>VZTD01002860.1:1976147-2378908 GCA_013397725.1 Rhagologus leucostigma | reverse complement strand
AAAACATAAAAAAAAAAAATAAAAAAAAAAATTTTAAAAAAAATAAAAAAGAAGCAGGGAGAAATCATGCTATTTCATTGCCATATTTGCTATAAATCCTTAAGTGTGATTCATTTTACAAGAGAAAGGAAACAGGAGGTGTAATTTAAGAAAAGACAAGTTGGAAGATTAGGTATAGTTTATATTTCAGCAGAGAAGGAAAAAGGAGATTGGAATGATGGTTCTGAAGAAGCTCAAACATATTTCAATTAAAAAAAATTAGTGATTTGAGTCAACATTGCTTGCTAATCTAACATGGAGAAAGGAAATCTAGATTGCTCTAAAATTCTGTAAGAGCTAAAATCCTACTTTGTTCATAATTCATATATCTAAGTGTACTCTGCAAATGCGTGCTATGTACTGATGCAGTGTGTTCCATTCACCCAGAACAAGATTTTGCACTGGAAGTTGCTGGGTCAAGGAAGTAGACTTCATAGTACACAAAGTCCTTTATCAAGCAAATTTATATCTTAAAAAAATAATTAAAATACAAGTGAGATCTTTCTTTAGGCAACTTTCCCCAAACTGTCTTAGTCCTAGAGTCATAACAGGCATATTTACTATGCCATATATCACTGACAGCTTAATTCAGAATGAGCTGTAATTCAGTATTGGCAGCAGTGGTAAATTGGCTACAGTCTACTGAAGGTTTCTATTTTTTCCCATATAGCTTCTAGCTATCTTAGGGCACTGCTCTGTTGGAACCACAGATAGGACTCAATGTTTATATTCAGCTTCTTCAGTTTCTAGGTTATTTCATATTAAATATCATTCTGAATGTATCTTAAATATTGACATGCCTGAACCTCGTGAATCCGAGTCCAGACTTAGATGTGATTCTGTACTGTATGTCATTGGATTGGATTCACCTGCCTGAGGCAACTCCCAGATCAAACCAAAGGAGAATAACCTCCAAGTCATGCCTGCAATGCTGTACTAGCAGTGAAGAAAGAGGGATTGGTAGCAGTGGACGGTGACGGGAACTTCTGCTAAAGATGGCAAAAGAACGCTGTTAATTCAGTCAGAGCTCGCGGGACTCCATTTCTAAAACTTCCAGTAAGATTTAGTTCCTTATTGTGGGCAGGGGTAACATGCCCACAAGAGCAGCAAGGATATAACATTTTTCTACAACACCTGATTAAGGTTGGGCTTTAGGCTTTGGCAATGATCCCCCAGGAGAAAACACCCCAAACCAGTGCAATCCTGCCCTACCTGCTGCCCTAACCGAGCCCTTGTCTCTCAAAGGTGCCACTTGGGTTTGCCTGGGGATGAAATGAAGTCACTGGCGTTATTACCTTCAGCGGTTGTCATCTTCTCTCCGAACTTCCTATCAGGTAGTTCCTCTGCTGGGTTCTGAATGCTAGTGGTGCCCAGCAGTGAATTCAGGCCAGGAACTGAAAGGTTCAAGAGCAGTAAACTGCAAAGGAGTTTGTTTATCTTCTCCAAATTTACAGAAGCCTTAGCCATTCCTGCTGAGATCTGCATTTTAATTCCCAGGAGTCTGAAGGAAAATTGTATCCCTGCTTCAACTCCATTTGTCTCTGGATAGCTAAAAACAGAGATTTACCCCTAAATATTTTGAACCTTTACTTTAAAGCCATAAATGACCCCTCTGGCACACAGAATAGGTAGAAAACATACTCTGTTCTCCTTCATTTTCCTCCCACACTTCTGCTCTTCTCATCTCCATTTTTTCTTCAGTCTCATTTATTTTTTTCCATACTATTAAGCTGTAAGTAGTAGAAGGAATGACAATGATATAAGGCCACTTCTTGCTGTATCCTCCATCCTTTACATGGGTGGATGGGTCCCTGAAATTGCAGCTAGTTTTAATCAATTTCTCTCAAATTCATACTAGTTGTCCTTTTTTTCCCAAGTATTCTGAATTTTAAGAGTACCTATTACCTATTTAAAATTAATACAAGCTTTGAATGCACACAAGTCCTTGTAACTTTTCATTTTTAATTTGAATCTATTCTCCCTAGAGGAGCCTAGAATTCTTTATGAATTTATCAGTGTTGACTAAAGAAAAAAAAACAACAAACAAATGCCCTTATATATCCTAGATTCTCCTCTAGGGAAAACTGTTGAGAGTTTACACTTGAAAAACAGTGTTACTCATTAAGTTAAGTTGTTTTGAATAGTAAGAAATGTTCCACCACTCAGTAAAGGTCTAATTTAATGCCCATTGAATACCAAAGAAATAATCACATTTATTTCACTAGGCACTAAAACAGGCTGCTCTTGCAAATCATTTTGATTCACATAGTAGCATTCCTCAAATCCAGAAATGGGTTGAGCATCAGTATCCATGGAAGCAGGGTGAGGATGAGTTCGGTTGCACAGATGAAGCAGAAACAATCTTGTCAACATTAGGCAGAAGTGACTTGTGATTATTTGTAAGGACAGTTCAGGTAACTGCAACACAGTGAAACCAATGGGAAGACAGCTGATGTATAGGAGGGTCAGTAAATACAATAGAAAAGGTGGAGTTAGAATTTGCTTATGTTTTATAGAAAAAAATTAAACCTTTTTCTGTGATTGGTAAGTTTTTTTCTCTCCCTGAGTGCTAGTGATTTTGCTAGAGTAGGTTTTTTTCTGGTCAGTCAGGTACTGTGTTATAAATTGTACTGAAGTCTGCCAGCTGAATAGGTGAGGAAGATCTTTGATCACAGTTGTCAGTGATGAGACTAATCAGGAAAAAAAGTCTAACCAAGGCTAAAGCTCACAGGCCAACCAACCAATGACCAAAGAATAAGAGTTGGAGATTAGGGAGCATTTATCCATTTCTTAAAAGTGAAAAATTAAAAAACCCAAACAAACCAGCAGCTGTTGTGACTGAAATAATGGAGTAAAGATACAGTAATTGAATACAGGCATCCCAAAGGAGGTGTTCTTCTCCACTGATCATGTGGTTGAAGCTACTCTTTTGTGTCGTTGCACAAGTATCCTGCAGAAGTACTGAAAGAAATTACGGTTTAGGGCTAGAGCTGGAGACGAGGGTGAACTATGTGATTTGAAGACAAAATACAGGAGGGGAGATGTGGAAAGTTCAAGAAGTACAGAAATTTGCTGATCTGAAGGGCCCAAAGTGTAGATCACCAACGGCTCTGTAACAGCATACACTTGTAGGACATGATGCCCAGTGGTGGAAAACCATCACTCTGTTCTGGAGGAAGGTTGGGCAGAAATGAAGGTACAGCATCAGAGAGAAGAAGCAGAGAGCTGCTTCAACAAAACTGTATGTTAAAACAGGCCTGCCACCAGAAGTGCTCCAGAGAAAAGGCACGATATTGCCAATGAAACAGAAATTGAAAAGGAGTAAGAGGTAAAATATTGTGATTATCCTGCATCCTGGGATGACTGGATACAGCTTTGAATGACTTGTGGTACTTCCATTGCATCATACCACTTCAGTTTTGCATCTCTGAGAAATTACACCTGAGCTCTACAGAGAAGCTGACAAGGCAATTGACTGTGGCTGGTCATTAGGAGTTGGATGAAAAGCCTCAGTGTGCACACACAACATTTTACATCCATTTCTACTGTCATGTGCATGAGAGAGATCCTTTCATAGTGCAGCAGATGAACTTACCTTTCCTCCCCAGCACAGCTTTGGCAGCTCTCCTGTAGCAGGAATTCGTCACTTAAATCTCAGTCTTTATAATTCTCTTCTTCCTGCTGTTCTCATAAATGAAACTGGGATAGAAGTACGGGTAGATAACAGGAAAGAAATGTGGTGTCAGCCTTCAAAAAGAGAAAGATCGTAGTAATTACTGTCAAGAAAGTCTAGCTTCAGTCCCTTTTAAAATACTGGAATGAATAACAGTTCCTAGCCATTTGGAAGATAGCAGAGGCATCAGGAATAAGCGCAGCTTACAAAAACAAACTGTAGCTGTTACTTTTTGACAGAATTGCCAAATGAGAAGACTGTGACAGATCCAGTGTAGGAATTTTCTGCCTGTAATAACTTCATGAGAAAAGTTATACTTACGATTAATTCTTAAAATGAAGTGTAATACCACAGAGTAAAGATGGAGATGACACACAAGACATAAATGTCTAATGGGACTGGTGTTGGGCACCTGAGACATATTTACCATGTTCTCTGAAGAAGGAGAGCTTCAGTGTTTGAGAATGGCTTTATGCTTGGTAAAGCTCTACTCAGTCTGAGCGTGGGGCCCTGGAGTAGCCTTTTGTTTAACCTGCTCAAAATGCATGTCTGAGGTTCTTCTTTCCCACTTGCACCACCAATTAAATACTGGTACAAATGGTAGGTCTTTATTACCATTGCCTGCTTCCCTGTGTTCATGTCGGTTCCTCCTAGGAAGCCTGTCATTCTCATCCAGGGAGTCATATCATACCAATAAGACAAACAGAAAGAATGTATGATATTTATCATTCATTGCCTGCCCTGCCTTAACAATGTTCTTCACAGGGAAATAAAAACACATGGAAATTTGGGGGTTTTTCACCTAATGTTAATTTGGAAGGAGTAGCAATACAGATGATGGCAGAAAGATGGTGAAAGAAAGATTCTTAGAGGTATAAGAATAAAAAACACATGAGAGAGGGTCAAACAATGCCACCTAATAATTCATCTGGAGAGGGATGACAGCTATTGAGAAGAGTTATATGGAGGGACTCAAGGGTTTAGAAACAGAAAAGATTAAACTAAGGAAGGGCAAAATTTGGGCTGAATATCAGAAGAGTTTTCTTAGTAGTGAGATTTAGAAGATGCTGCAAAGGAATGGTCTAAATTCACCACTTTTTAAGGTAAAAGCAGATCAAAGTGTTCCTTAGAGAATATAAGCAGATGGGGAGATTAGGTTGCCTGTCTGAAATTTATGAGCTCTGATGCCCAAAAGAGTTATTTTAAGAAATCTGAAGTTCATAACAACCTTCCCTTTCTCTCTGCAGCATGACAGAGTAAGTACCCCTACAGTTTTTTTGGTGTAACACATTTGAAATGTTTTTGGAAAAGAAACTGTTAACAGGTCTCCTTTATGTGTACAATTACTTATATTTTGTTTTACAGCAGCACCTTGCAGATCTACTCCACATTAGATCCTACTGAGCTAAGGGCTGTCAAGAAATACAATAAAAGTTATTTTTTTATCCCAGACCTCTAATAATCTAAATGTAATAGATAATTCAATTAGCAAGTTTTACAAATGGTTGGGTGTGGAAGCGAGGACAGAGTAGGTAACACCACCATGATGACAACGTAACATGAGCTAACTGTTTTGCAAGTTGTTGATTTTGTTTGTGCTATGAGCTCTTTAAAAATTGTATGACTACTTCTATGTTGAAAAAAATTTCAATTTCATCTGTCACTGGAAGTGTATATTCCAGCTAGAATGTAACTGAAACCAAGTCAGATGTATCTCATGTAAAGAATATGTACAAGGAACTGCATCTGTGAGCTGTACCAAAAGATGTTTGAGCATCCTCAAGCCATGAGTTGTGAATACACAATTATACGTGCCCTAACCAATCTTCTGCCCTCACTGTTGAAATGCAGGACAGCATATAAAGAGTGTGATTGTGTTCCCTTCTGCACCCAGAAACTCCTGATGAACATTCACTTCTGTATGACCACACCTGTCTCTGAGGACAGGGTTGTGCTGCACAGTTCACAAGTGTGAGGATGGGGCTCTACAACTCACCTTGCATCTATAACTTCTGAAAGAGGTTTTCCTCCTTTGTATTTTTGTAGATGTTGCTTTCTTAGAAGGTCTTTTCAGATTCAAAATACGAATAGATCAAAAGAAGGAGTAGTGTTAGTGTTTTTTCACTACTTTTCTACTCGTGTTCATACTCATATATACTGTGATCTGAGCCATGAAGTGACCATAATTCTAGGAGATTTCCAAAGACTTGTTCTAAATTCTAAATACACTCTTGGTATTTCAGGTCAGATCTGGTTTCACGCATGTGCATGTAGTTTTAAAGATCCTAAAGAAATCAATTAGCCCGCTTTTCCTGTCTTCAAATTCTATGTTTTGCACTTTCTTTTAACTGCAGTGATAGTGTATTTACATAAAGTTTCTCCTTTCCCAATACTCACCAATAACATCACCTTCAGCACAAAGGTGAGTGGTGAGTGGCGGCTGTGAGAGGTGTGAGTTCTTCTCTCCCTGAGAAGAAAAATAAACCCTCTGTTTCTATACGCAAGAGGTAACACATGTTGGAACATGTGAGAATATAACATGAAGGTATTCCTTCAGGTTACTTTGCTTGATGCAGTTTGACACCATCCTGTAAGTGATATTTTCTTTGTTCATATTGTTCTCAGTATTCACTGGCAACAAAAAGGAGTATTTTTCAAACTTGACAGAAAGGTACCTTAGGTCTGCACTCCTTTTGCTCTTTTTCAGGACAGTGTCATTTGATATTTCCTCCAGACAGACTGCTAAAAAGCACCAGACAGCCTAGTGATAAAAAAAACCTGTTTATTCCTTATTCTTTTCAAAATCATGCAGAGATAATTGCAGTTCTTTACTTTGTGTCAGCCTGTTGCATGACTAAATTTCAGATACAATCCTTGTTTTCCTTCTGTTATCAATATAATGACACATGGTCAGGAGCAATCTGTCCATATACTGAAGTTTCAGGAGCCTAGGCACATCTACCTGTGAATGGGAACTGAGGAGATGTAGCTAGTGGCTATTCAGATGAATGTCAATGGGAGAAAAGAGCCCTAAGGATGCACAGCTACATGTACTCCCATCTGGATACTTCCTCCACTTCAAAGCATAGACAAAGCCGGAATCTCTAGCTGCAGGGTTTCACTCTATCTTATTCTGAAGAAATTCATAGAGCCTACAGTCTTTTAAGCGCATTGCTTTTAACCTGAGTAACTGAAATAGAGAGAAAACAAAGTTAATGGGGATCTACTTTAAAATATGGTTCTGTAAGGACCTACAAGAACAAAGGGAGCCCATTTCTATTGATGTCAGTCACAAACTTCCACTCTACTCTGTGCAGGTAAATGCAGTGACTGGTGCAGGCAAGGCAGGCTTGCCGGGGAGCAGCACGAGCAGCCTGCTCTGCCAGACAAGTGGGTAGCTGAGGGTCACACCAAGGGAGGCAGATGCAGCTCTTCCCTAACAAGTGTCACAGGCCCACAGTATTCCGGCAGGAAGAGCAGGGCAGACAATGGATGCATGCAGCCAGCAGACCACAGATTGCCCTAAGATAAGTCTGTAGTGATGAGGGAGGTCTGAGAAAAAGTCAGAGGTGAAGGCAGTAAGGCAAGGCTGCCATAGGCAAGGTACAAGGCCAGGCACAGCATATGTACAAAATAGCTTGAGCAAAGGTTGCAGCTTCAGTGAAGCTCTCAGGCTACAGCACAGAGGATGTAGGAGTGGACACTGTCAGTGAGGGCTTCTTACAGCTGTTTTTCACATCTTTGCTGTTTTCATGTCAGACTGGTCTAAAGTCATGTAGCTGTGTCATACCCATGAAGGTAAAAGAAGCGGTACAGAGAAAGATGGTACAGGCTCACAGAGGCTCATAAAAGACGGATGATGCAGTCAGAACCCTGTAATGGTGTTTATAACATGTCCAGTTTATTTTTAGCAGGTGATTTTTAGGCAGTCTGACTAATGAGAGATGAAATATGTCTGCATAACCATGAAAGCTAATTTCATGGTTATGCGGACATAAGCTGGAAAATGCTGTATGTAGCTGTATACAATCTGCATGTTTGAAGAGTCCCTTGATCTGGGCATGTTCTCCATGTACACACGTACATCTAGCGCTTCACATCAAAATCCCTCTTATAGCTCCTCCAGAACCTTTAGCATGGAAATTTGCCAGAAGCTTTTTGAAAGCTCCAGTGCACCAAGCAGTGGATCACTTCTATCTATATGCTGTTGACACTTCCACAAAACTCTAACATATCAGTGAGCCCAGACTCCCCTTTTCACAAGCCCTGCTGCCTCTTTTGCCCAAAAAGACTGTTCACTTCCAGAATAAGAGAATTCACTCCTCATTACAGACTCTCCCATCTCACTCTCCATGCCCACAAGGCAAGTGCCTGCAGTTTCCAGGGTACCCTCTAGAAACTTTGTGGCTAAAGGAGTGATGCTGGCTGTCAGCCAGGCCTCCATCACAGAGGGTGGTTGAAGCAGTTTGCATGCTTTGGTCAGCAGTTCTGCAATTTCACATATGAGTTCCCTAAGAGCTCCCAGGTGAACATCATCAGTCTGAGTGACTTATGAACACAGCTTCTCTGCTTGGTCTGATGCTTCCTGTGTATTTACTTAAAAGTCATCTAGCTCATCTGACTTGTTTACTACAAAGTAAGTGTAGACATATTTATGCCATGATTTACACTGAAATCACAAAACCTAGAAGTTTTCTTCAGGCTCCACTGTAGAACCTCTCAGTGTCATCCTATGAAAAGACACTGGAATTTTAAATCTAAAAATATAAATGAGCCATAGCATGGATAAACCTTTAACCTGGTATCTTTGAAGGAATTCAGAATGGGGTTTCTATGCCAGCTGGACTCTAGAGGGCTCTGAAAGCTAAGAAAGTTCTAAACTACTATAATGCTACTGATACCAGAATATACCTGGTAACTCTCCTGGCACAGATGAGATCAGAATCTGGCCCTTGCGTATAATTCAAAATTATCTTGTCTGGTAAAGAAAGAAAGAGCTAGCCATAGTGAGATTCCCAGGATTTTGTTATCTAAAATGATGGCCAAATATGCCTATAAGGTTGTGAATGATCTCAAAGGAAAAAGTACTTTGTAAGAAAATGACAAATATTGATTATTACATCGTAACAAAGCCATGAGACAGATGCTCTGCTAATCTAAATCAGAGTGACTGCTACAAAGACTACAACAGAGACTTAGCAGAATTTGACATCTAGTGCTATACCTGATATTAGGACTTTCTGAAGTCAGTAAATATATTTTCTGTAGAAAGTTTACACAAGAGGTAATTTTACATTCTATTTCCTCTGAAATCTAACAAAACAGTGATTTCCACCACTGTCAGATCCTCATTCAAGTGTAAGTATTGAAACCTGGAAATGAGATTCAACACCCATTTTGATGCAGATATGAGAATGTACACTAGTCTCTCCTGCATAATCCATTCACCTATCGTGTAAAAATCTTTCAGCAAAGATTTGTTCTCACAAGGCTATGAAAGTTCAGCAAAGGAATAGATCTGACATTTTGCAATGAATTATTTCACAAATGTCTTCTTGTTTGGCCACTTCAGTTATTGTTTTGAAACAAAAAAAAAAAAAGGAGAAATCCAGTTAAATCACACCTAGAGCTCCTCAGAGGGAATAGGTCTGAATTATTGCTTACACAGCAGCTTGCCTCAAAACTTGAAGTTACTACCGTTATAAATAAAGGCAAAATGTCAATAGCTATTTGAAGTTCTACTGCTATGCCAGCCTTTAATGTCTTTTCAAAATAAGGAGCTTCAGGGCTACTATAGTCCTCCTCTGGACAATGTACAGGACAGGAAGGAATAGGCTGGCTGTGGTCTTTTTTGTGGGCCTGCAGCTACTCTACCCCAAAAGGTATGGCAACTGACTGCAGGAGCTTAGTTCTCAGAGGTAACAAATTGATGCAAATCTATCACTATCCACAGCCAAGCAGAGTTATGCCAGTTTAGTTTAGCAAAGGTCCCAAGCATAAAATTATGTATAATACAAAATAGACTTGAGAGTTTCATGAAATATTCAGGGTTGGTTTGTTTTATACAAACAAACTAAAGCTTTTCTTGCTCAACTTTGAAGCATGACGAAAACTGGTATGTCTAGATGACCATAATGTCCAAAATATGTATTTAGGAGGACATTATAACAGATCTGGCAAGTTTCCTTTTTGTCTCCTAAAAGTAAATGATTAAGGTTTCCTTGATGTTTTTGGTGCATCCAGAATCAAGGTTCATCTCTTTTTCAATTTAAAAGGCATTTATTGCCATTCTTCATAGGGAAAAGAGTCTTCAATTGCTAGACCTGAAAGCCTGTCAGTGTGATTTTTCCTAAAAATCATGGCTTTTCAGAGTTACTCTCCTGAAAGGAGCAAACTTTTAAGGCATGTTATTTCATAGAACTGACACAAAAGGATAAATGCTTTTCAAACCTATTTCTAAGATCTGTAACTCAAGAAAAGTTCACCTAATTCACCTACAATTTTGACAAAACGAAGTGTCTGTGCAAATCTCCACATCCAAAATGTGAAGTATCTGCGACCTAGTAACAAGGAGTGTGGAAGAGGGAAGGCAAAGGCAGATATATCGTATTATTACAGAAGTTAGCATTCAATAACTAAAACTGCAACTGCAGAAAATGGGGTTTAAATCATATTTTTTCCAAGTATTTAGGGACAGTTACATTTTAAAAGGTTGACTTTCCATTTGTACTCTCTGTCAGATTTAACAGTGGCCATTCATGGTTCAAATTCTCTTCTGAAACAGCACACTCAAGCCCTGTCTTGGATTCCTGATGACTTCTACCAGTTAACATGACCAGCAAGCTCAAATACAGCTTCATGTCTTGACAGCATAGGAAACTTAGCTGCCTGCAGCACAATCATATTACTTTCCAGATGCTGGAAATAAATATTCCAGAGGGGTTAGAATAATGGATCCCAGTCTGCCAATGTATCTCATGTGTAGCCCCAGCTGTTAAAGCCACTTTATAAGCTGACACAACAGAAGGAAGCAAAATTCTTCCTGAATGAGTGTTCCTGCTCAGTTTGTACTGCTGTCAATTCAGTCATTTTGCCAGACTGACAAAGTCCAGGCTGTAAATTGGAGAGGCTACAGCATATAGCACCTGAACAAGCTTACAACTATAACATGTTGGGGTGTGAAAGACTTGGATAAATCTCAGGAGTGCTGGTTGAGACAACTGACCCACATACCCGTGTTATTCAGCATCCCTGCACCATACAAGTTTTTCATGTCTTTTGAAGTCAAACATATGCTAGAAAATTTCATTCTTTCCTTCCTTATGTGTAGAATATCAAGAATCTAACAGCCTTTAACTGGAATATATTTATATCTTCTCACAACAGAGTGGGCTGATGCATGTGTTTCGGCAACTCCAGTAACCAGCCTGAGGATGGAAATTTTACACGTGACTAAAGTCAAACATCTCATGATTCTGCAAATAGTCCTAAGTGAGGCCCTTTGAGTTCTCCTGGAATGCAGAGGGATGTGCCAGCACCTCCCTCTTAGTAGGACTCCTCTCAGGGTTCACAAACTCTTAAGTTTATGATACTCAAAGGACCATCACCAAAAGCTGACAAGGCCTGGGCTGATACACCTACTCCTCAAGGCTCAACCCGCACCCATTGCGAATACCAAGGCAGTCCACATGAGCATTTCACTGGCACTTGAGAGGAATTTTTCACAACTTTACCTTTGTGCATACTTCTTTTTGTGTGCCAGTGTGTGTGAATTGATTTGAACGCCCTATAGCAAGTATAGCATAAATATTGCCATGTCAGATCTGTAATTGTCATCATTTTAATTGTAGTAAATTTTATTGAATCACTTTAAAAATGTTAAATTAGTTGATTGATTAAAAGTTGCTACATCCTTTAGACATAAATGGTCAAGTCTGAGCCTCTTTAGCAAAGGGGTCCACTGAACCTTGCGATCCAACAGAAAGGTCTCTCTTATCCCTTTTCACCCTTACCCTTTTCCATCCTTACTGTTTTCATTCCGACCTCCCGTAAATCATTCTAAATTGATTCTATTTTGATTTTCCTTTGTATATTTGTAGTTGGTTGACCCGGGCTATAGGCCAGACTCTTACCAAAGCCACTCTATAACTCCCGTCAGCAACTGGACAGGAGAGAGAAAATATAATGAAGGGTTGATGGATTAAGATAAGGTCTGGGAGAGATCAAACACCAAACACAGTCATGGGCAAAACAGACTCATAGTGGGGATATTGATCGAATTTATAACTAACAAAATCAGAGCAGGATAATGAGAGGTAAAACAAAAGCATCTTCCCCCCAGTCATGGACTGGAAGGATTGCTGGCTAAAAACATTTTGGGCAGGTGTGTGGGGAAAGGGGGCAGTTTGGACCTTGCTCTGATGAGGCAGTGCCCTGCTCCACACACCTCATCCCTCTTGGCCTGTATCCCAGACCCACAGTGGCCACCAGTCCCTGGTATATGCTCCACACCCACCCCTGGAGCCCCAATCCAGCCCCAGAGTGGCCAAATGAGCAGAAGCCCCACGTGGGGAAAAGGCCCAGGAAAGCCGAAGGGTACTTAACCCAGGATATAAGGCAAGCAGGTCTTGACCCTACCTCCTCTTGGAATTTCTATTAGCTGAACAGCATTGGAACCAGGAGTGGTAGCTATACTTGTTGTCTTCTATATCTTTTCTGTCTTTCTCTCTTTCTCTTTCTTCCTCTAATTCCCTCTTCTTGGAGTTTTGAGTAACCTAAAATTGGACAGGCTTGTAGTTTGCGAAGTTGAATGGTCTAAGTTAATGTTTTGTGAAGTGTTTTATCTTGTTTAAATATGGCTCTAAGCTTTTGCCGACGTTCTCTAATTTTCTGAAGTTGCCACTAAAGTTTGCTTTTCAGTTTTGACCTCTTGAAAATATCTCATTGGTATTGATCCTGTGTGTCTAACTCAGAGTACATTAAAAAAACCCTTAAGCCCTTTTGAGAGGCTGGCTCATTGACCCAGTTTTTTTATGCCTGACACACCAACCCCTCTCCTCTTCCCAGGTCTACCTCCTTCCCCTCAGTGGCATAGGGAGCTGGGGAATGGGGGTTACCATCAATTGTAGAAGTCACCCCTGTAGCATCCTCACTACCAAAATCTGGCCATGCAAACCCAATACAATGTTTAATTCATTTACTAAGTAGTAGAGTGAACTTTGCCATCAAAAGTTGTCATGCTTCTTCAAATTTTTATTAAACCTTCTTTCACTAATACTTTTCATGATGATTCTTTGTGTGACATAAATCACTCATTCACGACAGTATGCTGTAAAAAAACATGTCATTTTTTTCTCCCCTTCCTCAAAACTTAATGCTTCTGAAGAGCACAAGGCATATCAACACATTTTAAAAACTCACATTCTTAGGGAAGCTTCCTTAAAGTTTATGAGGAATCACTCCAACTCCTAATGCGAAAAAACCTGAAAACCTCAGATCAAGCAAAGCATGATCAGATAAAATCTTCCTACAGCTTTAGAAAACATAACAACCTCTTCTATCTGTGCTTTAAAAAAATGAAACCAAGTTTCCTCTTTCCCTAAAGACATAAAAACATAGTGTGTGATTTAAACTGATTTAGAGGAACCACTGATGTTTTGTCTGATTTCTACTCCTCTTCACAAAGCAGGAAGGAATGTGGCATGTGGAGTATTTCTACTTCATCTGCAGCAGTATATTTTTGACTGAAAATACATTAAGAGATATTGCAGGTCAAACTGCTACTTGGTTTAATTTACTGAGGTGGGGAGGAAATGAGATTGGGCAATTAAAATTAAAAGATAATAATCTTCCAGGTCATCTGATGGAACACTGTAAGGAGAAGTATAAAGTTTTATTTCATAATCATAGGGAAAACAATGGGCTCTTTTCCTTGTTTACTTCATTATGCTTCACTGTTCATGGATTTCCATTAGACTCTTACTACCACATATGAACTTGAGAGGAAAATCAACCAAATGGAGGTGCCAAATAGAAAATAATATGACCCTTAAAAAGTGGCCCTGTGCTAGATAGTAAAAAAGTGATTTGACCATCATTTGTTCCTGTATCCACACATGATATTTCTTGCCAATTCTACAGTGATAGTTCTGGAAAGATTTCTATCAGAAATCTGGAGGAATATTTCAATAAATATTAATTTATTCCCAACTGAACCTTAGTTTTGCATTAAAAAAATGCATGAGATTTTACATATTTGATGTCTGTGATTATTCGTGCATTAAATCTTTGCCAGATGCGATATTCTTTAGAAGTTAATCTTAAACTCAAATGTTGATGAAAAATTATTATTTTTATTTTGACATTTGGAGTTCAAAAGACATCTCCAGTAATCTGGTAATATTTATCTATGTGATTCATAAACACCCAAGTAGTCCTGTAGAAGTCAAAGAGATTGCTCATGTACTTCAAGTTAAGTGTTTCTAAGTCAGGAAGCTTCTTTTGAAACTTTTTTTAAAACTACTTTTTTTAAAGCCTAGAAGTAGGGAAACTGAAAAAATCCAACCAATACATTATCTATTGTGAATTATTCCTTCCAGTAGCAGTTTGTTAGTAACAAAAGAGCATAATTGAAGCTCTGACTGAGAGCTGATAATAAAGAAAAGACACTTCCAAAATGTAACTTACTTCTTTGTTACCACTAGAAAAAGAGAATTTGTTTATATTCATTCTTTCATGTAGAGGACTGACACAGGGCATTCAGTTGCAAAGTAGCATTATCTCACACTGAAAAGTGGAGAAATTAGTAATTCCTACATTATGACCTCTCCTAACTGCTGACTGCGATGTGTGGCATCAAACAACTCGCTTAAATCCTTATGCTTTGGGACCCCTGACCATTAAGCTGAGATAACTGTGGTAAAGCCTTCAGAGCATTATGAACATGAAACCTGCAAGCTCCTAGTCCACCTGTGGGTGGTGGTGATGCTTAACACAGTATATCATTTGACTGGGCACACTTTCTTCCAAAGATGCCCACAGTGTCCTTCATCAAGACAAACTATAATATAGAAATAATATAATATACTAGTCTCTATATATAATATTTACTTTGGAGGTGCAAATCAACCGCTAAGCAAAATCTTTTCAACAGCAAGATTTCAGTCTTTTGTTAGTATTGTAGGTTACAATACAAGATGTAACCAAAAGTATGTATTCTATCACTATCTGTTAAAACCAGGTGGGGCAGTATTCTTCATCTCCTCCATGACACATCCCTGATAACTCCCTCCATAGAGATATTTTTCTGTTAATGGGCCATCTAGCCTCACTGCATGACTCATAAAATTATATCATCCCATTGTGAGATGCTCCACCCAGGGGGAGGAACCAAGCATTCCTACCTGGATATAATATGAGGTTTGGAACACCACACTCAGCCCTTACCTGCTGGGTTCTCAGAGGACAAGAGCTGCATAACCACCACTGGACCTTCAGAGAAAGACCAGACCCTTCTACAGGGTCACCGCTTCAACAGAACCACATCTATCACTTCAGGAGGACTGCAGCCACCATTTAATCAGACTGCTGCCACCACCCTGCCTGACAGGATGTCAGGTTGTATTCTGACTCTCTCAATGTTTCTATACTACTGCATTTATTTTTAATTTTCCTATTAAATTGTAGTTCTGATTTCAAGTCTCTCACTAGTTTGCTTTCAAACTAGTACAGTTATACCTTTCATAAAGCCAGTGCAGAAAAAATATTTACATTTCTAAAGCAGGGTAAGTGAAACGCATTAGAGATGGGAAAGAGAATGCAGAATTTCAGAGCAGTGACATATTACTGCCTTTTACTAAAGAATCCAAAAATCACTTTGGCTCTCATAGGAAATAAAAGCTTAAAGTCAGAATGCACATAAAATGAAGACTGAGAAGAAAAAAGTCTCTTAAAAAAAGAGAAATGTCTTAATTATAGCCAGATGTTATTGCTATGGTTTAATTTTATTTTCATTAGATCTTATTTAATCTCTCAGTGGGATGATCTCCACAGAAAAAGATGTCAAAAATATATTACATGAATTCCCAAAATCACAAATTTCATGTTAGTTTATTTTGAAAGGTCGTAAGTTGCTCCACACCCTCCAACTCTGCATCTGCTGCAAAACTTCAGGGATGTTATCTACCCCGTATTCAAACTCTTCAGGAAAAGTTGCCCATCCTCTGATGTTTTATTCACAAAGTGCTAATCCCTCTGGGGCCTTACTCTCACAGGGGTTTCTTTGCTTTCAGTTGTAATACAAATACAAATTAATTTTTATTGATGACAATGATACCTTCTGAGAATCACTGCATTCCCTATTATTTTGATAAATGAATATAAATCTGTTTTAAGAGAGGAAGATTTATTCCTAAATACAGATACTGAACAGATCACTGCATGTTTTAAGCTCGTATCTGTTCAGAATGCTGCTCACAGGACATAGTTTGTTCATTTATGTTGACAAATATAATGTTGTGGTTTAATTATTTATGGATTTTTAATTATTGAAAGCATTACTTAGCAGTCTACCAGGAAATGTATCATGCTATATATTCTGAAGGTAATAAAAACTTAATGATCAGAGGGCCAATGGCAGCAGTCCTCTGAAATTAAATCTTTGATGAGAAGTGTCAGAATGGTTGCAAGTTTTTGGACAGGCAGGAAGGAAAAAGGGTAATAGGTAACTAGGTAACAAATGTTTTCAGCTATATGAAAGGTTAATGAGTACATAGCATTTGCATAATGTGACCCTTGGGCTTGTCTAAACCGCCCTTTATTTGTCCTTAAAAGTACCCTATCAATGTGAAGTCTACTGTGACTCCATCAAGACAAGTACTAGTGGAAAGAGAGTGCTTGGGACTGTTTTTTAGCTTCACATTGACAGGGTTTAGACAATGACATAGCAAAAATATATGTAGATAAAAGACATGTATCTCCACCTAGGCCTATTCCACAGAGGGAGCAACGTCAGCCCAAGGAGGGGGGGAGGGCGGGGCAGACAGATGTAGATGAGGCCTTTATGGTTATTTTTGGGGGTTTTTCTGGTTGGTTGTTTCTTTTTCCTGATAACTTCCTTTTAAATCCAAAGTAGAAGCTAAAGCTGATCTATTACTTAAAAAAAAAGAACAATAGTTGAACAACTGTCTGGTTAGTCTCCCCCCACTGTGGTAAGGAGTTAATTCAGTAAAATAAAAGGGCTACAAGAAGGTGTCAAAGAAAAATATTACCCCTCTTTTCTTCTCAATTACCACTGTATAAAATATGATTATAAAGCACAGGAAATTCAATAGAACAAGCTAGCAGGCACATATACCAGTGGAATGAAGTCTCTGGTTTTTCTTCCTCTCCTTTTAATAGAAACATTTCTATTAAACTCATATTTCTACTAAAATATTAAAGTTTCCTGAAAACTCAACAGGTTGCATTGATCCAAAGTATATCACTGTTTCATTAGGTTACGTGCTGATTAGAGGTGTCCAGGAACATGTTATACTTAACAGAGTCAAGAACTCCTTTGTTTTTTTTTTTTAATCTGCTTAAGCACCAGTAGAATTTATTTGAAACATATAAGCAGACATAATGTATCAATTAAAGTCTACTTCTGTAACATGTTTTTGTCAGGACTTAGCTGGTAGCAACAAGGGATGCTTCTAAACCACTGATTTTTGTCCAACCCAAAAGTTGAGAAATTAAGCTAAACTTTGTGATACTCCCCAGAATAATTTTCCCCACTTACAAACATGAATGACCTGACTCAAGCAATATTTTCTTAGAAGAAGAAAAGCACACAAAAGGCAGGAAAATGGAGTAATATATACTATCTTAAATGTTGATTAACACTATTTCACAAACCTTTTCTATAGTAATGCTTTTGCCTAGCTTTCTGCAGTCACACTTTGTGACTGTCAAACATCACAGGACGTGGTACAAGCTGTTTCAGATCTTGTGCTCTAAGCTGGTTTTGTTGCTGTAAACTCCCTCCAGCCAGCTCGTATTTCACCAGTTATTCTAGCAATGGTCCCCAACATTATAGCTATTGCATTTTTCTGGAATGTAAACAACATTTAAAAGCATCACTACTTTTCAAGGAAAACTAGAGTTTTTTGTCCTTCTTATTTTTTCCCTATAGCTACACACACTTCTTTGCCTTACTCTAGGGTGAGCTTTTAACTCAACTCCAGCAAGCATAATTATTTTACTCAGACATCTGTACCATATTATAAATACAAATTTTCTCCACTGTTTGCTATTAACAGAAATGCTTTCCAAACATAACAAAACATACAGAAAATAGATGTGGTTTAAGCCTATTGATCTGTCCTTTGCATTTACACCTTCCTTTTCTTCCTCAGAAATCAACAGCATGCACCTCCCTTGCCTCTTGTCCCCAAAATTGTCTGGTGTTGCTTTGGCTTTGCTTCCAGCCTTGGCTGCCAAGGTAGCACAGGTAGATGGAACTGCTGGATGAGAAGCAGCACCAGCTCCACCAGCCCAGACAAAGCCCTGCGGAGTTAGCCTGTAAATCACCAGTCCTTCCCTGCAGTTCCCTTTCTTCCAAGATTTCACACTTGATGTA
Organism: Rhagologus leucostigma; assembly: GCA_013397725.1. NCBI lineage: Eukaryota > Metazoa > Chordata > Aves > Passeriformes > Rhagologus > Rhagologus leucostigma. The sequence goes on along the minus strand of VZTD01002860.1, from coordinate 2,360,579 downwards.
ATGGATCTATTTATAGTCTGGTCTAATTATAGATCACAGAAGGTGTGGTCTCACTCAAGCTCCTTACTTTTTCTTTTTTCATTGGCTCTGGCAATCACACTGCCATTGGATAAATGGGGTCAGATAATTAATCCAACAGAGAATGAGCCTGCCATAAGAAATTACTCATTTACTCAGGAGATCAATGAGCTTTTCAGCTCACCCCCCAACCACATGATCTCCAGATCTGTCTCAAGGGAGGAGGCAGTAGTATATGCCTAGGGAAAAAAAAAAGAGATAAGAGAATTGTGCCTTTTGGCATCAACCTGGTTGAATGTAGGTTAGTTGCACTGTGAAACAACATCTCAAATATGCCTCTCTGGAGACTATGCTGTCCTAGTCCACATATAATGACATAAAGAATGAAAAGAGATTTCATCTTTTCTTTCCTCTTTTGCAACCTGCTGTCCAGAGCATTTCACTGTCATTATGTCACTACGATATTACTTCCCCTCATATAAGACAAAACCAAAAATAAGTGTCAAAACCTGCTTCATGTATGGGTACTCTTCTAAGTACCACCCACATAAATGTTTGTAAAATCCATATTTCCTTTGGTCCGTCTGTAATACGAGCTCACCAAACCATGCCATTAACATTAAGTTATATCTAAGAATTTCGATATTCATTGAAGAAAATTTTTTTTTCCTCCATTGCAGAAAGGCTCTGAAATCTGTTTCTAGAAGAAACAGAAAGCAGTAGAAGGGCCAGTATATAACAATGAAATTAATTTATATATTGCACAAGTGATTTTTTTCCCCCCGTTTTTTGCCATATTTGCCTAAAAAACAAAGAGAGTTGTTTCTGAACTCAGGTTGTTTACTTTGGATTTCCTTGCACAGTTCTATCCTCAAGTCATGAAAAAATGAAATTCCTAGAAATCCTTCTTCACTTGACCAAGAGAATTTCATTGCTCCTTGTTATCTTCTTAAAAAAAAAAAAAAAAATGGGGAAAAGGAATTGGGGGCAAGTGCATAGTTCTGCTTTAAAAACCATATCAGTTCATGAGATATTCCATGTATTCCAGTTAAACGATTAGGAGAACACATACTCAATGCTGTTCAACTTCTAAAAACTTAACAGAAAAGTAACATCCTTTCTCAGCTGCAGTTCAGTCCTTGCTTTGTAGCCCTTGGATAAACTGGAAGGCTGCAAGTAACATAGAAGAGAAGCTCAGAGGAGCTGAAGGAATGACTGAGTTGTTTCTTTCTATAGTGAGCCTCCAAGGAGCTGCCCGAATATGCTGGGAGAAGATTTATGTGTCTGACAGAAGACGTTTATAAGAAAAGTGAGGCAGGAAACAGCAAAGGATTGGGAAGAGTCCACTATAACTGCTTTATTCAAGTTTCTGGCCTAGGACCTGGCGGACTGGAAGAGATGGAGGTTTTTCCTTTAAGCTCCACTGGAAAGTGTTTCTAATATTGGCAGAATCAAGAAAATGCGTGCCACACAGCCTAACATAGAGCTGATAGATTTCTGTCCTCTTAGCTCCCTACACACATTCTGAACACATATTCTGAGTGGGAAGGCAGTCTGACCAGTGTACTGTCAGACACAAACACATGAGAGTACTGGGAGAAAACAGTAACTCATGGAGGAAAGGGGAAACTGCAGCAGCATTCCCCATTCTTTACCCTTTTCATAAGCCTGACAATTACAGGTTACAAACAGATAATAATCCCATGAGCTACAGTTTAAATCTGCCATTTATAATTTTTTTTTAATTCACATTTTTAAATGATGCAGTTCACTAACTTCATGTGAGAATAGCTGCTGTAGTACTAGCTGGTCTTATCCCACCTGTTCACCTTCAAGCCCTGAAATTTTAAGCACTGAATAAAGTGAAGACTAGCATTTATCCAGATATGCAGAATCCACAGAATCCACATTCACTGATCTGAACAGTCTTCAAACAAAAGGAATTAATTGTAATACATTCGTTTGAAAAAAAAAATAATTACAATATTTTCCCTTTTTTAATTTTTATTTTTTAGAGTTTTATTGATCTTTGCAGGTTTTTATTATGTTTGACTCTACTGTCTATGGGTGGATGTGGCTCTCTGTGAAGTGAAAGGCAGTGACAGCTGCTGAAGGTTTTTTGACTGATAGAGTTTTCAGTGTTGGGTCCATGCACATTCAAAATGTATTCATGTAGTGAGATGGACTATTGTGTACCAGGAGATAGATCCCAGGCTTTTATCATGCACATTTCTGGCTATCTTGTAGTGTTTTCTTTTCTAGCAGTGCAAGAAGCCCGTTTGCAGAAGAATTTATAAAGGTCTCAATTATGTGTGACGGTGTTATAAAAAACAAGGAGGTAAAATGTGTGTTGCAAATCCAGGCATGTCCACTGATGCAGCCCTTTCTTTAACTCTGTTCATGAATCAGCATAGCATAAAAACTGCTTCACGACAGAAGATTATCTTGTCTGGAACGTGGTGGTATAAATCTGATATGCAGAGGAGCTGTGCTGTCCTGGTTTTTTGCCTGTAAGACACCATCAGCACCTCTGAACAGATGAAAAAGAAGGCAAAATGGAAGAAAAAATATGTTTTTCAAGCCTAAAACTGAGAGGAAAGTCCGTATTCTGTTTCTTCATAGCTTGTTCTCTCATTTTGTTTGGGAGTTCTTTGCACGAGTTTGTGTGGTCAAACTTAATGGTGGGGCAGCTCCACATACTTGCAGCTCTCTGACAGGATGTGATGCCTGCCTGCACCAGCTCATTTTGTTGTCTTGCCTTGGGTAGGTTTATATTGTCCCATTTTCAAAAAGGAAACAATTTAATAATTTCTGATAGAAATGAGGAGTTGGAAATAATTTCTAGACAACTTAAAGCTTCTAGTAAGACCACAAGAGATACAAGATTTTTATTCCTCAGTAACTTCAACTAGAGCGGGTACATTTTAGCAAAAATATATATTTTTGTGCTTAGTAGCAAAAAAAGCTAATGTAAAATACGGAGCTAAAAGAGTTGCATTCAGAAAAAAACCTGTTCAATCATTCCCAAGTAAAAACTCACTAAGAAGCAGACTATCAGCAGGGTTAGAAAACAGTGGCATTTGAAACATTTGACTTGCACCTCATTCACTGTTTCAACTGAGTAGATGCATTAAAGGCTCCAAATGACATTCTTCTGATCAAGCACATTCTCCTTGTCCATACAAGCAAACTTTTCTATTACACTGCCAAATTTCCCCAGCTACTAGGTTAAAATATCCCCCTTTGGATTATATTTCTAGTTGAATTACATCAGAGCAGTCAGGAAAAAATAAAATTATGATCATGTAGAAGTGAGGTGTTTGTTGCTATTAAAATTTTTGTATGACATCCTTAGCAATGTGTTGCTTGTCTTTAAAATCCTGTTATAGCATACAGAATGGGTGTTGCGGTGTGTAGGTTCCTGTGGTGGTATGGCATGCCACAGCCTTCTCGGAGAGCACAGAGAGGCTTGCTCGGGGAGAGTGGCTGTTCTGCTTCCCGTACCTCTTCCAGGCTGCCCCTCACACGCTCCGGCTGGCTGTAGGCCCCGCAACACGGTGACGGTAAAGGAGGCAAGATAGGCTCTCCGCATGAGGACTGCAGAAGATCTTTTATTTCATGGTGGCTCCCAGAAGCCTAGGCCCAGCACATGTGCTGGCTCCCAAAGGTAGAGAGCCAGCACATGGCATGGTTCCCCCAGGCAGGCAGGGTAGAATGCAAGAGAGAAAGTCACAGAGAATTCAGAGTCCTTTATTTGGGGCGAAGGGGGCAGGGAGAGCACATGGGCCAATGGTCACAGGGCATAGGGGCGGTACATGGGCGGAGTTGGGGTAAGAGAATCAATGGGAGAAACCCGAGGGAGTGGTTAGGGCTAGGGGAGGGGAAGGGGGGGACCCACGTGGAAAGGTAAACACAGGGGAGGGGAAAAATACAACACTGCAGATGGGCTGTGAGATCACTGCGTGAATCTAGGGAAGAGACAGTGCTTTAGTGCCTTTCTGCTTGTTCTGTTCAATCCTGCATATTTGCAGTGCATAAGCCACAAATACAGTGCATTTTTAACAGGCTGTCCCTTCACTTTTTTTTCTTAACTGATAGTCCTAGGTGAGGCAGTACAGAACTGGGAAAGGAATGGCGGAAAATAGAAATCAGCATCACAAAGAAAAGTAAACTAAACACACGGAAGCAGCAATATGCATAGACATACACAGGCACAGACAGACACACACATACACTGTGATTAAATTCACCTTGTGTCCTGCATAAGATCTTCATTCATTGCTATGATGAAGTAAGGAAATTTCCTCCTTCAAACAAATCTAAAATTGTGGTTTGAAGCTGCCTTCTCTCTGGTGAGGGTGTTTTGTCTGCTCAGCTTCTTCCCTTTCCTCTCTGGGATAATAGGACCCACTATCAAGCAAATGCAAGAGAAAGTTTTGTACCTTTGTGCTGGATTTGGGCAGAAGGCTGAGACCTGCTGTGCACACCACAGTGTTCCTCTCCCAGCACTACTACTTTGACAAAAACACTGTTGGGACGACAAACACAGTGACAGATGATAGGATTCTTGAGTTCACGGTCAAGCCTAACAGCTGCCATGATTACCAGGATGAGGCACAAACAGCCACATTCATCTGTGGTTCATCCATTGATGTCAGCAGACGAAACTGGCTCTGAGAAATGTGGCTGCTCTGCTGTAGGTTTGTTTCTGAGGGAAGGGAGGATAAGCAGTAGAAAAAAAGTCAAAGCATTAAGCAAATATGCAAATTGCAATCTAATATGCAAAGTCTCTAGTTTGTTGCTCCAAACACTCCAATAAATAAAGAAAGCTCTCCATTTGGCAACATATTTGCACATAACACTGTGTACTTTCCACGTAAAGCTTTCCAAGTCAACTGGCTAATTATTATTATTATTATTTTCTCTTCTGCTGTTAGAAAAGCACCTTCCACAAAAACAAGAGCCTTGTTTTGTTGATCTCTCTTTGAGGATTTATATATCGGATTAATTAGCAGTTGGAACAGGACTCACTCCCTCTCACAGCTTCCGTTCTCCCATTAACAGTCTGTGGCTTGGTGCTAAATCTCAGAAGACAGTCCTGCTATTTACTGTTCTGTTTAGTGTAGGATTGCTAATTCTTATCTATTTAAACACAACGATGATGTCAGGACAGTCAACAAGCAAAGGCAGTTTGTAATGACTAGCTGTAATGTCACTGCTGATCCTAACACTTTCGTAAACGAATCATCTTGCTTTTTATTTCATTTCTAAGCATTAAAGAACTAAAAAAGAACAGTTAGTATGAGAGTTTGGGGAGAATAACATCTTTTTTATTTGGATTGCTAGTTTTGTTAACTACAGCCTTAATTTGGAAATAATTTGCTGAAGCTCTTCTTTGCATATTGTTGTCCCTTTGTGTGTGCTTAATTCCTCGAAAATGATTCTGCATTACAGAGGGGCCATTTTACCATTCCTAAGTGGTCACACTGGTCTTGCCCCCAGTTCATACCCAACCCAGACTGAAATATGTCAGTGACTTGACTGAACCATACTGCCCTTTGCCTTCAAGGCATCTGTGTGAGGATTAGCCAGCACCTAGACAAAATTGCTTTAACTGCAGCAGGATTGGGCTAAAACTACTCAGACCTGAGAGAGTGCACATAAAGCTGAGCAGGAGATGTCACATCCTGCCTCCGTTTCTGAAGCATCGGTGTCTGACAGTGTCAAACAGCTCAGCTGCCTGACAGGCTGGCAGAGGAGCTGTAGCAGTAGCTCAGCAAGAGCTGGTGTACCCGCTGCACCCTGTAGCAGGGTTCTCTAGGCAGCTCCATGAGCTGCAGCAAGCTTTCCTCAGCAGCAGGGACAGAGCATGTCTGTAGAGCAGCATACTTGTGTTCTGGGCCAGCTGGTTCCTGGGGATGACCCCATGGGACCTGTGCCTCAGGTGAGGTTGGCTTGTACCCAGCCTGCTCACACGGCTCGTGGAGAAGCACTCGTCTGCCTCCTGCACTATAAGGAATCCCATTCCTAAAGCTTTAAAAACTGCAGAGGTTGCAGTCAGATGCTGGGTGAGTCACTTTCTTTCCTTTCCCTCATTTTCCCCATCAGAAATGATAATATTCTCCTCTGGCAAAACTACAGAGGGAGGATGCAGAAGACAATATCCCTTTCCAAAAGCCAGCCACAATAAGAAGAAACTTAGACATCCCAGGTGCATTGAACTGAATGTTAGGGGATTTCCAGACAATTGCACTTCCAGCTTCAGCTCCATCCAAGGAGACCCTTTAACACAGATAAAGGGTAGGATTCATATTCGATTTTGCTTATACCAACAAAACTAAAATCCAAACCCAGTTCATTACAGTTAATTGCAGAAGTTGCACTGACTTCAAATTGGATGCCAAATTGAATGCCTAATGAAAGACTTAATAATCTGCATTTTAAACATGGCACTGGGTACCTGTCCTGTGCAGAGATGCAGAAATTTTAATCTCAGAACGTATATTTGCACTTGGCTACACATAACCTTTAATTAAATTTCACCCAAGAGATTTTTTTCTGTACTTTTTTTAAAATTTAAAGACAAAAACAAAAGCCCTTTCAAGAACTGAAGATCTGGCCCTTTTTGAGGGCTGCTTATATTGTGTGAATTATGCTCTTTCACAGATTTTGATTAACTGTAGTGATAAACTCTTGTGAATATCTCGTAACAAATATGAGGTTATCTGTGTTAACTCAAAACTTTAAACTACTCCTACTTTTAATAGTCTAACGCCTCTCCCTTAGGAAACAATTGGGAACGTATGTAGTGTGGAAAGTATTTCTGTACCCAGTTTGATCAAGAGGGGAAGACTGTGTGTGGAGACCAGCAAACCTGTTGAACAAAGGATCACAATGGCCCCCTGGACGGGAGAGCCCTAGAAGGCACTCTGAGGTTATAGTGACAGAAAAGACCTCTCCCAGGATGCTTTGTGTCATCATACAAATGACCCCAGTTCTGCTTCCCTGGTTGGCCCATTGGCCTCCCCGCCCCTTTCTACCTTATCTGGAAGGTTCTCCTATTTCCCTGTTCCCCCCATTGGTCCTTGCACCCTCACCCCTCCCTCAGAGTTTCCCCATTTGCTCCCACACCCTAGCCCCGCCTATGCACCATCCCCATGCCCTCAGATTATTGGTCCCTGATGCTCTCTCTCTGTCCCTACCCGCCCCATATATAAACCTGGTCCTTTTTGTTTTTTGGCTCTCTTTGTCCTCTCTTTTTTTTCTGCGTGTGTGTGTGGGTCTACTTCACGTGTGTGGCTGGACTAAGCTCCCGTGGAGATTCTTTGCCATCAACTTGTTGAAGAAGCTGTCTGGTTCGTGTGTGCGTGTAGGAGCCTGCCGAGTGCCTCCTAGCTAGAGACACTTTTGGAAGGTTATGGCTTACCACCACCAGAGCACCACCGCAACAACTATGGGCCAGGTTTTAAGAATCTTTTGGTCCCAATAAATTGTCAAAATACACTGGTCTTTCAAAATCCAGTTTCCAGCAGGAAACTGATTATCAGGGATGAATGGTAAAATATATACACTTATACATCTAAGTGGGCTTTGTACATATTTTGAAGTCTGCCTTATTATGTTTTTGTTTGCAGCTGGAAGAGGGGACTAGAAGGGACTTACTGAGGGCCTTATTTTTAGACTGAACTGATTAACCATATAACAGACCTTAACAGTTTAAAACCATGTTGTACATCCACTTTTATTATTATCTCAGCCTTTCTACAGCCAGCCTAGTTCCTGCAGCCTTCCATTAGAAGCTGAAGAGTTTTCCTGATTTTCCTTTCTTTCCCGTTCTGTGATTCTGTGATTTTGTGACGCCTTCAGTATCCTGCTTATTTGGTCTGCTATTTTCCTTCTTGTTCTCTCTTCTAGGCACTATTCCAACCTTGTCACCACAACAGTAGTAACCTTCTACTAGTCTGATAGGTGAATAGCGAAACTGCTTGTGGAAAGGTCTGATTTTTTGCAATCCTTCTGAGTTTGTCTGAAAAGAAAAATAATATAAACATCATGAATAATCCAATAAATAATGAACTACTTCTGTAGGTGGAAATGTAGGTGGGAATTTTTAAGGAAATTTAAGAAGAATTTTAAAAAAAAGCAATCAGATTTGCAAAATGGGTCATTAAAGCTATATCCACCCCTTATGGCAGGAGAAAAATACGTTTGGCTAAAATATGTCTTTCATCTTCATCTCATCCTTGTCTCCACTACATCAGGTGCAATCTCCTCTGCAGTCTGCTTCCAAACTCTGCCCATTATTGTTTCTTTTTAATTTCCTACTTAAAATAAAGCAATGATGATTTTGCAATAATAATCACCTTATCTGCAGGTCAGATTTGGCATATGCCAAATGGCATATGCCATTGTTATCATGCCCAAAGAAACTGCAGTCACTACTGTTGAGGAGTAACCTGCTTTACAGTGGTTCAAGTTCATTAATGACTGGGCTCTTTCATAGATGCTTGTGAAAGTTCTGTGTTGTGTAGATATTTTGATACAGAAAAAGCTGCAAGTATATTTAAAGCTCCCTGAGAAATGGAGACACCATGAAAATTCACAGAGATCTATTTGACAACCAACCTGAAATACAGCAAGAGAACCCAAAAACTTCCCTTTCCAAGTGAATTTCTCAGAGCAAGTTTCACATTATGCTGTGCTGTAAATCTTCGACGTCCCGGTATTAAATTTTTGCAGTGGGATTAAATGTGTGCACTAGCAACAGTTTCCAAGCAACATCAAGACCCCCATCACAAGCACACACCATTCGACCTTGAGTGGACAGACAGGCAGACAAGAAGGGGGTTTCCTATTGGGACATTTTATGGCATTTGTCTCAAGGATACTGATGGCCTCTTCAATTCTCAGGTGCATCAGGTAGCACAGCTACCTTCCGTACACACAGCCTACCTAGAAGGGAGTACAGCAGATGGAAATGGTAACTGTTTTCTACTCCCTTGTCACACCCAGTCCAGTCACACACGCCAAAATTTTTTATCGTAACGTGTACAACCCTTTTACAGGGCAAAAATAAACTCTGAAGTTCTGTATGGCATGCACTGAATTTCCCTCCCAACTGCTCTGCCTGGTGCCGAATTGAATTTAACTCACAAGGATATGAACATCTTTCCCTCAAGAAAAATTGTCTTTCCCACTGAAGTTTCAAAGCACATTATTTCTTTGTACTCTGTAATCTCTCTGCATTACTGAGAGCAAATCACTTCCTGACATGTCTTACAAGAGTTATTTCCTCATCCATAATGCTTACCAATGGTATTGAAATCTTGATACACTATTTTCATGGCTTATAGATACATTACCAGCTAACTGCGTGAGAGGTTCTCCCTTACAGCGAAATTAACTTGCTTTGCCAGGAATCAAAGTTAATGTCATCAAGTAGCATTAAGTGGTTGATCAACTGTTGGTAGCTGTGATGCTGTGATCTCATCAGTCACAACTCATCACAACCCACTAACAATAATTTGATTCACAAAGCCCAGCTAGTTCAACTGGGACTGTACTTTGGATTTTGTTGAACAAACCAGGTAGCATCAAAACAATTAACTTGAAATTTATTTATTGTTATGTATGTGATTCAAAAAAAAAAAAGAAGCACTCATTTTGATGCAGAGAAGAAGGCAGAGACACTCAGAAGACAGAGACTGTGCAGGGAAGACACAAAACTATCTAATTTCAATTCTTGTATCATCGCTTGTATTATGAATCTTCAAATCCACATTGTTAAAGATATTCATCAAAGTGCATTTACTGCAGTAATGTCAAATCTCTCACAATTATGTTGCCTTTGCATCGCTCGTAGGGACCAAAAATTCTTACTTTGCTAAATAATTACTTCAGGAACCATACACTAAACTTAATGAGATGGAGTCTGCTCTAACCACCAACTTCTGGCAGACCTTACCAAGGTGTAGTCCTTTTTCAGTACCTATTGGAAAAAAATCAGAAGAGGTAGATAAAAGAGTACTTAATAAGCACTATGTAATAATCTCTCCACACAGGAAGGACTCCAAATTGAAAAAACGTGTAAAAAACCTTAAAGGTGGACACAACTGCATGCAGTAGAAAAGAGGAAGATGGAAAGGGATATGAAGACAAGGGAGAAATAGGCCAAAGAAATGGAGATAGGGAAATAAACAGCAAAAACAATGTGAGTCACCCTAATTCTTGTTATGATTTACACTGGTCTATAGATTTCCATGTTGAAAACTCTCTGTTTTTAAGGCTCTCCTGCCATAACAAAAAGTATTTAGAATTTTTGGATAATAATGTCACTATTCATAAAGTAAAAGCAGTTTGTGAGAAAAGTCCTGTTCTGAAATCTCTGATTCAAAAATATTTAAAAATTGTCCCATTTTGACTTCTGAGCATTCAGTTGTGCAAACTAATATGTGTGTTTATTAAACTCACACAAGTTTTCTAATTATCTGTTTGCGATCATTTAAAGATTTAGGTTTTTGTTCACAGTCAAGCTGAGGACATTTTCTTCAGGAAATCACTTATTCTCGTAAAATGGTGAAACTTTCTTCATTCTTGTTTAAACAGCAAAAGAGCCAACAGATACTGTTCAGAATCTCTGGAGCAGTCTTCTGGTGTTATCTACTGTCAATTCCCAGCTCAGAGGCACCAAGACAGGCTGAGAAAGCTGTAGCTTCTGTCACTACCATTAGCACCAGCCATCAAGGTATAAATGCTTCTGTTGCATTACAATGGTGAAAATACACCTTCTTCCCTAAGTTCCTCTGCTCTCCCTCCCAAAGTCCATGAGGGCTCTACTCATGTTTGCATTTCCTACGGGGTTCCTAAACTGCAGTTTAGAATTTCTCCATCAAACCTCTGTTCAGCTATTATATAGACATAATTAATGAGGCATTTTAACCAACAGAAAGCTCATTCATGGATTTGTCTTGATAAGCTTCATCTCAGGGTTCTGAGACGACTGAAATGAGAGGTCAGGGGGTGTCTTGGGAGACAAAAGTGTCATTTACTGCACAATCTGCAACATAAAGGATTTTAAATCTCATGATAGAGCTGTGCAAGAAGCATGAGAAGCAGCAATGCAGTCAAAATTAAATTTTTCTTATTAATAGGAATGTACATTAATCTGCATTTGTCCACAATATTTACCCTGCTTTAATTGTTTTAGTGAAATAAAAAGGCATGTGTTTCTAATTACATGGAGATAACTGCTGTTCACGCTACAGGGATCCTTTGTTTAAAAGCGATACATGCCATGCTTTAAAGGATGTTGGAAAAATAATTTAGAAACAATGAAGTCACAAACATTTGTTCAGTCAAAGCAGTGAGTAACTTTAAAAAATTGCAGCTGACTTTTTTTGTTTGGTTTAAAATGGATTTAAAATTTTAGATTTATTCTAATATATCTGATAAAATTGTCCTATCTTTAACTCAGAGCTATATTTATTTTAGCATGTGGAATTCAATAATAGCTTAAAAATTATATAATAATTATGAAAGAATTAAAGCAGGTGTATATGTATCATGAAGCAGTCCAAAAAATGTGCCCTTTAATAGCAGGTTCTAATACAGCATGTTGTCCATGATTATAGCATTAAATTCTATGTATAGGTGGATGCAAATAGGGCAAATAGTTACTATTTCTCTTTGAAGAAAAAAATCACGTCAGCTTGAACTTCATGGTTTTATTTCCTTTCTCTGTTCAGTTAATGGTGTCAAGCAGCCATATGTAGTTAACAGCAATAATGCAAATATTTGCTCTGCTTCAAATGAAAATAGTCAGATACAGTTATCAAAGACATTAATATGTATTTAATGAGTTCACAGAAATACCCTCTGGTTTTCCAAGAGATGTGAAGACTGTCATAGTACAAACTTTCTCCAAACTATGATCTCCCCAGAACAAACAAGACATCCCCTGATTTAGTGAAAATTTCACTGTCTACAGCATTAATGTGGGAATGCTCACAAAACATAATCCCCTCAGTACCTGCACATTACTGAGACTACAGAGATAAAGTCAGTTTTATGATTTTGAAAAATAACTGGCAGCGCTGAAGAATGAACCAACCAATTATGCCCTGAAGCAACCACTGTGACTTTGAATAGAAATAAGGCATTGTAAGGTTATTTAATACAATATTTCAAAGAGAGTGTGACGATTTGCTCATCTTCTGCATGTAGTCAGTGTTTTCTTTGTACAGTGCAGGATATTGTGCTTAAATAATTTTTGACATTTTATGCACATGGTGCATATATTCTGGAATATAATAATGATTAAAGGAGTTTCCTGGGCCACTGGAGACATTATGTGTCACCGATAGAATGCCAGAACAGAGAAAGCACCAACAAACCAAACTCACAGAAAGTGTTCTATAGCTAATAACAACTGTCCTCCTGTCACCTCGAGATGAGAGGAAGGTTAGAGCACAAAAAAATTCTGTCTACATTCTAGCTGAGGGATTCTTAGGAAGTTTATTCTTTATACTCTGGCCCCTTCTGCCAATCTTGATTAGTGATCTCCAAGGATAAAATGACAGCTCTGCAGATCTGCTGTCCATAGGTTATGTTGCCAGAAATATTCTCACTGATGAATTTGTTGTTTTGCTAAAATATCCATGTTAATTTTCAGTAAGAATTTCTTAGTTTTTATAATAGACCTCATATGTGGATATCTTCTATTGCAGTGACACCCTGAACTTCTGTATTTAGGAAGGAACAGTCTATTGGTAGACAGGACTGTGGAACACACTGCTTAGATGCCTTCTTTCCTGAAGAATATCAATTCAGTCAAATGGATTTACACATTTTTAGGGTCAGAAGGGAACATTAGGATAAACTAATCTGAAATTCTGTGTTAAAAAAAAATTTCTGTATGCAGCATGTACAAAAATGGGCTGATAATGCTAGAAATATTCACCACCATTAAAATTTTCTCTGTCTAATATCAAGTAACATGGCATCAGCTCTGTGAGATAGAGAAACATTCATATTTTGTTGAAGAGAAATAGACACATGGATACATAAATACACATGGAGCTTGGATATAGCACAACACATAGATTTATGCTGTCACCTAACCAGAATTAAGCAATACCTAGTTGCCGTATCCATTTCAATACCCACTCTACAGAATCTCATTGCCAGTCAAAGCAATGGATATGGATGTGACTATGGATATGTATCAACCATCTCTTTGAAAGATGGTGGTGTAAGTTTCTGAGCATCTGAAACAACTGCTGTGTCATGTACTTCTTTAAATTCCAGTACTGAAGAACAGCATGGACTTTGTAACACATTTTCCCACTACTGTTCCCAAACTGAAGCAAGTGGGTCATCTTTAAGCAGAGCACAGTGCCATTGCATAACCTAGTCTTAGACTTCCTCCAGCTCCCCAGTTCCCAGTGCTTGGAAATTTCCCTCCAGAAAGGAAAAGCCACCACTTCCTACTAAGCAGATTATAAAATTAGTTTACTTTAAAATGGTGGTATTATCCCCGCTTCTGAAAGTAGAAAGCAACCTTAGAATGAGAAATGCACAGTACAGTTGTTCGAATACAACACCTTGGAAACCACAGTGGGGAGTCAGGGAAATTAAAGAGCCACAGGAATGCCCTTGCTGAGGGCTACATCTCCCTCTTTCTATTCAGAAAGAGCTGTTCCAAAACCAGGCAGTATAACTGGGATTCAGAGAAGTCTTTCATGACACTTTTACCTTGTTAGTCAAATAGATCTATGAATTCACACTGGTATCACTACCCTTGGGCTGTGGCAGCCCTGGGATTTCTAGGAAAGGTAGTAAAGCCCAAAGATGCAGTGTATAATTTTTACCTAAACTTCTCAGGACCGGAGGGAAGAGCACATCTTCTGCAATGAAATTTCTTTACATTTTTTTTATGTGGGAGGCCAGAAGGGAGAGTGATAAGGGATCTAGTTGCGGGGCTTGGCAGTGAAGCAGAAATAAAGACAGCACTTTTGGTGGTAATTCTAGTTCACTTAGCCAGATAATGTTTCCATGATTCTTTACAACTACTTCCCTTTTCACACCATTGAGTTTTTCTAGTCTCTGATGTCTACTTTTCTCTCAAAGTAAAGATGTAACGAGTACCTTCTATATTGTCCCATAAGCAAGAGAGACAGGGCTACAGAACTAGCTATTTTCACACTAAATGGAGAAGAACAAAGATTCATGTCCAGGTTTCCCTGTGTCTTAACTGGAGAGGGCAGATTCAGTCTGCAGTGGTTTCTGTATTATTATGCCCCAAGGTTACCTTTTTAGACTTTTTCAGTTTAGCCTTTCTCATCCCCTCCTCTCATTTCAGTGCCTGGAAAAAAGATTTGTTTTTGAAGAGGATTTTGTGTTCTGTTCTATTTCTTCATTCAATCTGCATAACCCTAGTGAGATTAGAAATTTAACTTAGTCTCCCATTAGTCCTAAACTCAGTGCAGTTTGTTGAGTTGGGATGGATGTATTTCTCATCACTTAATTTATGTCTTAGTAACTGCATTTCTCATCTTCTGCATCAAGGATTTCCCCTCTGTTTCTCATTTTTGTTTTTCATGAGTCCTAAAGTTACCATCCATTAAAAAAAAAATACGATCAAAGAATCACAGAATCATTTAGGTTGGAAAAGACCTCTGATATCACTGAGTCCAGCCTTTGATCACCACTTTGTCAGCTACACTGTGGCACTACCACTTACTTCTTGAACACCGCCAAGGATGATGACTTCACCACCTGCCTGGGGAATCCATTCCGATGTTTAACACCCCTTTCCACAAAGAAGGTGTTCCTGATGTCCAACCTGAGCCTTCTCTGGCACAGCTTAAGGCTATGTGCTCTCATCCTAAGAGGTATTAATTATCTCAGCCTTTTCCTTATCCTTGGTGACTGTGTTCCCCTCTGTGTCCAATAAAGGTGGAGATTTTCCTTGGCCCTCCTGTTGTTGGTGACATATTTATAAAAGCACTTACTATCTTTCACAGCAGTGGCCAGATTGAATTCTAGTTTAACTTCCACCTTTCTAATTTTCTTTCTACATGTCCTAATGGCATCCTTATACTCTTCCTGACTTCCTGTCCCTTCTTTCAAAAGTCATAAACCCTCTTTTTCTCTCCCTGAGTTCCTGTGAGAGCTTCCTGTTCAGCCAGGCTGGTCTTCTTCCCCAGTAGCTCCTGTTTCAGCACTTATGGCTGGCCTGCTCCTGCACCTTTAAATCCTAACTTTTTAACAGCCCTGTCTTAATGTATATGTTTTTAAAATTTACAGACAATTTAATTTTCATTCTTAACACTTTCAGTCAAGAAAATTGGTGGTTGTCTGTGTAAGAGAATCAATGTTATGTTATATTATTAATCAATGTGTACTAAATAACTGAGAACTCAACTTTCAGGTAAAATGAGACTGCATGAGTTGGCTGCTAAATTATTTTATTGCACAATGTTAAGGTAAATACACTCTTTCCTAGGCCTGGAAAAAGAGTTAAAATTTGAGTGTGTTATTTTAACACAGACTGCTAAACAAAGCTAATTTTGAAAGACAGGATGTGCCAGAATGTGAAATGAATACTAGCATAACCAAACTGGGACTCAGCTTACAAATACAACAGTTTCCAGTGGCTTCCAATGCTATTTCAGCACAAAACTGATGCTGCCTTTTTCCTTTAACTTTCACATGTTCGACTGTTGTTTAACCTCTACAGAGGTGTGTCTGTTTAAAAAGTTCTCATCCAGACTTTTTCAAACTACAAACTGTTCTATCATTGAATTAAGAGTATACATATAGTAAAGATGCTGAAATAACAAAAAATAACATAACTGTGCATTGAAATATTAGTATAAAGCAATATAATTTTTTTTTCAAATGAAAAACATGGCATTTTAGTATCTTTACTTCACAAGAAAATGATTTAATATATAAATGTATGCAATCAAGAAATGTTCAGGCAATGGCATTGCTTCATTGGCTCAACATCCCTAAGTACATTATAATTTAGGTCTTAAGGTTTAATTAGCAGAATACGGTTTGGGCAAATGAACAGCATGGAGGTGCCAAAACATGAAATCCTAAAAATAGGAACCCATAAATCTTCCCGCTGTGGTGCACATATGCAGCTGTACAGTATCTGATGGATTGAAAACTCTGCCTGAGAACAGCGTTAAGATTCGCAGCAGCAGAGGAACTCGACTGAACAAATTTCATAGGGCAGCAGGAATTTATCATGTTTGTTCTGTCAATGTAACTCACATCTCACTCGCTAAACCCCATAAAGGAGCGCAGGAAGCAAAGAAAGAAAAGCAGAGGAGAGGAAATGGAGTGATATCAAACAGGGATTTTTTAAAGAGATTTATACATAAGCTACTTTGAGACTACATTGCTTCTCAAGAAAGAAAGAAAATGTAAAATAAAAGAACCATTAACTAGTATATTGTTTTTATTTTGCACTGTGTTTCATGACATAGTGCTTTTTTGAGGTGCTCTGTCAAAATACCAATTCCCAAACCTTTTCAAAGGAGTGTGTACAGTGTTTCCACTTGAAGAGAAGTAGATCGTAAACCCATGAGGTGAGCTCCTACAGCAATCACTTTGACAGTTCTCAGGACAGTAGCCAGAAATGTTTCTTCAGAAAAAGGATATAAAGTTAGTCCATCCAATCTTTCCTGTTCTTGTTTGGCCGTTGTTTGAATCATGGAGCCTAAAAAACAGTCTTCCTTTCTGGACAAGATGGGTTTCCTCTGTATGATTGGCAAGTAGAGGTATGAAAAATCATACCTTGATTGGCTTCAAGATCACGATATAAACTGAAGCTCAGAGGAGTCCAAGAGAGAGAATTTTCTGCCACCACACCCATCTGAAGATGGAAAGTAAGCATCTGTGGTCAGCCTAATTTACCCAGGTGACAATATTGTTTCTACTGTGAATTCTACCTGCTAGGTTTCGTCACTGGGGGTAAGACTTATTTTGGAGGTGTAAAGGTGAGAGAGAACTGCTGGTATTGAAATCCAAAGGATGTTTGAGGACATGTGTAGAATATGCCATGGAGCAAACGCCTTAAAGATTATGAATAACAAATAAGACTTAGTACCAAACTCTAGATCAGTATAACATTGTGGATTGACTCTTGGGAGCAGAACACTGTCCTAGGAAATATTCAAAGCACATCTGTATAGACAGAGGTTCCCCAAAGGTGGTTGTTCATTGAAATAGCAGTGCTGTGAACTTTGCAGTCAGTGTTACCCAGTTAGCAGCACACAGTTCACCGTACAGAGACGTGACAGATGGTGACTCTAGTTCCTGTAACACAGCAGGAGCAGAGCTGATATCCCAGAACAAAGCCAACTAGCTCAGCATCAACATAGGACCTGACAAAACATGTCTTCACAAATGGACTAAACAGATATGGAAGGAGGGCAAACATTTGCAGAGAGACTTAAGGCACAATCTATCCCTTTCAGTGCAGAGAAGCTCAGGTATCAAAGTCTGTATTACCTGCAGAAATAAAAGCAGGAACAGCTGCTCCTAAGCTGCTACAGAGCAATCAAACTGATTAGAGAGGTGCTAAAGACCAAACAATTTTCCCTACATGGTGCTGTCACATATAAGTCTCTGTTAGCAGCTCTGCTCCATGCTCCATTTTCCACTATACTTATGTCCTAAAAAGCTGCTCCTATCTTAAGTGGATGGTGCTTAGCTATGGCTGTGCAGTGGCTAAACTTCAGGGGGCGACCCCGTGTTCTTAAAATTCTTGTACATAAATAGATATGCTAAATTTTCATGTGTTTTTTTAATGTGCCTTTCTCGTTTTTCTAAATAAAAAGATAGTAGTGAGCCCATAATCTCAAGGACTTCTTGAACTGTACCAGGGGAATGACATCTCCAAAAGTGACCAAAGAAAGTGGATTTAAAATTCAAGGAGCTGCAAGGCAGGAATAATGTACCAGAAAGGGATTCAAACCCTAATTTTATTGAGAGAAAGTCCTTTTGTGTAATCTAATTCAAGTCTTTGTGCCTCTTATTGACATCTGACAAAAGACTCCTGAGCTAAATAAATGAGCTCTCAGAACAATTTTAAGAGAGATTAGGTGTTTCTTGGCCCTTTTCTTAAGAAAACATTGCTTTTGACTAATGTCTTAGAACCTATCTCACAGCGATCGCAATAGAGGAAAGACAGTGAAGGATTGTGTGGAGTAAATCACCCGCCTTCTGCTGGGTTTACTAACAGATCAGGCCTTTCTGCTGTATACAAAATGAAAAGTAAACTCAGTGGATGCTCTGTCTACCTGTGGAGCTGTTTCTTTGATTCTAGAGAGCAGAATAAGTATTTCTTCTAAACTTTTTAATTAAGGTAAAGGTTGGTAGGGTTTTTTGTTTGGTTGGTTGGGTTTTCCCCAAATAGGCTATTTTAGGTGTAGGCTGTTCATACCTATACAGGAAAAAAACACATAGTCTCAAAATAAACCTGGCAACTTGTCTTTTTTTCAGACATCTTTTCAAGTACGGGCTAACTGGAATGCAAGAAACATTTAGAAAACAGCCTTCACATGTGTGCATGTGTGAGAGAGAGCTGGGTACGTCAGATCTAAAATGCTACCTTATATTGTCAGAAAATGCAGATTGAGGACAATGATTTAATGTCCAGATACTCGGACCTGTGTTGTGATGTTTCATTCCAAAACTTGCCTGTTTTAACCCACATTTTTAAAAGCAGTATGAAATGTTTAATTTTTGTCAAATTATTCCTTTTGAATATTTAATATTCCTGAACATAACTGTCCTGTGACAATGTGCTGAAGAGATACACAACATTTAATTTTTCCATTTTAAATGAGCAAATTTCACTAAATAGAGTACAGCTATTTTCTACGTTTTAAGGAAACAAGAAGGATTGCTAGTCATTAACATAAAAATTTGGCATTTGCAGCTTGCTATCTCTAGTACTATATTCTTCCTAAAGGACATTCCTAAATGGGGAAAACAACTGGTTTAGGTATAAAATAATAACCTACTCCATCAGATGTAAGTCGTGCAAGCTTGGGGCTGTAGGGTTCATTTTATGTTCATTCACTAGGGGTGGAGTTTGGACTCCCATTTCTTTCTGTTGCCGTATCTCAACAATCTCAGAGGTACTCAGAAACACACTGAGAGTCATTCACGTAACACATAAAGTAGAGCCAGGTTAGACCAATTTGTGGCGCTATTTTCAACTGGATTTTCTTTTCTGTTCTCTTTAAACAAACTCTTCTCCTCTCCCCCGTTCCTGCTTTCTGTTTTCTTTGTTCCTGAACACAAATGAAAAGAGCAAAACAAAACCAAAGGAAATTTGTGAGTGCACTGCCTCTAATTCTGCTGTAACCCACTGCCTGACCAGCAGCTGCTGCCTGGCTCTGGTTTGATGCTCTGTGGCTTTAACAGTTTGAATAAAAGTAGGTTAGCACCCTTGCTATTATTAGTGCCTCATCAAAAAGGACATGAGAGCAATCAGAGAGAAGAAATGAGAGCAGGTGGGAGGGGAGATGTGGAATGAGGAAAAAGGTGTCAGGGAACCATTTGTTCATTCTCTGATGACCAGCCAGTTGTTTTCCTAACCTCCAAGAATGAATAACCCTGACAACATATCCTGTAATACTAATGACTAATTGCATATTATTTGGCTGTAATTGCTCTGTGATAATTCAAGGTGGACAGTATACTATGTAATGATAAATGCTGTTAGGGACATAATCTTCCCCATTCTGCCAATTTGGTTTGCATTATATTTAGGGAAAGATGTTTGCTACAGAGAGAAGAGGAAGCACATCAGTTCTCCCTCCTAAATCCCATATCCTTGCTCCCTTTCTGTGAGCCTCACATTCAAGTTGCTTGTACTCATAGCCAGCTAGTCAAAGGTGAGGGCTGAACCCTCAAAATCTGAAGGGATGAGAAAAAAAAGCTGTTAGGTTGGTAAACCCATAAGGCATACAGTGAGCAAGAATAAGAGTCACTACAATTTAACAGATCATTAACCTACACAGCATAGATACTAACAGGCCTAGAAAGCTCATAGAGGAAATAATTTGCTTATTATCACACCTTTATCAAAAGGTACTGCCTGGCTTTTCCTAAGTAGATTGAGGACTAATCCTTCCTAGCTCTAAATAAAGGAAGGTTTTCCAAAATGAGATGGCATAATACAAAGTCCAAAACGAAAACTTAAGGAAAAAAATTACCCACTGCCTACTGTTCAGCATCAGTTTGAGGCTCCTGTGACATGTCTGTTTGGCAGCTTCTAGGTGGCTTCAGCAATTTCTGTCCCATGGTTCAGCTGTTTGCAGGACTGTGTGAGAAGCAATAGTGGTGAAGTACTCTGGCTAAAACAGGAGGAGATTTCTGCCTCTAGATCCCTTGTTGTCGTGGTTCCTTGTAATGCCCAGCAAACAGCAGGACAAGCACAACAACAGGCATGGCACAGGAGCAGGGAAGCAGCTCTTGACAAAAAAATGCCCAAGCCAGCTGTGTTTCCCTGGCAAACGTCCAGGAAAGCACAGCCTCAGGGCATAATCACTGATGTGGCAGAGATCCAACCCAGCAGAGGAAAAGTGAGTGAGCCTGCCAGGCTGGCTGGCGGCATCGGTTTGCTGTGCAGACAGATAACTGTCAGGGCAAAGACAGGAGAGGTACTGGGATCTACAGGTGGGATCTGGGGATCAGGGACAGGGCAGGGCAGGGCAAGCAAGAAGTTGTCTTGGTGGATCCACAGAGGGGAGAGTAGGATTAGGCTATTCAAAAGAAGCAAACTGTGGGATGAGGGCAGCTGTCCAGTCAACTGCACTCTGAATGGGTGGCCTAGGGGTACATTTCCCCCATTTCTCCTGATGAAACTGCCATAAGGAGGTCTGAAAGTCCCAGGGCTACTCCCTGCAACTGGGCTTTTGTACTGCCTGGAGACCTAGGCTTCACACTGAGGAATCAGTGCCGTGATGCAAATAGAGTAAAAGCTGTGATTCGCGGGGTGACTCCTAACCCAGTGATCCAGTGGTCTCTCCAGCAGTTGTCATTCAGGTGAAGGAACAGAGAAATGCAGTCCAAAAATGGGGAGAGGTTGCTTCCATGAAGACACAGGTGTGAGTTCAGAGATTTCCTACATTGGATTCACCACAGAAGAAAGCATGTAATGGAACTGCAACTTAAATCCATTTAGCACTCTGTCAGTCAATGGGGTTAAGTAGATTAACCTCTGTGTATGGACTAATGAAGGCTCGAAAATTCCTTATACTGACCCTCTGGTAAACTTAAACTGACAGGCTTTTTATTTTATTGTAGAGTTTTTGTTTTGTTGTAGGATTTTTGTGTACATGCTATCTCATAATCAATAGTTGTACTTTGCTCAAAAAACAGAATAAACACTATGTGCTTTAGGGAATGAAGTTGGTTTAGCAGAATTGTTGAGCAAATGTAAAAATTCCAACTACTCAGCTTGTGCCTGTGAATCCACAGTAATAAACTTGTCCAACTCCATGCATTCTCAGCAAGATGCAAGACTTAATCTTTAAATATGTACACACACACATATATATATATATAAATGAGACCGGTGAATCAGTTGCCCATTCATTTTGGGCTGGAACAAGCTTATCTCCTCACAAAAGATACTCAACATGGTGCCAGTCTTCCTAGGGCTTTGGTTACACAAAATACCATCTCACTGATGTTGGACATCGTGGCAAAACCTGAAATTAACCACTTGCATGGGTCCCTGCAGTCCCTGCCAGTATGTCAGGATCCCATATCTCTATCAGCAGCAGACACTAAAATTGGAAGCTCCACTGTGCAAGGTTGAAATTGATTTCCAGATAGTAAAACATCAATGCCAGCTTAAAACTGCTTCCCATAAAGCTTCTCTATTGTGATGCTTCGTTCTTTAAGGATAAAATAGGGTGTAAGTGAAAGGGTTCCTAGCTTTACATAGTGCATTTTTCAGATTTACTTTTTGAATACTTTTAATGCAAACTTTTTTCTTGTGCTAGGGTTTTTCCAAGCTTTCTTACATACAATTGCATTTATGTACACACACAGGAATGCAGCTTCAAGTTTGGAAATCTCTAGGAGATAGATCCCAGAAGAAGATGCAGAAAGCAGATTTCTGGGCCACCTAAAACATGGCTGATTCCAGCTGTAGGAACAAAAATTACATATATATAGTTCTTTTTATTTGGACCTGTGTTTTATATTATTATTTATTTTAAAAGCTCAGTACACTATCAGTCTTTTTTTTATTCTGTATATTCTTTATACAGAAACTACTCATCCCATATGCTATCTGACATTTCTTAGAGTTCACCTCCTAAATAGAGTTTTAATGTTTCAGAGTTGCTACCCAGGGATTTTGAAGCCTTGAGAAAGTAGATGAGCATCATTCACCTCTACGAAATAGGAAGAGATTTACCACATAGTAGCAGAGACTTTCTCTGGGCAGCTGATGAACGTATTTGTAGCCATTTGGATATACCTTGAGAGGAGTTATCACTAGATTATCTCATCTTCCTCTATGGACTGAAGTTTGCATGTGGACTTCACCTCCCTTAATGAATGGACAAAATAATAATGTCTACATTGCTGGGAAGGAGCTTTATGTTAGACTTCAGAAAGGATGTTCTAATGGATTAGATTCTGTGGAGAACTTTTGAAGTCGCTCTCACAGTAAGTCTTCAGGAAGAGGCTAAGGAGATATGCCAGGAATAACACAGGCACAGCTGATCCTATCATGAGACACATGCAGAGGTGAGCTGGGCTCCCCAGGGTTTGATTCTGGGTCCATATACCGCGGGGGCTACAGGAACTCGCTCCCCTCCCTACTCATTGTCCTCAGCCTCAGGGTGGTACCAAGGGAAAGTGAGAGGTGCATTCCCATTCTGGAGCCTCTCTAAGACTCAACAAGGGGCATGTGGAAAACTGCCATGGTAATTTGCACAGTCTGTGCCCATCTTTTTCTGTAGCATTTGTCTCCTAAGGGGGGATCTTTTTTCTGAGCTGATAACCAGCTGTCACGTACATTTGCTAAAAATAATGCATTTGACCTTGTAAATTGACATTGCCGTCTTTAAGGGGAGAGGCATTGCTGGTTTTTGTTCCAGGGCTTGAGATGCCTTTTCTTTTTTCCTTCAGTGGAAGAAAAGAAAAGGCTACAGTCTCAAGTACTAATAAAACAATCAATTCACACCAAAATCAAGAAAGTTTTAAGAGTGCCTGCAACCTCATAGAATCCGAAACAATGCCAGATGAGATAGATGTGCTGGAGCATAAGAGACAAAGATTTGTTTAACAAGTTGGAATAGGATTTTTGGTTAGGATGAGAATGCAGGCACTTCACTGGAATATTTTGGGTTGTTTATTTATTTAATAATTCAAAAACTCACTATAATAACAACATCCAAAAGAGACCTCCGCTGAGCTCTGTGGGCAAAAGAGGGGCATGGGGGAATAAGATAAAGAGCTGTTAAAACGCCACTTTTTGTCAATAAAACACCTTCAAGAGGCTACTTTACCAGACCCACTATTGGTGGTTAAAAGAGATTCTGAGCCGCTACTACCTAGCCCTGTAATTTAAAGGCACAATGCACTACTGCAACAACAACAAAGAGAAAGTGACACTGAAAGACATGAAGTTGGATGCCAGTAAATGCCTCAAAATAAGTTACTATTAAAGCTTGACAGAAGAGGGAGAAATGTGGAGAATAATGCCAGAAATCAGATAAACAATTAGTTAATGTAGCTGTGCTACATGGCCATTTCTTGTCACCTTCATTCAAGATGCTGCTTATGGTAACTGAAAGTGACAAAATCTGACTTGCTGTATTTTAGAAAATCCTTTTGAAGCTAAATTCTAATGTATTTGCCTTTCTACAATCAGACTGAAATAAATTTGAGTACTGTGAAGCTACACAGTTCCTGTGAGAGATTAACTGAAAATGCTTCTTCATCATTTTGATACAATAGGACATTACACAGCTACTAGTTAAGTGTCAGGGAGATAACTCCAGTAGCCAGTTGTTGAACACAGCTGAAAGTGTTAAAAGATGATCTCTTACAAAAAAAATTCTGTCCTCAATCCATCTTACATTGTCCTGCTATTCCATTTCTATTTGCAAATTCAAATGATCTCTGAAATAAATGATGCCACAGAAGGAAGTAAAGACTAAGATAGTCTCAGCATCCTAAATGCTAAGGTCATCCTCACCATTATAAAAATGATGTTTTCCTTTCTTTTTTTATCAAAATGTTCTCTAGGAGATGTTGATGTGTCTCATGACTCTAAGATGCTCTGTCTTTTTTGCACTTTTCTGCTACAGCTGATAATCTGACTAGAAATAATAACCGATAATGAATTGTTAATTAAATGACTGCTGGCTGAAGCTTAGAAATAATTTTGTCCATCACTAGATGTAGAAAAACATCTCTTTTAAAAATTGCATTTTTGCAGCTTTAAAATTTTGGGGTTTATTACTTTTAAATGAAAAGGAATAAAAGCAAGTATACATCAAGATCACAAAATATGTGGAGCAAATTTAGACGTATTTTGGGTACCTTTCTGAGTAACAGCAGAAGCTGGTTCAGGTCCAGACTACATTTCCTTTCTGTACAATGAATACGGCCTTAATCCCATTGGTTTTGCCTTAGATTGCAATACTAACAGAGGTCGGGCACTGCTTAGAATGTATCCCTCAGTTGATACACTACGGTCAGTGCATAAATATCAAGTAAGGGAATACATGGTAGAAAAGTACATCAAGGTCTTGATAATATGCTAAAAAAATGATACAGAAAGAAAGCTGTTATCAAGAAAATTAAGCACTGGAATGTGAGGCAAAAAGGCACTGAACAGTCTCCATCCTTACAAATTTACAAGAGGCAGTGGGAAAGAGCCCTAGGAAAGTTAGTCTGGTCTCTGAACTGTCCCTGCTTTGGGCAGGAGGAGATCCTTTCAGACCAGAGCTGTCTCATCTCTAGGATTCTGTACTCACAACATAGGAATTACAGCCAGGACAAAGGTTAGAAAACTGCGAGGTGGATGGCGGCTGAGAAGGGTTGAAAGAAAAAATCAGGGCTGCTTTCTCCTACCAAATTCTGGTCACACTGCTTACAGAACCTTGTGGAAGACAAACTGCCACGATGAAACTGGATGCTGCACTGCTTTCCCAGAGGAACACACATCAGTGTGTATGGTCCACAGCCTCCTGCCAGGTGACAGTATTCCAGAAAAAGATCAGGAGATTATCAGATTATCAGATCATAAATCTATGCTGGTTTTGATCAGATGTTTTGTGAAGGCACTAATGAGGAGAACTAAGGGACAGTGGATCAAATTCAGTGATTAAAAGGGTAAATTAAATTCACTGTGGCAAGTAAAGGAGATTCAAGATGTGTCAAAGAGAGGAACACAAAGCAAAAGGATCATAGAGGGATACAAAGCAAAATGATTATGGAAACCTATGATGCAGTTAATAATGGACCTTTAAAGGGACAGAGGAGCTTTAAAGTTAAAGGAATGCAGATTAGATCCAAGGGTGACAAAGCAAAGGAGTGGCTGAACACAGGAAGAGTTAGAGCCATGGTGTACCCTGAGGCAGCAGCCTCAGAGATGAGCATGCAAAGGATCAAGTCAAAACAGAGAATCAAGTAACAACTCTAAAAGCTGTCTTAGTTCATAGCCTAACAGCATCCAGATCCTGTCAAGTGTAGGGCAAATGAGATTAGCTCGGTTGGTTAGAGCTAGTAATGACAAGGTTGTGGGTTTGATCCTCATATGGGCCATGCACTTAAGAGCTGGGTTCAATAATCTTTGTGGGTCCCTTCCAACTCAGAATATTCTGTGAAGTGGCCTGAAACCTTCCAGATACTGAGAAGTTGTAGTTCTCCTCGATTATAGCCCACTACTTGCTATCTTAAATGCTGAGAAGACATAAATTGGAGGCAAAGGGACTCCACTTAGATTTTCTCAGTATGTTCAATACATATTTTTAAGAGACATTCAAAGTTATGAAGGAGGCTACATTTATATTTCCAGCCTATGTCATACAAATGCTCTGTCTCAAGAAAATTTACTCTTGCACCCTTGAAAGTCTGCAAGGGTTAGTGTTTTCTCACTAAGCCTGGAAAGCTTTGAAAAATGACAGTTGGAGAGTTTCAAGATCGACTGTCACTTGACCTCACTGATTTCTATGAATTCCTCACCAGAGAAAGTGTTCCTCACAGTCTGTTAAGTGTAGCAGAAACCAACTTCAGCACAAAGAGCTAATCTCTAGCTGTTTTATAATCCAACACCAGAGGGGGAAAGCTGGCATTGAAAGAAGTGTCTGAGGATTACAGTCCCATTTAAAGCTTTTAAAACACATGCTGAAAATTAGGCATGAGTGGATTCTTTGACTTAAGCAAAAATGGTTCATCTGCTTAAACTTAAAAACATACATATCTTATAAACTGAATCAGGTCAATACAATTTCTCACCTTTCTGCATAGACCATTGATACAACTAAATGTTTAAATACCTCTCTGTCAAGGGAATGATTAAAGAAATGGTGTAGCAAATCAAGTTCAAATATATCTGTTTTATGGAGTAATCTCACTGTTATTTTGTAAGTGGTCTGAGAGATACTTTGTAAGAAATCATGTGCTTTGCAATCATCAGGATGCACAGCAGTTAGAGACCTGACTATTTCACAGAACAAAAGAACCAAGCTATTATCTTCAAGATGCTCGCAAGCTGAGATATCTGCCTGAGCAGCTTACACTGAAATGTGCCAAAAATAAAAATAAACATTTGAAACATCCAAAAGAAATAGCAAGATGAACCATTTCACTTAGTTGGTACCTACTACAGGAAGAAATATTCTGTAGTGTTAAAGCAGATCAAGAAAGGTTTTACTGGTCCATGAAGGCACATAATGGAAGGATTGCAAAGCATAGAAATGATACAGAGGTGAATGAATTTCATTCAGTGATGGGTGAAATTGTCCCTCTATATGAAATCTCTGCAGTCTTCTGTGATATTTCTCTGTGAAAGCAGAAGATAAATATCATTAACTTTTGTTGCCTTTGCTTTCGGGACAGTGCAGTGATGTCAACTTCCCCAAGACATGTGAAGTCATCTTTCACACATGTTCTGATGTGTTGCTTCCCATGTGCAGGGCAAGAGTTGCCTAAGAAATTTCTGTAATAGAATAAAATTTTTTAAAAGTTCTGTGCTAAAACACAAACATGCATATTAAAAAATGTAAATAGCATGTCAAGCTACCTCGCCACTCTGCTTATGAGGTAAGAGGTTTTCAATAAGTGTTATTGAAATAGACATGGAAAGATATCTGAGAGCAGCTGGTCACAAGCATACCTTGTTTATTTTTATCTCCCAATCACAGATGTTTAGAAAGTCTATGGATTGCTCTAGGGGTCTGCAAACACTAATCAAAGCAGACATATGATTGGTAGTCTTAATTCACTATACTAGGGTCAATGCTGTCAGTGGAAACTTTTATAAATCAAAAAAGGTGGAAAACACAATGTAACACAGTATAACAGTGGGATTTCACGGAGCACACTCTTCATTAATCCACCCCAAACACATTAGCATGAATGATTAGCCAATATGCAGAGTCTTGCTGACTTCTCTCTGTTAGAAAGAGAAACTCATGATGTAGTCAAGTATTCCTTGCATGCAATCCTTCTTTTTTACGGAATGTATACAAATTTTGCTTCCCTCAATACAAAGAAATAAACAAGAGGAAGTTTATTTTTCCAGCACCCCAAGATGGCTCAGTTTTATGTCTCCCTCTAAGCACCGTTGTACCAGCGCATCTTGAATTTTCTCCTTGTTTTTCTGGGTTTCCCACTAGTGGCTTTTCACTCTTTTGTTTCTTCCTGACAGACAAAACCTAGAAGCGAAACTGCCGCATTTCAGCCCCAGCCCCAGAAAGCCATGGATCCTGGGGCTCAGCTTCTGTTCATCCCGCTCCAAAGCTCTGTGTAATGTTCCTGTCGTTTCACCTATCCTACTCTGTACTAGGCTAAAATGCTTTTTATGGTGGTTAGCACACCTATTAACCTCTCAGGTATTCAAGGTCTTTCTTTGCCTAGCAGCAGCTGCTGGTAGCCATCAGCCTTCACTAGCCTGACAGGTTCATGTGGAAGATGCAATGTTCAGAGGGCTGGTGACCAGGAATTTCTGACAGTGAACTGAGCACAGAAGTAGCCTGTGGTAGAAATCTTACAGCAATTTCTAGAGGACTGAAAACCTTAAAAAAAAAAAAAATCTATTCAGTTTTGTATTACAGCTCCAAAAGTGGCAAATGATAGCACAAAGTGAAGAGAATTATTTGGTTTTGACCTGTTGTGTTTCTTGGATCATGTGGAAGTTTCTCAAAAAGGGAAATTTGCAGTCTTTGCCGCCACCATGTCAAGAAGGCTTCATATAGCAGCAGCTTTTGTAGAAATTTTTTGGGGGTCAGGGGTATTTTACGTTAGAAGTTCTCACCCTTCTCAGCATTTGATTTTCTTTTTATTCCGTTGTTCCAAATGAAGTACAGACAACCTAAAGATTTCTCACAGAGGAGATCTCTTTCTGCATCACAGCTGGAAAAAGACACAGTGATTAGTCCTGCTCTGTGTGTGCCTCTCTCCATATCTGGGCCAGAAGCAGAGAGAAACCTGAGAGGGGAAAAGTCACCTGAAACTAATGGGTATAGAAAAGAGGGCTTGCTCACACACTTCTAGCAGAGCTGGTGTGTTCCACATTTGACAGTTAGCACTAAGAAGCCGGGGATGACAGTAGGCAATGACAATTTCCCCCTAATTTTTCAGATGCGCAAAGAATAATGCACAAAGAAATAAGAAGGAATACAAAAATCATAGAGAAATAAAATATAGCTAGAGTAGAAAGCAGAGCTATATTTTTGTTGCTATGCCTGCCTGCTCAGTCACCTTCCATTTTTATATTCAGCTGTCAAAGCTGAGAAGCTGAAGTACAACTTTTGATGTTCAGAAGCACAGGACTGAATGTCAGGGAGCAAAGTGATACTTCTTTAGAGGAAAAAAAAGCACAACAAAACCATAAATCAACATAAAAGTAATATGCCTTTATCTGGTACTTTTCTTGGGGGCATTAATGAGAAGAACATTCAGAAAGTGCAGACAGCACAGCAGTGGTTGGGAGAAACCTAGAGAGCTGATCTGAAAATCTAAAGAAAACCACTGTTTCAGATCCTTCATCTGTTTAGTATCCTGTCACTGTCTTCTTCCTGTACAGTAGCCAAAGGATCAAGTAATTTGTAAGTCTATAATGAGGAAGGCAAAGCTCAGAAATCTGCTTCATATCTAGAAGTTCAGTATGTGTCAGACCGAGGTTGTGTCTTTGCCCTGACAGACAAAACTCCAGCTGCCAAATACAAACCTACTTTTGGATTTTTTCACCCCCTCCCTGAACTGCCACATGTTCTCACCAGTAACCCATCCAGACTCAGACCAGAAAGCCAGAGGACTTTATACCTGCTGGCAAACCTTGCACAGAAGTATGGACTCAAAGCCTCTTCTAGGAGTGTGGTCAGAGCATTCTCATCATGGCACAGCACTGACATTCTTCTTGGCCACCTCAATTCCAGATGGCCAGGTCAGCATGGAAGAAAATCCAGCTGGCCAGAAAATTCCCTGAATTTTCCAACTTTCCAAAGATCAAGTCTTATTTTACTGCATTTTCAGGTAATAAAACAAGGGCAGGTGGAAGACACATGTTCAACACCGTCTGACAGAAAGCATTTGCTGATGGTGTTGCTGAATAACTTGCACAGTGTAGCAGTTCAACATGCCCAGATCTCTTCAGCCCAAAAGTTTTGTGTGTGAAGCCTGCTTACACGAAGAGCTCAACCACCAATTCCAGTGTGGAATATTGTGCGGAAAACCTTATCAGCGGAGCAGGGGCGGGAGGCAAAAGAGCTGTGCAGAGCTGTACACCTGTGCTAGCAAAATGGAATGGTCACCAGGGGACCTACATAAGATGTGGAGAAACAGAGGATGTTGATTTCTTGAGAATAATCTTCCTTAAACATCAATCTATTTATTCTCTGATCAGTTGTCTATGGAGACTGAGAAAGAGAATGCTTAGTTTTATCCTTTGCAGATAGAAGCAGGTTATTCAGAATAGTCATCTTTATTAGTAAGACTTGCCGAACTGCAAAAGCCCATCCCATCCAGAATGCGTTACTAAATTTAGAAACAGCCAAAGCTATTGCTGCCACTGATGTAAGTCATCACTTGATTTCATCTGGGGGAAAAGAAAGAGGAAGAAATGGAATGTAATGGCTGCAAAACCTGATGCGTAGTCAGATAGTTCAAGGACATTTTTTTCTTGCCAGAAAGGGAAGTGGTAATTTAATTTTACATCCAAGCCACAGAAAGCTTTGTATTAAGATAAACTGGAGCTTGATTACTTGCTGTGCACCATAATTTAGGTTGGAATTTTAGAAGGAAAATGTCTTCTTTTACTGTTTTGTTAGTCTTGCAGTTTCCCTGTAACTGGCTGCATACACTACTTTGCTAAATAATTTTTTACTGGCTTTTTTCAAATAAATATACACAGATTTGGGTGACATGGAAATATAAAAAATGCAAAACTGCCCAGTTAATCTTTAAGTAACTGCTCTGTATCCAAATAATGAAGAAAGACTTGGAGACAAGTCAGCATGAAGCACATGGCACAGGAAAGCATGCTGAGAAACATAAGAAATTTGGGTGTAACCACACTTTCCAGCATTTGTAGAGATCCAGGATATCCAGCTTATCAAAAGGATCAAAAGTGTTCTGAGATTTGTGCAAAAAACAAAACAAGAAACAAATGACATTTCATGCAATGCCAGGTTTTTTTACAAGGAGGTTGGAGCTCTTTGGAACAGATTTTCTTTGAGCACTTCAGATAACATTTTGCCTGCTGCCTGAGAACAGTGTTTGATAGGGAACAGTAGATTTTAGGTGTCTGAAGATTTTTTTGGTTTTCTTGCATTGTACAATAAAGAGAAGGTAGATCTAAAAATTTGCCACCTCATTTTTCTGTTGCTTCTGTCATAGCACTGTTGCACTTCAGTTTCAGGGACTTTGAAATCTTTAAAGTCTCTGGAGCTGGAGCCTGCCATGTACAAAAGGCATGAGCTTTCCTCTACCCCAGAGGTGGCAGCTGCCAGGAAAAGGCTAATAGCTTTTTGTAAGCAAAGGAAAGCCTCTGATGTTTTCTCATCTAAGAGACTATAACTGAAGCTACCCCTAGCCAAGTAAGCATAGGATTGTGTTCTTTTTCTTTTCCCTGGGTTTTGTGGAAGAAAAACCCACAGTTTGCCTGGATCTGACTTTCCGTCAGTTACTTATGTTGCCAAGAATGAGGATCTTTCTCCATCCCCAGTGCCTGTCTTTCTTTATTCCAACATGACTGTCTCAAAAGCAGAGCCAGCAGGAGGGAACATGTACTTGCTGTTCAGGTCCTGCAAACCACAGTGCAGCCTAAGCTGCCAGTTTGGGTGATTTTGCAGGAAAATGCACTGAGAATGATGAGGCAGGCACACCCTCTGCCTGTAGTCCCTCACTGCATGGTGATTCCTCACAGGCGGGGGAAGGAACTTCTTGTACCACTCCAAGCATTGGCCCTGTGTGAGTTGAGAGTCCATAGCTGCTGTCTTCTATTCATTTAAGTAAACCAGCAAAATATGTCAATGCAAATTAAGACCTAAATCCATTAAACTCTAATCATGGAAATGCTGGGGCTGGTTTCCAGCAGAGTAATGCTACTTTTTACATATGCTGGTACGGAACAGAAAAAATGTGACAAGGCAAGTGTGTGACATATTTCACTTGTGTCATTCATCTGCTTTCTTCTTCCTTGTGTGCTTTCAGTGTCAAGTCATGCAGGAAATTTTTTTACTGCTTTTACAATATGTTATGAGTATTTTTTTTTCCTTTGGCAGGCTGTTTGAACAGTAGACCTCTGCAGAGCCTTGCCTGTGATCCTCTGACATGAGGAGGGGTCTCATCCAGTCTCACCCAAAGCTCAGCCCACTTTGAGCCACTGCTTTCTTAAGGAAGAGAGTTTCCCTTTAGTTTGCCAGCATGAATGGTTGCAAAACAAAGTATCTAGCTACATGAACTCAAAATTGAAAGAGAAGACTCTTGAAGGTTGTATTCTATAGCTGCAATAATAGTGATGCCATA
This sequence comes from Rhagologus leucostigma, assembly GCA_013397725.1. Taxonomy (NCBI): domain Eukaryota; kingdom Metazoa; phylum Chordata; class Aves; order Passeriformes; genus Rhagologus; species Rhagologus leucostigma. Next base: position 2,328,311 of record VZTD01002860.1, on the reverse strand, counting down.
CTGCTGTTACTGCACATCTCAGTATTTTACCATATCGAGGCCTTTCTGCGGGGTGTGTTATAAAACCACCCAAAGATATTACAGCAATAGTTGTCTACTGCTGATTCTTAATTGCTGAGGGTAAATGCTTCTCTTCAGGAAAGGACTTTAAACCAAAACATTTTTATTTCCTCCAGGCGTCTTGCTACACCTAAGAGCCATTCACAGTCTGGGAACGTTCTTTTTTTGGAAACAAAATTTAACACTATCTTTGAGCTACATACCTGAAGAATTTTCTTCTACTTAAAAGCACCTGTGCTTCCCTTCCTCAATTTCACTTGCTCTCTCCAACTGAGACCACTTCTCATGTTTAGTCATTCAGCAACTGGAATTAGTTCTGGTAAGGACAGAGTTCCTTTTCTTGATTTTTTTTTTTTGTTTGTTTCATTTTGGTTCTGTCAGACTTGTGAGCGGTCTTTAGTTAAAAAAAACAGTACTTTCTGTAATTTGTCAAGAGTCAGAGGATGTAACTTGGCCAGTAGTAGGACATCTTCATGTCTTGCATTAAAAGACAAAATTTTCTTTTATAGAAATGTCATTAAAAAAGAAGGAAATTTTCCAATTATTACTACACGTTTATTTCTCTTTGAGATGAAAAATGCATTTCTAGAAAACTGAATTCAAGTTTCAACAGACTGGCACTTGTGTGAGAGCCTCTGTGTCTATACAGGGTATGTGTTTCCTGTGCAAATTGATATTTATGTATTTAAAATCATATCTAAACCAATTCTGTGAACAACTTGCAGAAGGTTTCAGGCTTCCAGTTGTGTAAATACTTCCTTGACTTTTAACTATGTTCTTTTCCCTGATTATTTAAATCCCCATGATGGAAAGTAGTAATAACACTGCTGTAGACTATGTAAAATAATAACAAGAAAGACTGAAACAATCTGTCTAATCAGGAAGGAGTTATTATAAATAGCATTGATATTTTCAATTTTCCTTTTTGATAATTTTTTATGTATTCAGTATAAGTCTTAGAGGAACTGCTGCAGACATCAGGCGTGCAAGTACGCATTACAGAAATTCGTGCATGGTTTCTCTTTTTTTTATTTTTACCCAAAAAATCTGCAATAGAAACCATGCTGTGCCCTTGTTTCTCACAGTAAACAGTTGTACTGCATTTCAGCCTGGAGAAGATGAGGGATGTCTTATCTCACGCAATGCATCAAATCCATCAATTTCTTTTATCATTTTTTTCCTCTTGACTATGTTTTCTTTGCTTTCTCACCTATTTTTCAATATTTTGTCCTTAACTGGTTTCATGAGTTCACTTACATCAATAGTCACAGATATGCACTTCTACTAATCCAGCAAAGAGTTTTGTGCTTCTGCTTTTGCTGCTTTTAGTCTTGCAGTTCATGAATACATCTTCCATTGCTTTCTGAAATATTCATTCCCTTATCCACTTTTACTACTACCCCATTTCTTTTCTCACTCCATCACCAGACTTTCCTTTTTTAATTATCTTACTGCTTGTTCTGTATCCTTGTCCATGTACTCTAGCTTTGTGCCCATCTTTGCACTAGAGCTCAATTATCTGCAGCTCTGATTTGATTGTATTCAACATCTCATGTCTGCCTACTTCACCTTGTGTTCTCACTTTATCTGTTTTTCATGGGAACTTCATATCTGAAGTTTTTTTTAGCCATAATTTCTGGCTCTGGTATATCAAATTTGTGCATTGAATTAACAGAACTTGTGTAGGTCATTTGGATTAGGTTGATAGGGTGGTTTTTTGGTTTAGTAGGTTTTAGGTGGGGTTTTTTTGATTGTTTTAAGGTTTTGTTCTTTTGGGATTTTTGAGGATTTTGTTTGTTGGTTAATTGTTTCACCAGCCTTTCAAGTTTTGTTTTCTGCTTCTCCTGTAAGTAAGTGGGTTTTTTATAGGTCGGCTGCTGTAGTTAATAGCGCATAGGAAGTAATGCTAATCCATTAAAATAAAGATCACATAGAGCAGATGCCTATCACATCTAGTCCTTAATTTCAAGTCATTTTCAAACTAGGAACTACAAATAAAACAGCAGGCTATGAAAAAGGCTGTGAAGGGAACTGTGGAGCAAAGCCAAGCCCACCATCGTAGAAACACTGCTACGAGAATATCGGTAGATGCCGTTGGCAGAGGTTTAAAATTACATTCTCTTTCCCCTACAAGCCGGCAAAAAGGAAGACAATTTGTTCTGGTTTTTGAAATTTTTCTAAAAAAAAAGGAGAGATTAATAAATTGAGGAATTCTGAGTAGGAGCTGCTTCTCTCAAAGCTAAGCTGCAATGAACTGAGAGCTTTACAAACCAAGGACATGTTGAATGCTGATGGTGCTGGAGGCAGAGAGCATCCAGAAAGGAAACAAGAGAGTCATCTTGAGGTGACACAGGGAACAAGACTCCTTGAACTGTGAAGCTTGACTGAGCAGCAGATGTAGGTTTATCTGAGACACTGAGCTGCCTGCTGTTTGTTTATCCTAGTCTTCTCAAGGAACCTGCACTTTGTGCTTATTTTCTGTAAATAAACAAGATTACACCAAATGATATACCTGACTTCTATTTCATCTTAAGAGGAACAGCTTGCCAGGATGTATTGGCTAACTGCTTCAGCAAAGTGGGTAATAGTATGAATTTGTAGTGTAAATTTAGAGGAGGTGACAAAGTTGATTTGAAAGATAGAATACAGCGGATGACACACATAAATCAGTGCTCTACATTCACGTGGCTTTTAAAACTAGCCTGTCTCTAGTTAGCTATTTAATATTTCTCAACACTATAAATTTATTTTTTAAAAAAGGTCTAAAGCCGCACTTGAGATCAAGCTTCCTATCCTAAAGAAATTGTAAATAGGGAGAAGAATACTGTTCCTGCATGACGAAAGGGGCAATTTTCAAATAAAAATAAAAAAAAAAAACTCATGAGACTTTGAACTAATGCGATTTAAAGTTGCCTAGAAGTACTGTCACATTTGTCTTGTATCTTTCACATGTCCAAGTATTTAATGCATCATCATGAAGAATTTTAAAAGGAAAACAGTCAAATGCAAACTTGTTAGGATTGCAACAAGGTGACTTGCATTTTGTCAAGCAAAATCACCTTTGTGTACTTGCAGGAAGAAGATTACTCTAGTTTGTCCGGCAGCAGTAAGCATGATAGAGTCTGAATAACAGTAACCAACCTGACTTTAGAAGGTGCTATTGTCTTCTTCTGTTGACATGGGTCAGGTAATGCATGTAATTGCTGTTCTGTCACAGTGAGCACTGACTGAAAATTGGAATATTTGTTGAGAAGTTTAGGCATTTTGAACAAAAAAAGTGACACTTCAGATCATTTAATTCAAGTGTTGCATTTCAATGAATCAAAAAACTATTGTTCTCTAATGAAATACTGTATTTTTGAAGAGGTATTTTAAGCAGTCAGATTTATAAGATTGAATTGCTCAACCAAATTGTTGCCTTGCTAAAACACAGTTTCATCACAAAATGACATACTCTCATACAATAATGATCTGCGAGCAATGGTAATTTCCAGTTAGCCAGAAGAAAAAATAGGTGACACTACAATAATTTTAAGTCTCCTATAAACACTCCATTTAGTAGAAGACACTCCCAAAGACACAGGTCCCTTCCACTCGATTTTACTGTTGTCCCTTTGCATTGTGAATTGACAATTATGTCAAGTAATTATTTGCCCATTCCCATTAAGAACGAATGGTGGTCCTTGTGACTGCCCTACACAAGGGAATTGTCCAGCTCTGCTCTCACTCATTTTTAAGATCTATAGCTATGAATGTAGATAGGCTAAAAATGCTAGCTTTGTGATTTATCACAGAGGCAAGCAAGGAGTTATGAAAGGGAAACATCCACTGCAAAGGCAACAGGACCTTTCAGATCATTAATGTCAAATGACAGCTTTGTCTGAGCGAGAAAGAAAAAAGAGTGAACACATCTTTCAGGACTTAACTTTTTTGATAAGCAGTAATAACAAAAATCTCAAGATGCGTAGATAATATTTTGCCCTGCTGACTATTATTTGTTGGTTTTAATTTTTATAATTGAAAAACCCCACCTTATATATATAACCTTACAGCTCCTCTCATCTTAAGCAGGAAAATAATTCCTTTTCTTTAAAATCCCAGATTTCTGTGCTTTGCAATACTGTGCTAGACATTTACTGCCGGAAGCAATTAGTAACAATTGAAGAAATTGCTTCATTCTGACAAGAAATGAATGAGTTGCCATCTACACTTCTCATTAAAAAACTTATCTGAAAAGCCACTGTTGGAAGTATTTTGCAGCATTTTGTCAGCTACCTTTTGTTGTTTTGTTGTACCTTTTGTGGACCTTGACAGGCTTCAGAGGCAGGCTTGTGTAAACCTCATGAAGTTCAACAAGGTTGAGCAGAAGGTCTGCACCAGCACAAACACAGGCTGGATGGTGAATGGATAGGGCCGTGAAGATACTCATAGGGCTGCAGCACCTCTGTTATGAAGACAGGGTGAGAGAGCTGGGGCTGTTCAGCCTGGAGAAGGGAAGGCTCCAGAGAGACCTTAGAGCAGCAGCAGCTTTGCAGTACCTTAAGGGAGCTACAAGAGAGCTGGAGATGGAGAGTTTTACAAGGGCATACAGTGAGAGGAAAAGAATAGCTTGAAACCAAGAGAGGGTAGATTTAGATTGGATATTAGGAAGAAATTTTTTACTGTGAGGGTGCTGAAGCACTGGAATAGATTGCCCAGAGAAGCTGTGTGTGCCCCATCCCTGAAAATGTTCAAGGCCAGGCTGGATGGGGCCCTGAGCAACCTGGTCTAGCAGAAGGTGTCCCTGTCCATGGCAGTGAGGCTGGAACTAGATGATCTTTAAGGTCCCATCCATCCCAAACCATTCTGTGATTTATTCTGTGATTCATTCTGTGATTCTCTGGTCAAGAAACCTACAGTGACCTGGTCTCAGAGCACTAAAAATCCACCCTTGAAGTTTGTTCTCTCCTTCGTAGGAGATGTTAAGAGCTCATTTTCTCCCTGTGCTACTTGCTCTGTGGCATGTAAGCTGAGCCTCTGAGCTTTCTGTCCAGGGCCTGTGAAGGTCAGTGCCTTTTTAAGATTTTAGTTTGGAGACAGCAGAAGATTGCAGATTCTGTCATAGCTGTATTGGTTACAGTTTCTAATATTTTGACTGATAAAAGTAATTTCACAACATTGTGCAATACCTGTTGTTGATAAATGCTATTTCACAATTCTTCAAAGAAAAAAAGATGCCTCATGTTCCTGACATCATACGTATATATACATATATATATATATATAAAGACCAGATTTCTCCAGATATCAGGAGTTTTGCTCTTACTGCTTGTTTATTTTTAAAGTTTTTCCTAATCTTTTCAGAGCCTCTTTCCAGTGTGGCCAGTTCACACATTTTAGCTTGTGAAAAATACAAAGTCATGCTATTTTTAACTTATTAGTAAAAGTCACAAATTTAATTTCAAAAATTGGAGCTTTGCATATAGCTATAATAGAGACGTAACTGGTTAAAGTATATAAGTTTCTACATAGCAAACAGCAGTAGGTTAATAGCAGATTCATCTGATGCCGAATAACCTTCTTGAAAACAGAATATCTTAAGACACTCTACACTATGACTGTGAGTGTCAGGTGAAGGTTATTTTTAATTTTGTGAGAATTTTTGCACTATTGGAATGGATGTAATCAGCCAGGGAGATTGGATTAAGCATCTGTTTACTGAGAATAAAACACAGAACCAAAATATTGTTCAAGAAGGAACATCTTTACATCTTTTAAAAACTTCTTTTTCTTTTTATGTCATAGGATGAGTTTTAAAGACCCCAGGAAAACAGTGTGTATTCATAAATATAAACCACTTCAAGAAGTAATTTTACTGTTGAAAATGCTTGTTGTTTTTTGTTGTTTACTCCCTCCTCTACTTGACTGCAAGTTCAGAGGTGAGTGTTTACACTGAGGATGAATGAAAGGTAGTTGTGGGATGCCCGCACCCCTTGCAGACCCAGAGCATCAGCCAGCCTCACACGTTGGTTCACAGCCCCACTGTCTGCCTTTCTTAACAGTGTCACTAGAACGACCCCTTTGTCCTTGCACAGCTTTGCTGAGTGCTACTCACCCTCCAGCTTAGGGACTCAGTCTCTCCTTGTCTGCTGAGGGTCTTCCTTCCTATTCCTGATAACCACCTGTCAGATGCTGGTGACAATATGCCTCATTGCAAGGAAGAGACATTGCAGACCTTTGCCTTCTCTGTTTTTAGGTTCTCCAGGGATGGTGACAACGTGGAGATGGGGAATGAGAGATGTCTGTGATGACACGTCTGGGTGAGAGACAGTAAATTTTGTAGCTTCTACAAAAATAAGGTAGCTGTGCCTCTGTTTTTTAACAGAATTTATGTTAGCTGTAGCTTGGACTCAGTCTTAAAGTTGCTTTTCTAAGCACTATGTATGTCTTAGTATCTTTATAAAATATTTCTTAACTAGTGTGTATTGTTATATTTTAAAAAAATCAAATATTCAGTTTTCAGTTGTTCTGGGTCATTAAACAAATTACTGTTTCTTTTTCTTATCCTACAGCTTGAGATTCTAGCATCTTCTGTGGCCTGTTTCTTGGATTAAATATATGACATTAAATGGCGAGAAAAATGATAAATCTCTCAGGAAATCTTAAGATTTGCTGTACACTTATCCAGAATCAGAACAATTTTTCTTCCTTACAGATGACAACTCTCATCAATCTTTTGCAGATAGACAAATGAAAATATAAGTTGTGATCCATGCATCGTATAATAGCCACAGGTTGCTGGTAAAAAATTGTTTAAGTTCAGCTAGCTGAAACTTTGTGCCTTCTTCACTAATAGAAGCTTTCTCTCTGCTCGACCTGTGATGCTGGCAAGCCCAAAGGCTAGGATCTAGCATTTGGGTTTGTTTCTCTCACTGCTTTTGAAAGCAGAGTGGTAAAGGATATCTATATGCCTTTGTGGTCACAAATGCTGTCAGAAACCAAGAGATTTGTACAGAAAAGGCAGCACCTGCTTCAGCCAGCTTCGTGATATATTAAGAATCCCCTTTTTCCTGCTCAGAAGTGGCAGACAGGCTTGACCCTTAGTTTCTATATGTCACCTCTCATACATTTTAAAATTCATTATAATCTTGGATACACTTTTCGAAACCACTAATGGCTACATCAAGGTTTGCATTTCCCAGCAGACAGTCTGAAGTGAAGGATTTTCAGCACACCTGAAAGTTCACAATTTCTTTTGCAAAAGGTGTTGTTCCTTCTTTCTCTCTCAGTCTCAGTGTTTTTTTCCCCCTCTCTCCTTTCCACCTGCCCTCCAACTGCAGCTGCTGTATCCTGGGGCCAGATTTCATTTTGTAATGATTATTTCAGAGCCTCTGTGATCCCTAGTCTCCAGTTCTGCAGACAAAGTTTTCTCTGTCGTGTTGTTTATTTACCCACTCATCTGAACTCCTAGAGAGTATAAGATGTGGAATAATGCATCATTCAGAAAGAAACTGTTCATGTTCCCACTTTGCACACTGTTACCAAAATATCGTCTATTTTATTAACAACACAAGTAATTCCAGTAGATATTACTGTATGAAAAATGCCTGCAGAAATGGACCTAATATACTATTTATTGCCCTTTAACTTAGCACTTGTACTTGAATGACAGTAGTCCCATGTTTTAATGTCCCTTACCACACACTTTTATACTCCAACAAACATTTTCACTGTGCTATAAATGTAGGTGATATGGGATTTCTCTCTTCTTTATATTTTAAAAAACTAAGCAAAAAGACCCCAACTAGATTTGGATTTTGTTTTAAAAAAAGAAATATCTATCTACAGTGTGTAGATACATATATTTATATTTCTATATTTATGTATGTATAAATTGGGCTTGATTCTATCGTGTCCACTGCAGTCGGTGAAGCTGGTTAGGTTAAGTGACAGAAGCCAGCTGTGTATGACACAGTGTGGGTATGTGTATTTCCTCTGTGAACTGCAAAACGTCCAATTGGGACTAATATAAAATACAACAAACTGATGTAATTTGGAACAATGCTTTCCTTGGTGAAGGAGAGAAGCAATCATACGATTAAAATAGCTGTAATAGAGCTTATTGCACAAATGAGAAGCTTATATGTCAAAAAAATGTGATCAATCAGACAATAGTTTATGTGCTGTATAGTACAACTGTACACTGAGAGATAGAAAAATCTCCTTTCAGAGATTGTTTCTAGCCCAAATTGTTCATAATCTATGGTTTTAGGGAAAGCATATGAAATACAACAAAATTTAACGTTGACAAAAATGCTCTGCCCTGCCACAGTGTAAGGTCAGAGCAGACACTCATATTGTTGGAAAGTGCCTCTGTTACAGATGTTACAAATGGAACTGCCCCTCTTTGCTCTGTAAGGCTCCAGCAGCCTCTGATTCTCATTGTCTCCACCTACTCTTAGCCTCATTGGTCATCAAAGCATCTTCTTTGACTTCCTTTCCTAGCAGTATGTAAAATGATGTTCAAGTGCATGTTGTATATTTACCTCCTCTTTTTTATTTATTTTTTTTCTTTTCCTTCTGCATTTAGGAGAGTGCCTTGAAAACCAGTCTCTTGGGGATGTTCCTAGGCTCCCTGGACAGCTGTTTCTATGAAATGACTTTGCTACTTTTAGACACGAAGTGTGCTTTTGTTCTCTTTTCCAAATTGCTTGTGGGAGTGAAAGGCAGAAGAGAATCAATTTTTTATTTTCTCTTTGAAATGTGTACCTATGAGTATATTGGTGAAGGTCGTCATCATCTGAGGATGCTGAGGGGGGAACTTGAGAGCTCGATTTTTCCAAGGTATTTCCTCTTGATATGTCCATAATATTTATATTTAATTGGTTGACAGCCTTTTAGTTGTGTGGCAACCCAGCCCAGCGGTGAGATCTTGAAATCTCTGGTGAATGGCCGCTATACACGAGCAGGTTAGATGCAAATGTTTGGACTTGATGATCAAGAGTGGGACTCAGAGGTCTTAGGGGTCTTTTCCAACCTTAAGGATTCTATGAAAGACCCATGAAGAAAAAGTCCACTGTGTCATAACCCTTTCCAGTCCAGACCACACACATGTGGGAAGTGAAAAACATCCAGGATAAGCTGGATGACTCTTCATGCCAGTGTTCTCCTTGGGGGTTTACCCAGCTAGGGAACTTAACAGTTCAACTCTTCTCAAAAAAAGACAATTATGTTTTATCAGAAGTCACCAGGAAGACCAGGAAAAGCCTCTGTGTACGAAATTCAAGGCACAGTTGAGAACGGTATTTAAATGTTGGTGGACACTAGGCATAAAGACATGGCACATACACTGGTTTTTAGGTGTGGACTTTGAATAAGCTATTTTGAGTGGCAACTGCTTTTGGAGAAAGTTGTTAGATATGTTTCTAAGGAGAAAATAATCTGTCCCTTCTGAGACCCAGTTAAGGAAAACATGGCAGTGTTACTGGATATCTCTGAGTAAAACCATCTTTGGCTTTTGTGTAAAAGAAAATGTTTGGGTATAGATTTACATTGTTGTTGTGGTTTAGCAACCATAGTCTACAATTTAGTGTTCTCACTGAAAACCATCCTGCCCCTTCCCCTACACACCTTCCAACTGGAGGCACAAAAGGGAAAGATCATGGCTTGAGATAGGAGCAATTTATTGTAAACAGCAAGAAGATAAGAAAACTAACAGTAAACACAAAAATATTAATGACAGAAGGTGTAAGAAGAAGAAATTATTTACACAGAAAGCCCCTGCAATAAACAAATTGTTTACTATCAAGCTGTTCAGTCTGCCATGTTTTCTCCACCTGAAGGAGACCTTTCTCCATGGAAAAAAGAAAGTCTCTTCCCCCTGCCTCCTGCAATGATATGAGGTGGTATACAACAACATCAGGGTCCTGATCATGGCCCCTCATGGCTATTGTGAAAGAATTAACCTGGCCAGAACCAGGACAATAATTCTTCATGAGAACTGTTTTAAAATTATATATGAATTACAACTTTCAAACTAGAACGTGTGTCATCAGAGTTCTTAGTCCTCCTTTTTAGAGACAGCTCTATTGCTCATATGCTCTTCTACTAAAAATACGCTTTCTGTGTAAATAAGCAGGGCCCTAAAAACCCAGCTTGCTACAGCAGGAGGTAAGAACAGTAAACCGAAGGTTATTGCAACATTGCAGTGGGAATGCTATGCCTCAAATAATATAAGATATTCATGCACAAAATGTCTACAAAGCTCCATTTTTAAGAAGGCAAGGTCAAGTTGTATAATTTTATAAAGTGGTTTTTTACAAAGCTGAGCTGTTTTCTTTGCATGTTGTTGAAGCATTAAAGTGTAAGCTTTATATGGGAAATAACAGAGTGGACAAATAAACATTTACTAGGGTTTTTTAATTGGTGGTAAATTTCTAAAACATAAAATCAGTTTCACCTTTATTATTTTATTTCTACATGTACATCATGGTGGTAATGTATAATTAAACTATAGTATGGTTATCACTTTTTGTGTTTGATGAGGTAGATGGAGAAAAAGGAACACTTCAATAACTACTAAAATCCAAAGTCGAGGGGTCAGGCCATTACTTCCTCTAAAAAGTGCATCTCACCACTAATAGCTCCTATAACTTGAATGGAAGAAATTGTGCCTTATCTTCATTTAAATTACAATATACAGACTCTTAATATGACCCAAAGTAAAACAAAATTTGGCTCACGCCCTTTGGAAATATCCAGTGGTTAAAAAAAAGTAATCCAGAATATTTTAATTAGTTGAGGTATTTTAGGAGGAATTCACGTCTTGGGTAAATTAGAGCAATCCCTGGAGGGATTCCCAAGTGGGCAAGTAGGAGGAAAAATTGACATTATTTATTGTTTTAATGGAGACTTTATAGAATAAGAGAGACACTTAAATCCAAACACATTTCTGTCAGAACACGGGATGGATCTGAATCATAAAATGCAAATGTTGTGGGACCTCCGTCCCAAAGTCTGATGCTGGCATGTGGGATTTTGAGCTAACAAAACCTGTAGAGCAAGCAGTAACCCACCTGGGGAAAATACCCATGATATAAAAGGCCAAATGAGGATCGATACCATTAATAGATCACTTTCCTCAGAGCTATTTCCAGGCCATGTATTTGAAGCAGATTAATAGACAAGTCTAGATTGTTTCAGTAAGCAATTTGGATGAAGCTTGATTCACCTTGAACAGAAAGACAAAAGACCTGACACAATTCACAGACTGTGATCCAGATTCTGTTCAATGTGGAAATTTAAAAGAATAGGAGGTGCAAAGAAGAGAGACCTCTCAAGCGGGGAAGGAACAAGTAATGTGAGGGCTTTGACATTTTATTTTCCTGCTAAACTCCTTTGAAAAAACTGTCATTTGGTTCTTGCAAACAGGGACTCCAGCTGTGTATAGCAACTTGGTATGTACTCAAAATTTTACATGAATGGAATACAAAACTGACAACCTGACCTGTGTTATTTTCTAGTCATTCAAGTTCTGGATGTAGGCAGCTGAGGGTGAAGGTTTTAACTAGAAATAGTTTGACAATATGGCAGAAAGCTTCTAGAAATTTTGTTCCAGAAAATATATGCTTGGTTTTGCAATTCTTTGTGTCAAGTCCTGTCAAAATTTTTTTCTTTCACTCTGAGATTTTCTTCTTTTAATGGCAATTTCTAATCCTGCTCATAAGTGGAAGCTAAATGCTTTTATCTCAATTTAGTTACTATTTAATACACCTGTGAAAACACAGACATTTATTTATATATATCTGAGTTCTTTACGGATCTCCGTGTATTTAAAAAGTATTTAAAATTTGGTGACAAGTATTTAATGATATTTACACACAATAACCCTGATTATGCATTACAATAAATATTTTTTTTTTCCCAAATAACTACCTTTTCTCTTCTGTGAAGTATTTTAGTTATGTGATTTAAAGATAAAATGCTAAAAGGGCAGTTTACAGAATGAACTGTAAATGTCTGTTAAAATCCAGTTTGAAATTTTATGTAACCAGAGTTTATTAGCATTGAAAGAAATTTGGCACCTAGTGTATGGTCTCAAGTGCCAAATTCTTCTGTTCTGACTGTAACATATCAGGTGGGCCAGAGCAATAGGGGCTGCCCTGTAAGACAGTGGATGACTTGAGTAGGGTAACAGGAGCTGAGCAAGTACTGAAGTGTTCTAAGGAGAGATAGAGCAAATGCCATCCTAAGAAAGAAAAAAAGAAACTTCTAAAGATATCTGACACAGGAAACCAAGAAAAAACAAAAGGTTTTTTATGTATACCAATACATTTGAAACAGATGTCAAACATTCAAGACCAGATATCTTGAGCAATTTCCAATTTAAGATCAAATTGTAACAGTAATCAGGAGTCCCAAAATGAGAAAAGGATTCTCAGAAAAAAATTATTTTTATACATAAAAAAAAGGGCAGATTTTGCAGGCTGAGGAAGGAAACCAAGACAGTCCACATGTTTTGAGGGGAGGGAACAAGAAATGTTAATACATTGGATAAGGAAGTCTTAAAACTCCTATGAGCATACAGAAATGGAACAAGATCAAACACTCAAAGGAAAGTCTAAATAATGAATTGGAATTTCCTCAGAAAAAATAGGATGAAAAATTTTGCAGGAGAAAGAAAAAAAATCAGATTTAAGCAGTATCTGGTTTTTAGACAAATTATATTTGCAAAAAGCAAAACCACCTTCTAGAAAAGTCAATGGAGGATGACTGAATGCATGTAAAATTAAGCTAATGGTGCAGTTTTGGACAACAAGTAAAAGGAGGTCTCTGTGTGAAATTTATTCAAAGAATTATGTGTGAGATGTGGAACATCAGCTTAAATACTAGCGAAATCTTTATAATTTATAAATAAACCCTGGTGCACAAGCTTGTGTGCTAGCAGCAACAAAAGCTTTGGAGCAAAGTAAGTTGTGTTAAAATAGGGAATGTTTAAAGAAGAGTACAAGAGAATAATTACCAGCATAAATGTATATGAAGGAAGGTTAAAGAAAAAGCAAGCCAAGTTGTATCAAAAGGTTCTTTTGATAAAATAAGAGTAGCATACTTCTGTCAATTATTTTTACTATCTAGAAGTAGCATCAGTAGAAAACCAGGGCTTTTGCATGTCAAATTTTAGTGCTTACTAAATGGGATATATTAAATATTGTTATGATAGTTAAAAGACCATATTCAGTGGTTATGAGATTAAATGGTTTTCTGAGGAATAAGACAATGATATTTTACTTCAAGTCCAGGGTGTCTAAGCTCAATAGTGTTAAGGATACTGTTGTAGAAAGTGACAGGAGAATGCTTTAAAAAGCTGAAAAAAATCAGATTCCAATTTGGCATTTTTGAATTTCAGGGCAACATCATTTAAATGTAATCTGTCACCAACTGAAACAGGATTTGACAGAAAACTTAGAGCCAGACACTTTGATTGTATAACCTCTCCCTTTAACTTAGAGATAAGTTAGGAAAAGACAAATATGAAACAGAAAGTGAACTTGGGGAATAGAAACTATCTTGCAGGCTGTACATCTGTGAGACAACACACATGCCAGACAAACGAGAACAGTGACCTTCAGTGAAGTTGTTCCAGTGAGACTGCTATTGAACACACAGGAGAGATTGGAGACAACTCCTCCTCTTCAGGAAGATACTGCAGGAGTAAGAGGTAAATTCTGAAAATATAAGTGTAGAAACAGAAGCAGCTGCAGAGAATTTGGTAAAAGAAGGCACAGTATTGCAGTATTTGAAGAGCTGAAGGGCAAGAGTTCCAGAGGATCCTTCAGGAGACCAGAGGAAGGATACAAAAGAACTTCTTGCAGGAGATGGTTGTCAAAGAATCTCTTCTATATGAACATCAAGAAGAAGCAGTTAATACAGAATTTATCTTGAATGCAGCTTTGAATATGTCCCTTGAGAAGAAGAAAGGAATACTGATATTTGGGGCAATCTGCAGCCACATGTCAAGTATTACGTTGTCAATGGCATTCGTGGCTGAGCCAACAGAAAATGAAATAATGGAATAAGCACCCTGTTAAAGGGTGCTGGGAAGACTCCATGGCTAGAAAAGCTTACGGGGAGGTTATGAAATGCATGTCAGGAAAGAGGTTGACATAGTAAGTGTCACTGGAGGGTGACCTTGCCCAGGACAGGGATGTTGGAACTAGAAGATCTTTAAGGTCCCTTCTAACCCAAACCATTATATGGTTCTAAGTGTATGTAGGCCTGGAGATACTTTTTTCATAAGCTTTAATCTTGCACATCTTCTCCAGGAGTAGTTTGGAGTGTTAGAAGGAGAGGGATCATGCTATTGCTTAGAAATTAGAATGTAACAGGAGCCTTTTCAAAATAGCGAAGGTACTCTGAAAACATCAGTGTTCATTGAATGTCATCAGGTACTTTATTCAGATGGCACAATGCAGAAAAGTCTTGCTGTGCACAGCTCCATGTATACTCAAAGGGTGCAATTCATATCCTACTATCTCACGCTCTGGGGAAGAAAGACAAAAAAGTGAATAAGAATACGTGGTTTTATTCCTGTTTCACGAAAAAGGCACAGAGAGATAAATCATTTGCTGTGATCGTACAAAAAGCGTGTAATTACTTGAAGTCATGTAAGGACTAATTCGGTACCTTCTGTCACAACAACCTTTCTTTCTTTAGGAGTGTTGCATGACTGTGATGTAACAAATTAAGATGTATTTTCTGAGGTCTCCTCTAGGAAATGCTGTCTTTCCCACATGAATAAGAGAGTCTTTTGTTTAGCAGTTTGGGATGGTGTTCAATGCAATCCTGCAGTTGGTTAAAATTGTCTACTACTGGCTGCAGAACCAGATAATCTAAAACTAAGCCCACCAGAGGCCATTTGATCTTCCTCCACATTTTGGGAATAGATGTGAGTGACTAGACTGAGCAAAAGGAATGGATAATTCAGCAGTCAGTTAGTAATTGTCATTGTGTGCGCCTGCATGTTGCATTTGTTTGACAGACTGCAAACCACATTAGAAGCAGTAATGAGAAGAGCGAGACAGGAACTGAGAATTTTCCTTTTTGAGAGATGTTACCTATGATGTTTTCTGAAGCTGAATTTTGAATAGTAAGATGATGGATAGTGAATCACTTAAAAACAAATCTTGTTTAGGTCTTTAGCTTGTATAATAGGATCTCATTTAATAGAACTCCTTGTTAACTCATTAAGGACATGAAAGACTGGGAGATGAAAATGGCTTTGCATACTTTCAGAAGGCAAGATGATGCATTGAGTTGTCTCACAAGCAGGTGTATTTATTCCATTGATTCTTTCAGAAGCATTCTGTGGATTTTATGACTTCTACTTTTCTCCATTCACTTCCTTCAATCTGTAATTAATTTCAGGGAATGTTTGCCATGCATCATTGTCATTTGGTACTCTGTGAGGCTGCTTCAGAAGCCTGGCTCTTGAAGACACAAAAGAAGGATTTTTTTTCAACTTATGATGGGTACAGGAAACATCAGGAAGACTATTCCTGGCTCTTTGTGCAAAGTGTCTACAACTTCATGGATTAAAGGCAAGAAATGAGAAGGAGGAAAAAGTGCACATATGCAATGAAAGAGAGAAGTGGGGACAGGGAATGGAGAAAGTATTTCTTTAAAGAAAATAAGCCTGTTCTCTCTATACTGCTGTATGTGGACATGTATATGAATAGACACACCTTTAAATATACAACTCTTACTAAAGTGAGAGATGAAAAATATTTGGTTCTGATTTTTGGATATATTACTGGGTGAATTTTGCAGCAAATTCAGTTAAAAATTTTATTAGATACATGCTGTCAGAGTGTTGGATTATTCTAATAGTGGAAAAACAAATTTCAGTACAGATAACTAAGAAGTTTAAGGAATCAGAAAGCTACGGTGCTCATTAAAAGGAACCTTGCTCTTTCCAAGGCTAGGAATGAAATAGTTGAAGACTTCAACGAACTACTACTTTAATAAGTAATCATTTAATGAGAATGTATGTCACAACGTGTTAGATAGGAAGTTGCAATGAAGTGATATTTGCTTGGATTTGAAAAGGAAGGAAAAACATTGATTAAGGACCATATGAAATATTTATTTATGGGTATTTTTCTAATGCGTTCTGCTTGTTGTAAGTCTGTATGAGGTGGTTCTGCACTGTGAACACACATGGACTCAGTAAAACGGGCTTTGCAGACCAGCCTTACCAAAAGTATTAACCAGGCAGAAAGATATTCTTGTTTGTGCTTCAAAAAAACATAGGGAGGAGTTGATTGATTTTTGTTTTGATTATTTTTAACATGCACTTTCAGAGAGTAAGATAAGACCACCCTAGAGAAAAAAAGATGATGTACATCCATCTGAAACAGAAACAGTGAATAGCCCAAACTTTCAAAACTCTGAAACTCCAAGTGTATTCTCTTTCAGTGCAGATTTTTGTTTCCTCAGCAAGGCAGACACCTCTGTTCTGACTTGCAGCATGGTTTCTTTATTCGCCCTGCCATCCTAGTAGCCACACTGAATTCATCTCTCTTGAACCTTTGTGATTAAAGTTGTGTTTTGAATGCTAGATAAACTCTAAACAGGGTTTTGTAAGGAAGTATTCATTCCCTCCATCCTTGCTAGTATTTCTTTGTCTGGTAAATATTATCTGTTTCTTTAATGACCACATCAGATTGGTGTCTTGTTTTTCCAAACTGTCTCCTCATGCCTTTATACTTTCTGGTGATGTCTTCCAGGTCTGCAACATATGCACGCCTCATTATTAGAGTTAGAAGTACTTTTGTTGCATAAAGGTCATTAAAGAAAAGCTGACGACAGCTTTTTCTAAGACCTGAGACGTTCTCCTAACAGTGCCCCTCTACTGTGAAAGCTCCTTATTTACCACACTGTCACTCATCTCCCCCTAACTTCCTAACCCATTTTACAAACAGTTTCCTAATTCCTAATTTCTTTACTCCAGGAGTTCCCCAAATGCCTTACTGTAATTCAGGCAAATTTGATCTAACATATTTCACTTGTCTACAGAAAGCCAGTATCTTCTCAAAGAAAAGTATCATCTGTACCTGGCATGGTCTGCCTTCTTTCTGTTCTCCATGCACATTGCTGCAACAATTATTCTTTTGGGCCTGTCAGTGGTTCTTGAATTCTCCTGAAAGGTAGTTACAACCTTTTTTTAAAATCGTCAGGATTATGTGAAAATGGAATTGAAATATTGAGCAGGACAGGCAAAAAATGGCTGCACTTCTAATACATTTCAATATCTCCTTAACTAACAAACTCTGAAGAAACATCAGCATTCAGGCTATGTATTTAGATGAGGAGCACAAGATATTATAACAACAATCTCCATTAATAGGAAATGAACTTTCCTGGGTTTTCTATGTTTTGCATTATTTTTTTTGGTTTATTTTTGGAGCAATGTGAAAGGACAGGATCATTTTAGTTTCTTAAAAGAGAACAAGGGTTTGATTATTTTCGATCATTTCAGATAATGACTTTTAGCTGTAAGAGAACTGAAGTGCTGGCCAGTCAAAGGCTTTTCAGAATAAAATGTCTAGCACTAGAATTTGCCACTTTGAAGCAGGTCAGTTTAATTAAATAATTATGGCCCTAATAGATATGCAGACATGTAGGAATTGTGGCACCAGAGTTTTATGTTTTCCTAAATCTTGCATTGAAATGTCTGTTAATTTTGCACCATAGGCTCTGAAAATACATTCAGTAAAACTGGATAAATGATATATTGAATATAATTTCTTAGGGTACTGCAGAAGCCTTTTTCTTGGTCTTGAAAAAACCTTCTTTACTTATTTTGTCAATACTAAGGCTGTCAAGGGGAAAGGAGAAAAAAACCAAACACAAAACCTGAGGATATTGTGTTTCCTCTGTCCAAACACACACAGTAACAGAAACAAGTGCAAAGCATTAATAAATCTAATCCAAAAGTCATTAGTCATCTTTGGTCACTGCATGAAAAGAATTAGAGAAAAAAATATGTCTCAGTGACATGAGTGGCAAGTCCATCCACAAGCTGTTTAACAACAATGAGAATGTGTCAACAGACATTAACAGATTAAAAGCTCCCACCTTACATCTACCATTTGCATGGGTTTGGATGTTTTCTTTGGTTTTTTGAACTTGAGATATGCTCTACCTATTGATTCTTTATAGATCTCAGAAGAAAATGTCTCTCTTAAACTCCATTATTCCTAGATTTTGGGCTTCTGACAGAAACAGTGCAAGAACAAACAGTATTCAAAAGATCTCATTTTGCCTCCAGCTAAATTCACCAAGTGTCAAAGCAAGTGATTTATTTATTTATAAAGCAAAAGTAAGTCGGTTTTCAAATCACTAAGATTCATATCAGGGTGGGGAAGTGGGGAAGGCTGAAGACTAAGTTACCTGCTTGGTTCTTATTTTATTTAGCTTGGTTCCCCTGTTAAATGTGACCCTGTGGCAGTTTATGGCCCCCACACGGTATACACTTTGAGTGAAAAATAGACCCGTTTGGCCATAGTTTCAGGGAATGTTTCTTGAGAGTTTTACACTGCTGAAAGCTTTATTGCTGCTATCAGTGGGAGAAGATACAAACTTTCAAATAAATCTGCTCAATATTTGGCTGCTTATTGTCTCCACTTATGCCTACGCTTTCTATGCAATTTTAAACAAAAATGTAACGAAAAAACCCCAGAAAAATTGTTCCTAGTTAGCTTCTCATAACTAAATGGTAATTTAGGAGTTCCTTCAGTTTGAGTTGCTATCTCAGATTTGGATTTTTCTTTTTTTCTTTTATTTTCCCTTCTAGATTTTTTTTTGTTTTTTTCCTAAAATTGAAAATAATCTATGGAATGAAAAACTTTTCATGTTTTTATTGGTATCAAATGATTTTTCCCTTTTCACATGGGCTCAAGCCAATGTCTTTCAAAGCTTTTGTGAAAAGCTGCAGAGGCAAGATATTAATTTGGTGGTTGATATACTTTAAAAGTAGTAGGCTCCGGTATAAAATGAACAAGGCTTAAACCTTGGTTGTAGTTATTACAGATAATACGCTATCTACAAAATGTTAAGTTTGGGGTCAGTTGGCTATTTTGCCGCTCTTTTTCATGCAGTTTTGGTAAGCAAGCACATCCTGCAAGCAATCAGTTTGGGACAAAGAGGTTAGCTAAAAGCCCCATGTTTCCACGACAAATTTTTTCACAGAAGCATTTTTTCCAAGGGATTTTTTTTATAAATCCCATCCAAGTGTTCTAATAGTGATACAGGCACCCCAAATTTGAGATACTTGCAGATCTTGGTCACTATCTTTACACTCACGGAATAAGATTCTTTGAATTTGGAAAACCCTGAAATGTGAACAAAAAAAAGGCAGAACGTCAAAGTTTTATTAGAATTTTTTATTTGGGTGGTTGGTTGGTGTGTGTGTGTGTAGTTTTCACATCATAATCTGAAATGTTTGAGACACCACTTCAGTACTTCATGGAACTATAACAAACCAGCCTTTCTGACATTTTCATTTTATTCATCTAAGGCAGATCCAAATATAATATCCAGTGTTCAACCTGCCACATTTTAATAAAGGACTGAACAGGATTGTGAGTTCATAAAATTGTAACTACTTTACGTTATTGTTAATGCCGTTTTTTCTGGAACATGTGCAATGTGTTGATATTCTGTCGTTAATAGGCTGCTCTTGCAGAATTCAGTGTATAGTGAAATAAATAAGTCATTATGGAATGGAAAAGCAGTGTTTCTTTTAGGAGACTCAACTGGCTCTAGTCTGTCAGCCAAGAAGACAAAGGACAATTACATTCAGTTTTTTTGTGTCAGGCTTGGAGCTGCTGTGAGGGAGAGGTCCCCCATAAAGCCTATTTTCTTCCTGGTTGAAACATTATGTGCTGATGTTCTGCATCAGGAGGGGATGAATGCCCTCAGGGAAGGCAATCCATGGGCAAAGCTGAAAATAGCAATTTTGTGTAAGCCCTTGTAAGGCAGCAAAGAGAGTGGGGTGGCACAAGCCAGTAGGGAATGCCCTAGTTCCCTGTTGGCAGTGAACACTGAGCTGCACCAAGGTGGAGCACGTAGGAGATGCCCATGCAGCCTGCTGGCACTCACACCGCCCTCTGTGTCCTGGTGTCCTGCAGACAGAACCATAACTTGAAGTCACTGACTTCTTCTTCTTCTTTCCATGGACTTTTTCATTTTAGAAACTGCTGAAAACTTGGAGTTGTCTTTTTACCAGCAGCCCCCAGGCACATGGGAACACAGATTAAAAGCAGGACATTCCGTTACTCCAGGAGCTCACTACACTGCCAGGAGTCAGACTGACTCCAGGAGTCAGAATGACTTCAATTCCTCAAGGTTAAACTATCATGAGAAGTAACTGCAGAACAGTCCCCTTGCTCCTTTGTCACTGTGCCTTGTGGTGACCTGATGAGATCATTTGACCAGATCATAAGGGAGTTTCAGAGACAGTCCAGTCCCTAGGCAACCCTAAAGTAAATTCTGCAGCTTAAGTACTAGGGAATCTGCTGCAAATAAAAAATCAGGGTCAGATTTCTCAACAGACCAAATTTGCCCAGATGGAGTAGTCTATTGCCATGTTTATAACCTTTTGGTTGGACTTTTCCAGATTTCTGCACCCAGCCACCTAATTTGTTGGCAAGTATTTCACTGTAAAAAAACTGTTACTTTTCATTGTTGGGCAAAAGTGAGGGGCAAAAGTGTTCCACACATCTCTTCTGAATTGATTCAGGCACTGTCTGAAAAGCAAATGATAGTCTTAGTTTCAAAAAAATTCTGCGCAGGAGCAGTCTTCACCCTCCTTGTTAGGCGTTCTAGGAGAATTAAAGCCCAAAATTAGCAAAATGCTTATAACCCAGTTGGGAGAAGGAAAACAAACTTAGGAAAGAAGGCCAGCTATGATAATCTACATCTTCTTATACTTGTCTGGAAAACTCACGCAATAGCTTTGTGGGACAAACTCAGAAAAATCGATACTGCAAATGAAATATCATTGGAAAACTCTTCTCATTTCAGCTCTGGTCTCAGTGAGGAGCTGTAATGTATCTATGAATAATGTTTAGCTTCAATCTCTTTTACAGCTGTTCCAAACAGATGAGCAATTTTCGAAAAGCTACTGTTGAGGATGCACTTTTGCCTCTTCATCAAAAACGTATAAAAATGAAATATATTGCAGTATTTATTGCAATGTATTACAAACATTCATGGTGATCCAGTACAGATGCTTCTTCTTCTCTGTGGCACTGACCTTCAAAAGTGATGATGTGAAAAGCCCTAGATTTTATGACAGCTTAACTCGGAATACATTACAGCTTCTATAATAATATGTATTTGTTCAGCTGTAAACTTGGAATATGAAAAGAAACTCTGTACCTTGTACTACACTATAAAGTTTAAATATGAATAGAAAGAGATTCAAGGAGCTATAACTAGGATTTAACAATATTTCTGTGCAATGAATATCCCTTTTTGTCTTTCCCTACTGCACAAATCATTCTTTCTGGGTGTTTCATGAATTCTGCATTTGTTAAGTGAATCTAATTATCAACAATGTAAAGGCCACCAGAGTAGCAATGTATAGACCTGTATGACACAGTGATGTGGATAAACTGGTCACTTAATAGTTAAGTATGAAAGGAGAACTCCAAGACAAAACATTCATGAACAACAGCTGTGATACGTGGGCTGTCTGTGTCTGTAACAAGCTTTGTGATCCAGTTCTGTCAGCTTGAGCCAAGCAAACAGCTCTAACACTGCTCACTGAAGAACATTTGCTGTCCCTGTACCAGTGGTGAAAACCTCAAGTGATTCCTCTCCATAGTCCCCAACGGCCTATGGCCCTCACCCCTTCGAGGTGCTGGCTTACTCCATCTGTTGCTGGCCCTAGACTTCAAAGCCCTTTCCACAGTCAAGGGCTCCAGAATCAGGCACTACTCTAACGAAGGAATGACACTAGTGGTTACTGCCTTGGGCATGCAAAGCTCTCCAGCCAACTTTGGCGGTTCCCTAGAAAAGTAAAGGAAGACACAACAACCAGTCCTGAAAAAAGGTGAACATCTTTTTTGGAAACCATCACTTAAGGTTATCAGCTTTGATGCTGCAACTGGCAGCATTTTGCTGGCAGGAGGAGAGGAAAAAATGAAGCAAAATGGATGACCAGAAATGACATTCATGGAATCATTCAGGGAGGGCATGGTTCAGCCTCCAACTACATAGTTGTAATTACGTTTGGGTTCTTTGTGTTGCTTAACCTACATGTCTCCTTTCTGTACACAGTGTTGTTTTACTCCCATGTGTTGCATGTCCACCCATCCTGTCAGGTTTGAATTATGGCTTTGCTTCCATGGGCAGTGAGAGAGCTCTGGCTGAGATAGTGCCCGCACCTCTGCAGGTGAGGTGTGATTGATAGCAGGCCCATGAACAGTGCTGGCTTTGTGAGACCTCACTTCTACTTCTGAACAATAGTTGTGCCAAATAGGAGAAGAGCGCCCAAATCCATGCACTCCAGTCACAGAGACAACACAGACAGGATTAGAGAGGTGTGTCTGAAGGGCAGGTGGAGAGAGCCCTGAAGAGGGGGATATTTACTATTCATGCTGTATGTAGCAATGCAACTATGCAGCAAGTCCAGAGAGGAAGCTGAAGATCTATAGTATTTAAGATCCATCATTTGGATCATACTGGGTTGTGTCTTGAGCAGATAATTCGAAGCAGCACTTGCTGCTTGAACATGGCACAGTTGCAGATGCAAAGGGCATGGGATAATTTGTAAATCGCAACATCCTATCATGGAAGACATGTCAGGGGGTCTACAAAAGAATCTGAAGACTTCTGAGATGCAGATGTGACTGTTGAACACACTTTTGGGCACTACTATCAATTTAGAAATATTATCTGTTGGCTCAGGGCTAGTCTTTGTGAATAGGTGGCCTTAGCTGTCTCCCTTTTCCTTTACAGGAGGTTTTCAGTACATCTCGATTCCTCTGATGTAGTAAAAGTTGATCTGCTTCTATGAGTTGTGTCTATGGCAATAAATTGGAGCTTT
This sequence comes from Rhagologus leucostigma, assembly GCA_013397725.1. Classification (NCBI taxonomy): domain Eukaryota; kingdom Metazoa; phylum Chordata; class Aves; order Passeriformes; genus Rhagologus; species Rhagologus leucostigma. The sequence continues at coordinate 2,305,159 of VZTD01002860.1, read as the reverse complement.
CATGTTATTCTGCTGTCTTGAACCAGTTCTGATGTTTCTGGCATACAGTCACTTTTGTGGCATTTCTACAAGCTGTTCCAGTGTATCCCATATGGACATAAGCTCATCTTGTGCTCAGAACATTCACTTGGGAGTACTATGGTTATGGGCAGTGTGCTGCTGAGACTGAGCAAACCAGCTTGGAATCTATTACCTCCCACTCACTGCTGTCTAACTAGATTCCCTGGCTTCTAATTGTCAAAAAACGTGGGTGGGTTTACTTGCAACTCCTTACATGTGATCATTAGATACGCCTTCAGATTCATGCAGCACTCTCAGAATACTGAAGAAAAGTCAGCTCAGTTCTTTGGCACTGAATGTGTCTCTTAATGAGAAGTTATTAGGAGGGATGAAGGTGAAGATGACTCATGAAATGAAATACCTTACTCACATTTTAGTATACACAAGGCATACACTTTTATGAAGGAAACCACACCCTGTGAGAAGTAATAAATAAAACATACACAGTGTCCTTCTCGGTTCAGGCTTAATAGCAACTTTAACAGTATGTAAGTCACATTAATACCTTCTTCAATGAAATGCATTTGATGTTTTCTATATAACACAACGCAATGAGAGGACTTTAAACTCTTACATCCTTCAAACCTGCCTCCTTTCCCCAATGAGATTCTGAAATTTGGACTATGATCAAGAGCCAGATCCAAAAGAAAAGTACTTTGGTGCCTAACATTCAAGAGCAGTGGAATTTAAGTTTCCCAGTCCAAAAGCAAACAATCCATGCCACTTTATTTAACTAATCATATGACTGTCCATTTCCCTGACCTCTTGGACAAAAGTACATATACAACTTATCACACAGCTAATGGAAGTTACTTCCTCCAGCTGAGGCACAACAACAGCTCTTTTTCTATTACAATGCGCAATAAACCCTGAAAAGTTTTCAAGTGAACTTGATTAGTCTGCAGAACAGAAGATCGTACTAACCATCAGCTACTTTCTGTTGAGGAAACAATTTCCAGTTGAAGAAGGCAGTAACCTCTTAACATTAGGCTAACATCATCACAAGCAGTCACCTATTTATAGAAGTTGCTATTTAGGTTCCTAGTAATCTGGTTTGTATGTGCCCAGTCATACCAGACTCTTGGCTGGAGTAAGCTGAACTCAGCAGTTTGGTGCCTTCATATGTCTGACTTTGGTGTGCATCCCTAAAATATTGATTGAGATCCTATTAAGAAGCCTTCTTGCAAGGATCTTCAATACTGAGATGGATATTGCAATCTATATTCCAAAATATTAAAGAAAACAATTTATCAATACCTTTTTTTTATGCCAGGGAAAAGTTTTGGCTGATGCGCAGAGCTAAAGAACATAAAAAGGATAATTACTTACTATCTACTGCAGAGAAAGTCTCAAAGAGTTGATTACAGCACCTTTCAGAGGACTTTGAAGTTTATAGCATAGTGAAGAAAGCCTTGCCATACAGTCTGAAATAATGCTGGAGTATTGTGGTCCAAGATTTAGGGAAAGGAAAATGAAAGACGATAGCACGTGTCAAGTGGATACTGGTTTCAGAATTCCTGTGGAAATTGCTTAAGGGAGAAAGGGCTGAAACTGCTGAAGGAGTCATGTATTTTCTAGACCTGGAACAGTGTGTTCATTAACCTTTGGCAGTGAAACTGTAAACAGTAAAACAGTAAGTAGGGGGCAGGCACCCTGTCACTGTACCTGCTGTGTGTGATGGACTACAGGCTATGCCATTCCCCCACAGGGAAACAAGGCCTGGGAACATTTCTCCTTCTGCAAGCATAGCATTTAGCCAAAGGCTAGGGAGTTTCAGTCCAGATAGAGACAGCTGGGACAGAACTAGCAGAAATGACACGTGTGCCGGTTTGGCCAAAATCTAGTAATATAGCCCCTGAGAGAAAACCAGGTTGCAACCACCCTTCCCCCCCACAGGGTTCGGGAAAAAAATAAATTTTTCCTCGAAGGAAAGTGAAAGAGATAAAAACTATTTATTTTAACAAACACACAGGAAAAGGATAATGATGCTAAATAATGGATTAAAACCCTCACTATAGAGAGAAACCTGGGAAGATTTCAGAGTCCTTCTGTAGGTGTGGTCTCTCTCCTCCTCGGAGCTGGTCGGTGAGGGCATGGGCCCACCCCCGGGCCTCGGGGAGAAAATTCTCCTGATGTGTTCTGATGTTGTCGAAACAGTTCAGAAGAGAAGAAGGGGAAAAAAAAACCAAAACAAAGTCCCAGGAAACAAAATTCAGCTCTCCGTCTCACACCAAGAGGGAAAAAAAACCAGCTGGCTGAAGAAAAAGCAAGCAGGGTGCTCCCTTCGTGCCTTTCCGCAGTCAGAAAAAACACTGAGGAGTATATCTCTATGTCCTTGAGAAGCTGCTTTGGAAAGTTCATCTGGGTTTTTTTTTCAAGATCAGTTTAAAGGCACAGAAAAGGCACAATATTACTTTTTGGGCATAGAACATGATAGGGGATACACATGATAGAGTCACCCCAAGACAACACGTGAGCCCAGCTTTCCTAAATGACACAGAGAAAAGACAAAAAAATGATTCAGGATTTTTGTGGAGACCAAAGAGCAGAATCTCTGCATAAAACAAACCAGAAAAAGCCCAGCAAGCGGACCCAGGAGGACCTTCACAGAAATGCTAGTGGAAAGTGCTTATAGGTAAAGTTTCTTAGAGAGTCACAGAAAAAGGTATAGGAAAGGTGACAAATCTGTGTACCCAAGGAGCAAATCACAACAAAAATTATCTATTGGAGCTGAAGGGTCAGTGGGCTACAGAAGGATAAAGAACAAAGAGCTTGGAAGAGCACAGGATTGCTGGGTGGAGAGGAGGGATTAAGCAGCTTCACCTCAGAGGACCTTTGAGCCAAGTGGTTCTACACAGCATTTGCAGCAACTCAGAAAGCTATGACTGGACTGAAATGAGCCCTGCAGAAAGGACCTGCCTGCAGGAGCAAGTCCTTAAGAGCATTGGCCATTGCTAGCTTTCTCAAGGCAAGCTTCTATGTTTTTAAACACTTCCTAGTGTTTATTGCCAAGTTCCCCAGAAAGAACAGACAGCAAATCTGTTGACAGGCCCCTGAAAGTTCTAACAACCCTTAGTTGCCCTTACCAGGCTTCACATGGGACCACAACCTACAACTGCCCATGGGCCATGTGGGTTCTATTTAAGTCAGACTGGGGAATTCAGTCCTTACGTCTATGCTGTAAGTGTAAGTACACCTGGGTCTGTTTTCTGCTGCCCTAGCTCACTGCCTGGGTCTTCCGCACGTACTCTGGAGTTACACTGTAGGTAGCATTGTCTCTGGGCTTTTACTGAGGTCTAAATCTGCAGTGGCTAGCTTTGCTAGTGTGCTCAGCCCACCACAGGCAGTGGCTAGAGGTGCCTGTGTGCCACAGATATACCTCTTCATATGGAAGCAGAGAAAGCTGTACTAGTCTGAAGATGGAAGCTGCAAGTTGTGCCCGCACAGCTCTGCTGGGCTCCTAAGGACAAAAGCTGCAGCTTTGCACTTCAATGCCTTGCCACCTTCTACACTTCACAGAACACACTGTATAAAAGAATACTGCAGAACTTTGGACAGGGAGGCCTGTCACCTAATGGTGCATGTACATAAGGGTGGGGGAGATAACTTTTTTATTAGCATTGGTGACTATGTGGCACAAAGCCTAGCTCTTTTAAAAAGAAAATGCTTTCATCCTAAGGTTCGTATAAAGGTTTAAAGTATGAGAACACTGAGAGAAAACAAGAAACTTGCAGGTGCACTTAAAATTCAATAGTGCCATATAATCTCAATAAACAGGAGTGCAATAGCAGAGCCGGTCTTTCAAAAAATGCACAGTGTGATGATAGTCAAAGTCATCTCACCATGCTTTAAAAGCTGCCCCTCCTTTCAGCTGCTGTAACTCTGGGAAGGTGGGAGACAAGTGTGAGCAGGGTGACTCAGATTGTAGTGGAAAGGTTTATACTCATTGGTGACGTGACTCCAGATTATGCAGGATATGGAAAAAAATGGCAGCCTGGAGTTGTGCATGGTTTTCTGCAGGTGTATTTCCCAGCTAGCTTGTCATGCGTGCCGCTTGCAAATGTGTCTGGATGAACAGTCTGTGATGCTTCATTGCTGTCCTGGGTTTCCCTCTAGCATGGGTGAAGGCAAGAAGAGGGTAAGTTTTCTGGAAGTATTCTTCCTCTGGGAGTTCAGGTGTTGCTGAACTTCCAGCTGCTGCAGTGTTTGCTCACCCATGCAGAGCCCTCTTGGTGCTAACTCAACACTTCCGTCTTTTGCCCTCTGACAACTTGAGGAGCCACAGCAGCCTGCACTTAATAGAGCAACAAGGGAAATTTCAGTACTGCTTTGTGACTGTAACTAAAGCAGTTCAGGGTCCTCTCCCTGACTGTCCTTGCCTACATTGCAGAGGGGGAAAAGTATTCCATATACATGTAAGGTAAATTATTTGATGAACTCCCACATAATATGCAGGAACTCTGTTGTCATTAACTATAAGACTATGATGAGTGTAATGATGACAATTTTGTCAACAGAAAAAAAAATTGATGTGGCAATTTGTGCAGTCAGAATGCTGCTCTGTTGTCACCAGCATTACAATTATTGAGCTTAAATACATGTGAGATGTCTTGTCATATTCCATCACTGGACTGTGACAACTCTGGAGAATAGCACTGGGCACATGATGTTGAAGGGTAATGTCATGCTTACAGACTGATCCCAATAGTAGCACCTTTCACTGCAGTTGGCACTCAATACATTCCATGTTTCCATTTTTCTTATCTTCTCCTTGAGGGTTTTGGTAATTCTGCTTCATCCAATTCCCTGCGTCTAAGGTGAGACAGGCAGCTGCAATTCTGCTGGTCTTGGTGTTCATCTGTCCTTACACCTGTTTCCAGGGGACTCATTAAAAGCTAATAAAATTTTCCTGACTCCAGACTTGTTAAAAGAACAGAGACAGCTCAAGACGTCTGAAAGCAGGGTCTTCCTAGGCACAGTCACTGCCCTCTCTCTTCCTTGGAGTTGCTTTCCATGGACAGGCAGGCTGTCAGCTGCAGAAACCTGATGTCTTGCTGCCATTTATTGCATCTCACTTGGCACTCAGGTCTTTGTCATTTAATGTCTCCAACTTTGAAAGATTAGACTGTCTTTTATGGGGGTAGTGGATTTTTCAGGGGAAAATTATGACTATATGTATGTCCATATGATCAACTTTCACTGAATCTTTTGAAGGAGTCCTTTCCAGTTTCTAGGTTTGAGTGCTTTAGGAGTGTACAATTGGAAAAAAAAGCTCCACAAGACAGTATTCTAAAATGTGGCATAACATGATTTACTTCCATAGATTAGTTTTATGTCTTGGGTCTACCACTAAATTCAGGTGATCTCTGTAAGAACGCCCATAAATCCTTTAATCCTAAATCCCAAACGAATCCTATTAAGCATAATGGAAAGTTCAAAAAAAACACAGCAGGAAAATATTAAGCAAGGCAGCATCCAGTCTGAATTATTATGAATTTTGGTTAATCTCACTTGCCCTTCTCACTTGAATTTGTCACATTTGTAAACATAGCCTTTGTAGACTTTAGTCAGTTTTAATTGAAAGCCAATGACAGCAAAGTGCATTTCATACATTTTTAAAGATGTTCCTTAAAGAAATTGATTTTGCTTAATGGCCTTTTTTTATTTCTTATGATAATGTAGCAAATATGAATCTCTGGTTTAGAAAAAGCCATTGTAGGGGGTGGACTGAAAGAGTAGCATGTCTTCAAAATGACCTATTTTCAGAAATCGCTTGGCAATTTGTCAGAATGAGAGATTTAACTAACCGAGACCCAATTTTAAAATAACTATGTAAATGAAATTATTTCAATCTCTTTTGAAGACAGGTAAAGCAAACTTCAGAGCATGCTACAAGGATCTGATGTCCTCCCAGCCACCTAAAATAAATTAGCTTTAGTCTCTATGGTAAAATCATGTAAATCAGCACAGTCTGTACAGCAATCAATCAACAGTTCCCTATCGCCAAGTGAAGTGGCGTATTTCTGCCAGTGATACATGGCTGATTGGAGAAAGGCTTTAAAGCAAGGAGCAAGATTAGGATCAGTTGAGACAACTGTTACCTACTTTGACTCTGAAAGTAAGTTAAAGTCTTTTTTATTACTGCAGGATCTTGATAGCCTGTACTGTCCTTGGATAAAGTGGAGCTTTTCTTCTGGGCTTCAGATTGACCAAGAGTTCCCTGCAATGTCTTCCATTCCTCTGCTCATATGAGACATAGATGACTGGTTTCAGGTGCTATCTCTTTGAAAGGCTATGCTGAACACTAGTCCAAAGTGCGATCCTTCTCTAAGAGTAGCAAAGTTTGGGACTGTTCAGAGAAACAGGCTTGATATCATATTGTAGACCTTGGAACATGGGAGATAAGAGCTGCATATGTGTATCCGGTGAAATACATCAGATATTATATGGATGTTTGGAGGAGGAGAAAATTGGCTTAAAGCACCTAGAATAACTTTTCTCAAAAGCAAATTAAATAAATATAGGATGGTAAAAAAATTGCAGCCTATGAAACATCGTACTTAATAAAATTTCACTCATTCTTACCTGAGCATCAGTCTATGCAGCAAAAACCACAAGTTTGTACATGTGGGACATAGCATAGCACACTTGTAAGGGATGATTAGGAGTCACTGATCCTCAAACCCATTATCATCACATGATTGGTTGTCATCAGAACTGGCTTCAAGATCCAAAAACTGGCTTATATTTCCACCTCTTTGATGCTTTTGTACGAAATGTCTTTACATAAAAATGGAAGTTTCAGGGTATGGCAGGAGACATGTACATGGCTTTTTCCACTGATTAAAGCACTTTGGCTGAAGATTTTTCAGTTTTGAAAAGGGAGGATAGAAAGGAAGAAAAAATTCCAAACCAGCAAGCAGAAAACCTTGCACCTTTCTGGTAGAGAGCAAGATAAACCAGAAACAACCGGCAGGGCAGTAAATTATAGCTTTTTTTAGCTGCTGTCCTCTCATGTGGCACTGATAACACAGTTCTAAGTATTGCTGAACAGTGTCTGAAAAGCATCAAGGCCTTCTCCTTACTCTGCCCTGTTCCCACCCTGCCCAGTGAAGAGATTGGAAGTGGGCAAGAGGCTAGGAGGGTATGCAACCAGGCAGATGTCTCAAACTGACCAAAAAGCTTCTTCATGCTGTGTCATGTTATGCTCAGCAGTAAAATTGAGAGGAGGGTAGGTTAGGGAATTTTGTTCACAGTCTGAGTGAGCATTAGTCCCTCCATGGGAGGAGGTGAGTGAGTACTGTAGCATCTTATGTTGTTCCTTTGTTCTTTCATGTCTTGTTTGCTCATTAAACTATTTTTATCTTGACCCGTACGTTTTATCTTCATTTTCTTCCACAGTCCCACTGGGCGTGAGGGAAAGAATAAAGTTAGAGTGGTGTGATGCTTAGCTGACCACTGGAGTTAACCCCCCATAGCTTACCTTGTTTCCTATGCCTTTTTGACTCTTCATAAACATGTTTTCTCTTTGTTTTTAAATTATTAGCTTAATCTAGCTAGAGATTAGGGTGATTATAAAATACCTGGCTAACTGAAATTTCATCTGCGCATCTGTGGCAGTTTGAAACAAAGATGACTCTTTAGGCCTGCAGCCCAAATACTTTCCTTTAGATCACTCGGAGTATAAAACATAATTTTACTTTACTACATAGGCTGATGTAGGAGCTAGACATTTTAGCGATCAGTAAAGAAGAAGCAACTTCTTGTGACTGTGATTAGGTCAGGTTCTAGAAAGAAGGGAAGACTCAGTTCCTGGATCAGCTTGTAAATGGCTCTTCTCGTTGTTTTTTGGGTTTTTTTTAATCTAGAAGAGAGTAACTGACACTGAACAGTACCTTGCAATGTGGTTAATAATGACTCTCACAAGTATTTATTTTACTTTCCTAATCTGCTGCAGCTGCTACAAAGTAGTTTTAGGTTTTCTGTTATACCCTAATGGACAGCAGATTTTGAAAGAGGCATACTTTTAACTATTAAACAATATTATGTTATAAACCTCTGCATAACCTCATCTTTACTTTGAATAGGAACTTTGAGTGGTCCAGTGCTCTCAGTATGAAAAAGTTAGGGCCACAAATCTCCTGTGATTCCTTATAAGAGTGAAAAACACAGTGTGGCTTATGTGCAGTAATTCCTGCAGGAGTCTATGTAAAGCTCATCTCTTCAGCATGAAGCCATGCAGGACTTGCAAACTTTCCAGGAGTACATGAAGAGTTTGCTTCTGTTAAAAAGTACTGTGAAACTTCTAGTGTTTGACAGAATTATTAAATACCTTGAAGTCCTGTGGAGTATGAGGCTCTACAACAGGTTCTAGGCATGCCAGATGGGATTGGAGAAATGCTCTGACTAGTCCTTTTTTCAGCTACATCCCATTCACTGCTTTATTTCTGGGCCTACCAGTACCCACAAACTGTAGCATCTTGGTTTAATGGAAAATAAATAAAACTAGATCAGCGCTTTAGAAATTTTGCTGTAATCTTCCTAAGTATTCAGTAGCATTAGTTTGAGTTGCCATATAATGAAACCTATTCTGTAGTCAAACCTGTGCAGTGGCAAATAAACAATAAAGATAGTCTACAGTAATGGAGTTGATCAGATATTTTGCACTGTCCCAAAAAGAAATGGTTAAAAGACAAATGGTGAGCATTACTATTCATAAAGTACAGAGTCCATATGTATGTAGGTGAAAGCCATTGAAAATAAGTTTCAGAAGCCAGAGCTGCTGTTCATGGTACCCACAGACAGTCTGAGCAACTTCAATACATAACTAGCTAGATTTAAGCCCAGACTGTTGTAAACCAGTAAAAGGAAGGTATTTTGGACCTATTTATTCTTATTTATGCATTGTACTTATAAATTTGTAATGGAAATAGAGAAGGTCAGACATTATATTGCTGTAAGATGACACTAAACAAATAAAATAGCTAGAGATTGGCAATTAGTGTGTAAGAACAGTTATTGGAGAAACAATTAGATATAAAGCATGCTATGGCAGATCCTCCATTCCAGAATGTCTTGCTTAATTGCTTTGTCTCAAATATTGAAAACTCTGCTGGTGCTATTTCTGAGCAAAAAAAAATCTGATAAACAGGATTTATACACCCTTATGAAGATTTGCTTTTGAAAGGTGTGAATGAACAGCAGAAAGGATTGCACCTAAGTCTTCTGTGTTCAAGGAGATACTTATAGCTCAAGAAAAAGTACAGACTAGCTTAAATGACACATTCCTTTTTACAATGAAAATTTGAAACCTAATTCCAATGTTCTAGTAAATATGTTTCTGAATGTGTAAAATAGGTGATTTCTAAGTGGGGACAAAAAGAAAGTGATAGAGCCCAATACTGTTTTGATCAGTTGTAGCTGATGTGGTTTGCTGTATTTTCTCTGTGAAGTGTTTGCAATATGCTTTAGTCATGTTGAAGTATTGCAGTTTTGACCTGTTTCGATTTCTTATTTCATTGTAGCATCTTATTTTAAAGCCCAGATTCTGCAGGGTAACAAGATTAGTCTTCTGCACTGCAAGAGTGAGCGAAGAATGATTGAAGACAAACCTGGGATAGTGTTAAAGTGCTTTCTAGTTATGTCTTGGACAGCATTGCAAGCTGGAAGTATTTCTCCATAAGAGTAGGGCTACAATGGCATGACATTTCTTCAGAGTTAGTGCAGGTATCTCTACAGAGTACAGCACTATGCAGTGTTGACAGATTTATTCACAGTTTTGAACACACTTCATCTGAACTTGCCCGTGCCTCTTTTTATGTTCCCTTGCAAACTAATCTTTAATGCTCAAAGGAGCAGGAGGCAAAAATGCCAGCACTTGTGGCCAGGCTATTTCTGGAAGTAGATGCAAACAGCAGCCTTACTGTGGTGTGAGTAATACAGCTGCGCTGCATGGTTTTGATACCTGCAATGGCAGCGTGACCTGTGAGTGCATGAAAGTCATCACACACCTGCTAGTACCAGCACTCTGTACAGTGCCCTATATATACCCGGCTGCTGCTACACTCAAAGCCCCCTTGACTGAGATTAGGGACCTACAAGTTGTATGAGAGGCTGCCTCATGCCTAACGTAGGTGCAGAGCAGAGGGAGCTTCACAGGAGTATCTTAACATAGTCTGTTTGATGGGTCTTTTCTTCAGTTATTCAACTTGATCATGGATCAGCACACCTCTGTGTAAAACTGTTTTCGGTTTTTTTGCCAGGTTCTTGATTACAAACAGCCTTTGGGATGACTCTTGAACAGTCATTCATCACATTATAACAGCTTCTTACTAGAGAGGTGATGAACATGACATAGTGGTTAATCTCTTCATATCTGGTAGGCAGTTCTCCTAGTCCCCTTGCTGCGGAAAATGAGATTTATGCCCATGTCACTTTTATGTAATTAGAACTCAAATCTTTAGGAGCTTTGGCCAATGCACATTGCAGTGAGGCTGCTGCAGCTTCTGTCTGAAAGGCTCTGGTAGAGTGGGCTTGCCTAGATTTTCCTGACAGGCGTAATTATGTATAATGTCACTCGTGCTGTTTACAGAACATAGCATGGGGTGATAGTTATTGCTTTTGAGAAGTGTGCAATCTTTTCTGAAGTCATTTTTAAATATGATTCATGTGGAAAATTGGCATTTGCAGGCTTTGTACCTAGACTTCCTACCCCTAGGAGCCTTTCATTTGGTTGTGTTTTAGAAGTACATATTTTTAGGCAGTAATAGGAAAGGATGGCGAAGGGAAAATAAACAGAAACAAGTTCATTTCTGAGAATAACAGTGGGCCCAGGGAATGTTGTTCTTCTGTATCTGAATCGTTGTACCTTTACATTGATGACTCTACTACTTCCTCTGGCTACTTCCATTTAGCACAGAGGGGAATTCCAGCCTTGCAGTGTCTTTAATTTCTCTTGTGACACCACTGACAGCCTGATCACACTCGAGTGAATGCTTTGCTATCAATTCTCTCGTCTTTTTTGTCTTTCATCTTTCCATGCTGAGAAAAGACATTGCATAAGATATATTGAAATTCATAGATGTCTTCTAGTGCAGATTTAGGATCTGTAAGGATTTTCCTGTGGCCAGATGTGGGAATCCACTGGTTATGCGTCTGTGACATGCGATCAGAACATTCTCATATGAATCTGTCTCAGAACACCTAAACTAACAAAAAAAAAATTTCTTGTTATTTCAATAAAACTTTGCATTTTCCAGAATAAAAACATGTTCTTCAACATTATCTGATGCTTCACAAAAACTCCTGTCTCAAACGCCATCCATATTTCATTCCTTTAACTAGTTCCAGGTATTTTATCCAATATGATGTCCATAGCATCTGGCTAAAACAATCTAAATACACTTGGAAACATGTAATAAAAGCCAAAATGAGATCATATGAATGAATAATAAAAAGTATAAATTCGAGACTGGAGCACATCTATAGATATTGTGCAGTTCAGCACTCTCTTAAAAGCAAAGTCTTAGAGTCTTTAACTCAGAACTCCATCAGGCTGTGTCCTAACTATTTTGAGTGAAGGAGATTCCACTCATCAGGTAAACCCGTTCCCAGGTGTAACTAGATTCAGTGAAGAACTTTCTTCAGAACTGCCTCTGTGGCAAAATAGAATATTGGCTTACAAAATCTGAGTGAATGGATTTTGCACACTCATTTCCTCAGAGTTTGTTGATTCACATTGCTGTACATGAAATACAAAATGCATGTTGTAAATGTTATAGCCAAGATAATTAATGTTACAGACAGGACAAGGGATGCCAGCTCTTCAGTCAAAACTTACCGTTGTGGTTCTTGATATAGACCAAGATGTTGTGGTTCTTGATATTTGAACCAAGATTTCCTATGTTTTAGGATGCAGCAGTTGTTAGAGGACGTTCCTTTTCTTAAGGATCCCACCTTGCAACTTCAGGAATCTTGGACAATGAGGAGTAACCTGCCCTGTTTTTTCCCTTGTCTGGTAGGAATATGTCTGTTCACGAGAGTTTACCAGGAAAAGGAATGGCATAAGAGGTGCTGCAGCCTTGTTGCTGTCCTCATGCTATTGTGATTCAGGATCTCCTGCTGATGACACATCTCTGCTGTGGCCTTACCGGAGTACAGGTCTTCTGGTCTTCATATTAACTAACAATCATCAGTGTTACTCCTGAGACCAGTATCTCAGGAATTGTTTTCTCTTTATCCAAACAGACTATTGTTTTAACTTTGTGGTGCTGTTTCTTCAGGAACTTGTAAACACACATGCTCTGCTATTCATATTTCATTTGTACAAATCTTAGTATTTCCATGTAAAATGCCTACAATTCAAACTTGCCCCCAAGTATATGCCTTGATCATATTACACACCCATGTTTCTTTGACTCGGACATGTATCCATTAATAAGAACGTTCAGCAGTGGAAGATAGTAGTGCCAATGATTTACTGCCACTCCTTCTTCTTTGAAACTGTCCACAAACCTCAGGAAAAAGATATTCAGATATCTTTGTTTATTTTAGAGGAAATCAATTACACATGACTTGAGGGAAAAGTGTTCTAATTCACATCTGCAATTACTCCCTGTTTTGGAGGAGACATTTTCTCTCCAGTCAGCTATTTCTAACATAAGAAGCTATGGTAGAATTAGTCATGTTAAGATATTTTTGTTTAACTTCCTTAATCCTATGGTGCTATGAAACTGCTGCTTTTTCTGTCACTTTGACATACCGCTCCTTCCAAAAAATTGCCTAAGCACAGTGATTATTTCAAACTCCTCTTCCGAAAATTGATTAGAACAGGTTCTGAGGATAAAACAATGTTTTTAATTAGGTTGAACATTAGTTTCAATCCACAATGCTTGAAAATAGGAAATGCTACTTGCTGTTATTAAACCAAGGAACTCTTCATCAAAGTCATCAAAATTTATCAAAATGTAGTAGGTAGGTCACTGTTTGCCTTGAAGAACAGACTAAGCATGAAGACTGTATTCTTATGGCTCTTCTCAGAAATAGTACTATGTGGCCTTTCAGCACTGCTAAATAAGAGGTAAGACTACTAGTTCTCACACTGGGAAATAGAATTTATTTATTTATTTATTTATTTTTAATAGAAAACACTATTATCAAGCCAATTTCATAAATCTACTGAGGTATGACACTGAATAAAATCTTTTTTAGCTAGTTTATACAAAGATCCATATTCTGCTGAAAATTATTGTTCTCATCCAGACCAACCTTCCATGGAAGCCAGTGGGTTTGTCTGTTTGTTGGATAGGTACTTTAATATGTAGGCTGGGGTATTCTGAATTGAAGTGTAAAGACGCTTCAGATCTAACACTAGTTAGCAAACTAAATGGATTTTAAATATCCTCATTGGTGAGGGAGGAAACTGAAGGCATGAATGCTTCTCTAATAAATCATTGTGTGTCATCTCTCTTCTGTAACAACCTTGTGAAAATTCCAGCTGTAAAATACCTGCTTACACAGCTTGGTCAGCACTATATACATGCTGAAGTGTTTTCCCTTGCTTCTGCTGTTTCTGATGCAGGTTGGAATCCTTGACCTTCTACAAGTGTCAAATCTGCATTGCTGAGACACTGAATTACTTCCTCTCTGTTTTTAAGACTCTGAAAAAAGGGCATTAAGTTGAGTTCAGATTTTTCTGAGCCTTGCCTAAAGAAATCCTCAGGCTTCTTCTTTAAATTAGCAAGTTAATGCGGAAGGAAGTGTCCTGGTTCCAGCTAGGACAGGGTTAATTTTTGCAGTAGGCAGGAGGTGGCATGGCTAGGACCTGGCTTATCCTATAACACCTCACATCATTTTCTGGGGACAGGGAAAGGGGTCTCTTCTTCGTCAGGGCAACATGGCTGTGATTCATGTTTTCCTGGTTTTCCACATGGTGAGCATTCACGTGTGAATCATTTGGCCCTCTTGTGCCCTCTGTTATTAATATTATTGCTGTTACTGTTTGTTTTCTTATTTCATTGCTGTTTCCAGTAAATTGTTATCTCAACCTGTGATCTTTACCTTTTGTTCTTCCAATTCTCTCCAGCCTGCTGCAGTGGGGGAGAAGGAGAAGAAGCGGGGAATGAGTGACCAGCACGTGGTTTGGAGTGTTTCAATGGGAACACTAAATTGGGGAATAACATTCCTAAACCACGACAGGAAGGAATCCAGCATTTTTCTGGGCTGAATGCCTCTCTGTTTGTCCCTCAGTATGAATTACAGCTATCTGAGTCTGCACAGCCTGCTTCATCTCCTCTCTGATTAAACTGATGTTGCTTCAAAGCCGCTTTACCTTCATAGCTAATAAGGGGAGTGAATTCATCCTGAAGCTCTGTTTTTGGAGAAGAATTCAAGCTGCCCATAATATATCAGTGTAGGTGGCACTGTTGCCTAGTAAGTTAACAGAAATTTAAGAGCTAATTATTCCTGCAGGACTTCAGCCTCAAAAATTCAATCTGGAATTTCCTGGCACACAAGAAGCTTCCGGCAAGAGTCTTAAAAGAGAGCAGCATCTCCTTCCTCCTCATGCTTCCCACCTCCCACCATACTGCCTATAGATTTTGACATGGGTTTTGTTAGGTTACTGGGCTTTTTTCCCCATGTTTTTCCAAGGCTTCTGTGCTTGAATTGGCTTCTACAGGAACGTAAAGATTGTTCTGCTCAGACAAATGCTATCAGGAGTCTCCTGAAGACCAACGTTATAAAGCTGGGCAACCCAGCCTTGTTCTAACCTCATCTCTGCTGCAGGTATATTTCATATAAGGAGCACATGAGCGCCTAGGGGTTCCACGTGCAGTTCATTATCTTTTCTCTCCCTTCTCTCTCAGCACAGGTTTTGAGGACCATGATATTAGCCTGAATTTGTGACTGCTCACGTTCATCTACTGGTGAGAAAACTGATGAGTGTTATCTTGTAGCATAGTTATAATAAACCTTAACTTGAGTAACTACCACAGTACTTGACTTGCTTCTGTTCACTGAAGGCTTGCAAGCAGGCTGTCTCAGCTCTCCAATTAGCTGCACTCCCGGTTGTCTGGAGCCACGTGATATCCTTGTATAGCTTTGTATAATCAAGGTTGTGTGGCATTTACTATTTTTATTTTGTCAACAAAGACCAACCTTCACCTCTTCTCTGTATATCCTGGGTCTCCACTGTATATTCTGTTCTTTTTCAGTCCCTGTGGATAAAACAACTGCAGCAGGCACAGAAAACGTGAGATTCCCTCTTATCTAAATTGTTTGCATGCATTAGTTAAAAGCTACCTGACCTCTGAGGTACCTCACTAGTAAACCCTTTTCCTTCACACCTCTTATTACCTCTTCACTGTTTCCTATCTTTGAGCTAATTTTCTATCCTAAAGCTATTATTTTAACCTATGTACCATAACTCTCTGCCTTATTCAATTATCTTCACTGTGGAATCTTATTACTCTTTGAAAATGTAAGTGTATGAAACACTGCAGTTCCCTTACTCCTGCTGCAGCAATATTATGTCTTCAAATGAAAGCAAGTTAGTTTAAGCAGGACTCCTAAGGGTCCACAATGGATATTTGGAATCAAATTATTCACATGAAAGTCTTCATTAAATGTCCTTCATATCATCTCTTCACCTATCCCCCTTTTCACTTAACTATGCTAACCAGGCTGTAATTTGTTTCCCATAATACACTTCGAGGCTTTTTTTGTTCAATGGCAGTTGTAGATTTCCTGTTTTCCAGTCCTCTGGAGTATGTCTTGTGAAGAGAAAATGAAGCTCTGTCTCCTTTGTCCTCTAGAAAGTTTGGAGCAAAATAACTGTTTAACAAATCTGCCATCTTCATCCTTGTTGCCAATTCCCTACTATCAGTTTTTAGTGGACCAATTTTCTCTTTTACGATCTGTCAAGTGAAAATATATGTGAAAAGTCCTTTATTTTAGTTGAACATTGCCTGGCAATTTGGGTGTTTGGTTTCCTTATTTTACACCTTTAACCAGAGAGAAACATGCTGCCATTTACCCTGGTAACAGAAGTTAGTAACTATTGAATTCATCAGGCATTTTATAGATTGCTACTTGAACAAAAGTTCTTTATCATAACCCCTGCTATAATAAAGTGCTGATGCATTTCCCACCTTGCTCATCAAAAAGCTCTGTTCTCTACAAGACTGATATAAACAGGTGATCTTCTGGGGGCCCTTTCGTGCCTTTGTAACATATGAAGGGCTTTAGAGGGAATGGGTAGCACTCTGTTGGAGAGTATGGAAGCTTGAAAAAATAGGTAATACCAATTACTGTCTGTATCTGTCAAACTGAATAGAGAAATCAATTTACATTTAATAACACAATTCCTTCAACAGCTATGAGAATCAGTAGAGACCCCAGCTTAGCTGCTTCATCACATGTTTAGCTGGAGTTCTTTTATGGGAAAGTAATGGTACTTCTGAGATCACCATGTGTTAAATCCCACTGAATTTACCACAAGGGAAAGCTTATTTCATCTAGGTCATACCTGTATTATGAATGCTTTAAAATCAGAAAATTGGAAATCTCTCATTCATTTTCAGTTCCCATATAAAATGGAAGATGGTTGCTTAAACGTAATAAGCCTATAAAAATCAGGCTTATCTTCTGTGTTCTTTGGTAGAATAAAGTTATGAAAGAAGCTCACTTTCAAAACCTTGACAAACATGGAACAGATAATTACGCATTTTGTAGAGGGGGGTGTCCTCTTTAGGATGATACTTTAAAGCTTGTTTTGCTCTGTCCTATTTCAGAAATTTTAGAGGATCTGTAACCCTGTCCCTACCAGCAAAGTGGGGAAAAGGAATCTGCAATTCATACACGGGAAACATAAGCGCTAGATCCTCAATCAGAGATTCTTTGGAAATTTCTTCAGGTTTTGCATCTGTCCTTCAGACGCAGAATCACAGAATCTCGTGAGTTGGAAGGGACCCACAAGGATCAAGTTCAGCTCCTGGCCTGGCACAGGACAGCCCCAACAGTCACACCATGTGCCTGAGAGCATTGTGCAAATGCTTCTTGAACTGTGTCAGGCTTGGAGCTGTGACCACTTCCCTGGGGAGCCTGTTCCAGTGTCCAACCACCCTCTGGGGGAAGAACCTTTTTCTAATGTCCAACCTAAACCTTCCCTGACAAAACTTCAGGCCTCAAGTCCTGTCACTAGTCACCACAGAGCAGAAATCAATGCCTGCCTTTCCTTTTCCCCTCACAAGGAAGTTGTAACTGCAGTGAGGTCTCCCCTCAGTCTCCTCTTCTCCAGGCAGAACAGATCAAGTGACCTCAGACGCTCCTCATACAGCTTCCCCTCAAGGCCCTTCACTATCTTCATTTCCCTCCAACATACCTGCTTTCTGAGAGGTACTCATCTCAAAATCCCAAATCTTTCTAAAAATAGGACTTAGACTATCATGTGTAAGTGTTAATCCAAAGAAGAGATGAGGTTTTTCTGTCAGAAAAATTTTGTCAAAGAATGCTGATTTTTGGTAATATTAAAAACAGCCTTAATAGCTTTGTCAAAATGATTAATAACAAAACCAGCTTTCTTAGGTATGGAAAAATAGTTTTGTTCTGACTTCTGTACGAAGTTATAATGCAGCATAATAATGCTAAATACAAAAATGTCTCAAATGATTAATGGATAGCAGGGCTAAATGTATTCTCATAAGACTTGCAGAGGGCTGCCACCAAAGGGGACCTCAAAAGGGTAGGGGAGTGGATTGGCAGAAACATTGTAAGTCTAGTAAAACCACCTGACTGGGAGGGAATAAAAAAGAATCCAGAAGTAGCTGGATGTTCTTGCAGCAGTCAAAGTTGATTGTGTAGGAGGCTGTGTTGGCCAGGATGTAGCTGCTGGGTTGAGGGGACTGTTCCCTATTCTCCAGCACATGTGTGCTGAAAGAACTACGCCTGGTTTTGCCTCTTCCCAGTAGCAGAGACTAACAAAGTGGAGCCAGTCCAGTGGACAGCTGCTAGGAGGGTGAACGGGCTGGAGGGTATGACATACTGAGAAGACTGAAGGCTCTGGGACTGTTTATCCTGGAGAAGAGAAGGCATTTGAAGGGATCTTCTGTGACCTGTAAGAGTTTTGTTAGAGAAGATGGAAGACAGGGTCTTCTCTGAGGTGCAGAAGACATTGAAAGGACAGTGGTCAGTTGTTGTAAATCGCTGCAAGGAAATCATGGGTTATAAAGCAAAAACTTTCAATAAGACAGTGGTCAAACACTGGAACAAGTAATCTGGAGAGGCTTTAGAACTCTAAAGAACTTGACTGAGCAAGGCCCTGGTAGCGTCACTTGACTCTGAAGTCAGTCTTACTTTGAGCATAAAGTAGGATTAGATGGCACTTGAAAGTTCTTTTCAATCTAAATAACTCTGTGAAAAACTGGTAAAGTTTGATATAGAACTTGATCAAAATTTTGGTAATATGAATTTTATTTTTTGTTTTTCCAGAATGGGAAGAAATGTTCACAATTCTACAAGCGAAGAAAATTGCTGCAAAACTGTTCCCATCAAAATTGTAGTAAGGTTGCTCCTGATTCAATTTTAAAATTTTCACTACTATAAATTAGTTCAAATATGATACCTCTACCTCTCTTTTAGTTCAAGCAAATAGTGTGTTGTCATATACCAGTGATAAATGTGCATCTTCATCCTGTTTCAATCCATGGCATGCTAAATAAAAAGCAGTAACGTGAGTTCTGCAGCTGAACTCCAGTTTGCTAATCATGTTTCCTAGGGCAGTGCTCACAGACCACAAGAGATGGCAACCCAGCTGTGCTAAGTGCCCTACCAGCATATTGTATTGTTTTATATTACAGAAAATTTAATTTTTCTAAATCACTTGACATCTGGAGTTCCATAATACAAAAACTAATTTTTTTTTTTTTGCCCAAGTAGTGGGTTTGAATGGCCAATAAGTATTTTTCTGCAATTTATTCAAAAGCAGACTTACTTGTGCGCATGTTCAAGAAAATCTCAGTGTTCATTTTAAATCCTTGTGTATTCATAAAAATATTAATAACTGCATGTTGGAATTAAGAATCTGCATGTAATGGTTTGGTTTTTTTGCGTTATGTAATTTAAAAGGTATTATTCTTGGATCCTGTTTGAAAGCTTAATACAATTTATATCACAGATAATGTGCAGCAACCAGCTGCTTTAAAAGTTGTGCTAGTTCTACAAGTTAATTTAGAAGGTTGCATCTTGTATTGCAGAACTTGGTTTTAATAGAGAAGGCTGAAAGTATTTACAAGACCAAGATTATTTACTGAAGCAATTTGAGAATACTTTTAATGAAGTACGGATAAGAGGATTCTTCATACTGCTTGGAGAATTCATAAATAGGGAAAAATATTATGAATCAATCCCTTGGTTCTCTGAAAGATCAGAATATAAGCAAAGATCAGCCCTACTTTATTTTTCCTTTTAGACCAATGTTCTCTGTAGGATGCAGGTATGCTCCACAAGAGCACACCCAAGTATTAGTTGTGTAGCTGGCAAAGGAGACAGGGCCCTTGATAGCTGTTTAAGGAAATCCAAGTGAATTTTAATTCATTTTACAAAGAATATGTTCTATTCACTGTTACTTATTAATCTTGCTAATGTAGAAGCCAGTGTTAAAAAAACCCAACAAACACTTCAAAAAAAGAAACACAGTTGGTGTTGAAAGTGTTGATAAAATATGGAATACAAAAGATTATACTCTTGCATCTTAGGTGTGATGGAAGTCCTTGCCAAAGACTGTTTCAGTGACGTGCAAGAAACAGAGGGCAGACTTCAGAGAGCCTGACCTGGAATTGGGGGAGGAATTATAAAGTGTATATTTCATAAAAATGAACAAGGTCATAGAAAGTAATTGTGAGATCAGCAGAGTCACAGGAGAGACGGTAGACAGGAACTAAAAATGAGTTATTAAATCATACCCACTGTGTGATATGGGGAGTGATATGTGTAAGCCAGAAGAGAATGAGATATTAAACAGGGAAATCAAGGGGTGGAAGCAGGTAAGAGGCATCTTAGAAACTGGAACAAGTAGGAGAGAGAGAGGGAAAAGAGAGCAGAAGAGAAATATTTGTTTCAGGAGAAAGTGTTATAGAAGAAAAATGGGAAAGGGAAGCAAATGAGGGTAAAGACAAAAATAATTTTGTCAGTTTTGTGTGTAGGGACGGAAATTAACAGATAAATGAACCAGAAATTCAAAAACTTAGCATCCAGGATTCAGTTAATTTAAACAAATTGCAGATGTTTGCTCAGAAAGATGTTTTTTATAATGGAGTAAGTCAGCCTATTTATGGGATTTCCTCAAACACTGCAGCATACCACAAATAAAGGAAGTTTATTTTGGAACAGAGGGTGTTGCCAAAAACCTGAACTGGTGCTCCTTTTATCATCAGCAAATGCCAAAGTCTGGGGAGATTGAACAGCTCTCTCTTCAAAAGAGAGCACTGAACGCAGATGCCAGCTCATCAACGCAGCTGAGCTGAAGTCAGCAGGGTTGGATAGAAGAGTGGGGGGATATAAAGAGGGGCTTGCTGGATAGTGGTGAAAGGAGAGTGAGAGAATTTGGCAGCAGAGAAGACCAACAGATGAACTTCGGAAAATTTACAAAAGCAGCCACAAGGAAATTTTTGAGCCACTGAATGGCAGGAGATAAATTCTTTTCCTTCTTATGTGACCCTCCATTTTACTGCTGGTTTTACTGTTGCCTGTACATACTACACTGGTTAGAAGCTGTACAAGAGCTTCACTGCTCACATCATTAGAAACTTAATTCACAGACAAAACTAGCTCAAAGCCATTTGTTCTCTTGCCAGTACCAGCTTCTGCTTTCAAGTAGCTCTGGCTTAGATACTTCTCATTCTCTTCTATAAAGTTGAATATCTATATCCCTGGTAGATGCTTTTGCTCCCTCTCACCATCTCCAGTGGAGCTGACCCAAACAGTATATTCCATAAAGTCTTTCTAATGCCTTTTCCAGAGTGCTAGGAGCTGCTTCTGATGGTGGCTGCCTTTTCCACAGCTGCCTGATTGATGGTTTATTCTCCTCATAAGGTTAAACCACATACTCTGTCTGAAGAGGGCACAAGACCGAATGAAGATGACAAAACAAGGACACAGCTACCTGAGATGGAAGGCTTATCATCAAGGACACTATAAAGTCTTATCAAGTCTTATTCTAGAGGTGCTGCTCTTTAGTGCGGTGTTGTTCTGATTAACTTGATAACAAAAAAGCCCCGCACCATGATTCAGAGGCCTCCAAGACTAGTAGGAAGCTTTGTCTGGAAGAGCCTGGTATGTAGTGAAACACATAGACCTTCTTAGCACTGGTCTGAAAATGGCCACATCCAGCCTGGGCATCTGCTGATCTGGACACAATCACAGGAAGGCCTGGTCTGGTGCTTGCTTGCAACTGAAGATGTCGCTGAGGTATGTGCACTGCTCTTCTATTAAACCAGAGTAACACAGTCAAAGCCACCTGGGATATGTTTATGCTTACTGGCATAAAATTTCTTAGACACCTAGACAACTGGAGGCTGTTTTCCTTCCAGGATTTGTCTTCTGCTTCAGATTTATACAAGAGAAAAAGAGCTAGCAAAGAAACACAGAACTGCATTTCTAGCTCCAGTCTATTTTTTTTTTTTTAGCATTTGAAGTAATTTTCAAGTGTACATACATTCTTTTACAAATTACATTCTTCAATTTGTTTAAATTCAGATCCCCTTCGCTGATTTTTCAACTTGTTTAGCTAGCAGCACTATGCGGTCTGTGTGTAAGTAATGGCAGCTTTTTGGTCCAGGAACTCCCTTAGCAAAGGAAAAATTTGGATGGAACTTTCCAGTTACTGAGATCTTGCCTCCATTTATTCCCCTCATGGCACAAAATTGTTCTCTCTCAGCTGCATGTGGAAAGGCAATTGAAACACACTGAGCCCTGAGTAATCTAAAAAAGATGTCCTGTTAAAAAATGATGACAGAAGAGCCTGTCCTCAAAGTTTTATGTTGGGACAAGATTTTAGGAGTTCAGTTATGGGCAGGTGCTGTGTGTTCAACAAGCAGATGGGATCAATAAAGCCTTCTAAATATATACCTCCCTTGCTTTTACAACTATACTTCTAGATTTAGGGGACTCTGTGTGTGTGTGTATATGTATATTCAAGTACCAACAACAACGTTGAATTTGTTGCTGCTAGTTTGATTAGGAAAAGGTACTATTTGGACACTAGAGAAGTGAACTTGTTTTAAAACTATATAAATCCTAGAACCTATATAAAAGCTTAGACAGGCAGTAATCCCTGGCAAAATACTTGACACACTTATTCTTTGTGTATTGAAATAAATCCAGTTCAGGAGCTGCAAATATCTATTTTCCCAAATCAGCTGTTTATGTCAAGGCTTGCACCATCACCTTATAAGTGAAATAACTGAGGGCTTCTGCGCCTTGAGGAGGCTGCTCACCTGAGATCCAAGAGACAGGGAGTATCAATAGGATAGGGAAGAATAGGAAGGAAATGAAAAGAGGAGGATTAAATAATACAAGGTGAGGAACAGAAAAGACAACAGAGTGTGTGTCAGACTGAGGCACCAAAAAAAAAAAAAAATAAAAAATCCAGAGAGGCGAAGAGAAAGCAAGTGTTATCAGAATTGGGGAATAAACAATCAGTGGTGGTAGAGTGTCTGAGAGTATGTTTGTATTCAGGCTGGGTAGTGGTTTGGACCCTAGGAGCTAATGGGAAATGAATGTCTGTCCCAAGGGAATTTTTCAGATATTTATTTTTCTTCCTGTGTTGGGATGATAATTCAAACACAACCTTTCAGTGTCATGAAAAGCTTTGTTTTGAACATGCGAGCGAGTCAGGTTGAAGCAAGATATTCGTACAGATGATAACCTGTGGTGGGCTGCATTGCTGTGGTCTCATTTGAACTACAGCTGAGACATGCTCTCTGCCCTGTCTGATGTGCCAAAGTTCCAATAGGCCTGCATGGCTACTTGAGAGAGGACCTCAGTGCATCTCAGGAAACTTGGTCTGGGCTCCTGTGTCTATACTGGGATCCATAAAAATACATGCAGGTCAGCTCATCTTAATGAAATGTAGGAAGCTGCATACATACCTTGAAAATACACAGCTTTATAGCTGGGCATGCTGGATTTACTGGTTTGTGTTTGGGAGTTTGCAGACATGCTTTATCTGAATTTTCCTGCTCACTCTAGTATAGATTTTTGTGTTTGCTCTTGTACTTATTCTTCCTTGACTATTAATGTTATTTATCTTTTTTATTTCTCTGTACCTTCACATCCTTCTGCTTCTTGTGCTGAGTCTAATTTGTACTTTCTCTCCCATGTTTTCCCTCCTAATCCCTTTTTTCTGAATTCCAGTGTTCTCCTTCACAATCTGTCTTCTTCTCAGCACAGTCCACTTTTGGTTTCTTTCCCTCCCATCTGTGTGCCAAGGCATTCCAATACAGAAGGCTTTATTCAAGAAAAATAGTAAAAAATAGGGACTGTCTACCTTACAAGTTCTTCTTCTTAATGTTTGCTCTGTGTCTGTCTACATGGGAATTTGGTGCGCTGTGAGTTCACATACTAATTTACAATAAATTTATGGCACAGTGAATAAGCCTTAGGCTCCTAAACATCCTGGTAGTTTTTACAATGTTATGCACAGTGCTTTCCAGTTTATAGCCTTACAGTTTAAAAAATGCACATGCAGTAAAATGTATTTTTAGTTTTGGAATATTCACATTTTTAAGATCAGTGAAATTAGTGTTTCTCTTTCTTCTTTTTTAAAGATTTTTTTTTAATGAAAATGATTAATTGTCTTGGAGATCAATGTAAATATGTACGTCGAATGTTTCCATCCTTTCATGAAATTACTTGTAATTCTGAGCACCAGCTAGTATTGTTCAACTAGTTGAAAATGTGTGATGCAGGGTTAGAAGATGCTTAAATCTACAGGAGACAAATTGCTCCTAAAAAAAATATATATGGAGTATGGAATGGTACTCAGACATGCACAGCTTCCCACTTGCAATGTAATGTTCTGTGCCCACTACAGAAACCTGCATTAATGCAGCTTTTGTGAAACAGCCTTCTTCCACCTCTGACTATGGGACTGGACTTCTGTGGCAAAAAAGAATCCCAAAGCTGGAGCTAGGCTTTGTACTTCAAACCCAGGGTCAATGTCTAAAACTGAGACTGGTGACTTGTCTCAGACCTTCAGTTCTGTAGGATAAAAAGTTATTAGATGACACTTTATCTCTTGCAAAGAGCATCAGCAAAAATAGGAATAGGGCCGTACATGTTCTTTATCCTTAACATAAAGTGGTTCTTCTTCCCTGTTGTCTGCTTTGGTCCCTTCATGCTGCTCCTATCTAAACATATATCCTTGACTCCTTGATCTTCTTTGTGGTAGGTAGTTACAGTCATAATAAAGTATGCAGTCCCTGGTCCATCACTGCCTTTAAACTCTTCATAATTGCAAGTATTTGAATTGTCTTCAGTCTCTATTGCTCTATTTGTTTGCCTTTATAAAGGTTTTTCATCAGTGTACAATTGTGCTTGGCAAACATCCTTTCCTCCTGGATTTGTAACATGGTTTAGTCATGGTTAACAAATTATAATTTCAGTGAGACTTTAAGTAGTTTAAATCTCAGTAAACTCAATATTAGTGTTAATGTGTTGATATTTGTTTTCTTCCAGTATTTGTCTAAACATTCTTTTTTTTTTCCAGTTGTCAATGAGTTCATTTTTCTCTTCATTTCTTAAAAATGAGGATGTACTCTCATGGGCCTGAATCTCCAGGATAGCATTTTTAAAATGTTTATTCACGTAGTTATTTTCATTATGTGGTTGGAAAAGAGATACTGTGATCTGCCTGGTTATGTCAATAAATTTGGATCAATGTCTTCAAACCCAAGGGCTTCAAATGAGACTCTGAGCTCCTAAAGCCTTGGGCATCTTGTGAAATTCAAGTGCTAGTATGCTTGATGAAATCTTAAAATTGAAGGTAAAAATAAGTTCTATTTGTTCAGTGTTTTAGTCTTTATCAGTTTTACACCACTATTAGCATGATCAGTTAGTTATTCCATAGTAAACCTTTGAGTTAACTTTTATGTAAATATAGGAAAAGATATAAAGTAGGCCATTTAACTATAATAAAATATTAAATAAGTGTAGTATACTGACTGTAAAATGCATAATTCTGGTTACTTATTTTTGGCAACACCCAGAACTTCAAAAGCAACTTACTTCTGAATATCAAACCATGTATTTATGGGCCTTAATATCCATATAAAATCAGTTAACTACAACTTACATTAGTTTACAGGACTTTGTTGTTGTTAGTACACACAAGTTGTAAGTTCAGTGATAGGGTGGACATTTCCTTATATTTTATCTGTGTTTAGGAACAATCTTGAAAATAACAAAATTCAGCTTGGCAGGGGCCCTGAGAGGTCATCCTATCCAACTTCCCACTCTAAACCATGATCAGTGCTGATGTCAGATTGGCTTTGCCAGGCTTTTGTACAGCTAGGCCTTGAAAACCTCCAAGAAAGACTGTGTAGCGTGTGTCAACCTTCAGCTACCTTTCAACGATTTTTTTTTCTTTTATGTAGATAAAACCTCCTCTGTTTCAATTCAGGATCATGGTATCCTGGTGTTCCACAGTGCACCTCTGTAAAGATCTTGGCTCTCCCACCCTAATCCCCCTTCAGGAAGCAGAAGACTGCTGTCAGGTTTCCCCAGAAAAGCCTCACTTCCTCAGCTTCTGTTCACGAGGCATGTGAGCCTCCCAGCTAGACTCTCTTTGCAGTCAGCTCCTGCCTCAGTTTATCAGTGTCTCTCTGGTACTGGGAAGAACACATGGATCAGGAATTTCTGAAACAGATTCCAGACTTGATCAATTTTCACTTTCTCGAACCCTCTCTCTAGGCAGACTCCTGGGAGAGTCAGTTGCAGACTGATACAAAGAGAAGGGGTCGAGTACTTCAGCTTTAAATATATCTGCTGTAACAAAATCACCTGCCCACTGAGCAAGAGGTCCCTGTCTTCTTTCTTTATTTTGCCACTAGTATAGAGGTAGAAGAGCTTCTTGTTGCCCTTGTTCCTCATTGGTTTCAGTTGCAGCTGAGCTTTAGCTTCTCTAATACCATCCCAGCATGGCCAGGAGATTCCTCTGTATTTCTTTTCTTCCTGGCTTAGTTCCAGCTCCTCTATATGGTTAGTTTGTGCTGGAGCTCAGTCATTGTTTGATAAAGCAAGTCTCCTTCTATGTTTGCTATTTTTTCTGAACATCAGATGCAACCACTCTTTATGCTGTGGAGAGATTGTCCTAAAAGTCTAGCCAGTTCACTCAAGGTCATTTTTCCTAATGACCTGTCTTTCACAAGATCCTACCTACCAGCATTCTTCACGAATATTTTCACCCTTAAATTAATCTGTGGATATTTTAAGCCTGATTATTAGTAGTCTGTCTTGTCTGATTCCCCTTGGGACTCTTCGGGTTGATTCCTTCTTTCTCCAAATTGCTTCTTGTCCCCCTCAGTGCATGACATTATCTGTTAAGTATACATTAGGTTTTACAAACCTTGTCACTTCTTCCGTCAACTCAGGGAACAGGGTTTCTCCAAGGATTTTTATTTTGCCTTTTCCTTTTTCTTTTTTTTATGGCTTATTAATGGAAGATGGCAAGTGCTTTTTTGTAATCTCTCTCTCTTGTAATATCTGAAGAAATTCATTGCAGTCACAGTTGAAGATTCAGGGAGAGAAAATCTATCTCTAAAAAAAGAAAAACTAATCTAACCCAACTGATTATAATGCATATTTGTCATGCTTAAAAAAAAAAAAAGATTCCTTCTTGGTGAGGGATTATAAAGGTAATGCTAAAAGAAATAAATTAGCTCTGGCAATATGGATGTTTTACTCTAGCCTGCTGCTAGTTTGCAGTATTTCAGCATGATGATTTTCTTATGTGCCTTTTGTTTATACAAATTGTTGACTTCTTTCCCCCTGCCTTGGTGCCTGCTGAGCATATGCAACACAATTTTTGAAAATTTGTTCTTCGTTTGGAACTCTCTTCAATCTCCGGTTTTAATCGATTTCATGCTAGCTGCAGCACAACTGAGGGAACACAAGAAAAATTAGTGAGAGACAAGTTGATCAAGACAACTGGATAAACGGTGACTTCATGAGACCTTTATGAAACTGTTCTTATGAGGGTTTACTCTAGTTTTTATTCCACATGCTCTTCCACACTTTTACAGTTAACTGGACAAGTTTTTTTGTTTATGAGATAATATTCAAATAATGAATTTTTCTTGCACTTACAGTAAGAAAGAGTGTTGAAGCTGCTCAGACAGAAGTCATATGTAATCCCTCTTCCATCAAAGCAGAGCTGGATGGCCATTTTGTTAAAAATGAATAGCTCCATTAGTCCTCTTTCAACAGCAGCACTATTAGGAAACTACACTATCCTTTAATATAAATAACATCTTAAAAAAAAAAAAAAAAGCCAGGTTAGAAATGCAAAGTCAACAGTAAAAAGACACTCTCAGCCCAAACTGCTTCGACAATTGACAATGAAAACAAACATTTTGCTTTCCGGGAAATAAACTATTAACTCCTAAAATGCAGACCGTGGTATCTGAAAAACTTTCATGTAAGAAAACAACACAACAGGATAAAGGTCTTCCAAAGTTTTCTATTGATACCACTGTTTAGTTGTGTTTGTCCAATTTTCTTCTGTAAATAGGCTTGATTCTGTTATTAGAATGAGCTGTTTCAAAGTGAATATAATACCAGGCTGTCCTATGAATAACACATTTATAGATGTGTCTGAGCCTTAGTTATACTGATTTCAATCTACCATGCCTGTACACATATTTGAATTTGCATCAGAACCATGAACCATGTGGCACCAACAGCAATCCTGCTGCCTGGCCACCAATTGCCTTAAGAAAAGCAACATATAGAAGCTGTATTCCCTAGGGTGCCAGCTCTTTATGTGCTTGCTGACTACAGCTGCCCTACACCTAGACCTCTGTGGTGCAGGGAACAGGCTGCATGGCTGACAAACAGGTGTCTAGTGAGCCCAAAGCATTACAGGCCCTAAACTCTAATGGAGTTACTCAAAATTTGATGTTACTAAACTGTTTAGATGCACCTGCAAAATGTGTTGCATTACAATGAAGAAAGAGCTTGGGGGGTTTCCATCCAGTGCTGTTTTTCTTTTTAATCATTTAACTGGGACCGCTATGCCCTACTGGCAGTTGCAGATGTCTGCTTTTCAGGCCAGAGCTCTGTTGTTTTCTCCCCACCTAAAAGCATCATGCTCCTTCAGCGTGATCCTTCTTCAGGGATGAGCAGAATACCTGTGTTCTCTAGCAAACCTTTTGGCAACTGGCACTAATAAGTACCAGTGGGAAATGTATTCCCTTATAGAAAAATTCTCCAGTGGGAGGATTTGGGTATTCTTTTGGAAGCAGAGCCAAGTAGCCTGCAGAACTCTGGCCTGGTGTTACATACACCTTCAGAGTTCATGACCCATGTTAGGTTTTGGCAGAGTAAACCAGTTTCATATACATTTATAGATTTTTTGAATAAAAAGTGTTGATCAAGTGTTATATTCATCTAATTTATTATAATACAATTAAGGTAGATAAAGATAGAACAATACAGTGATCAAACTGCAATCTATTGTTTTTAATTTGCTCACAGTATCAAGTTTTAATTCTTTGCCAAGGGAAGCAACATTATACTGGTAAAATGTGTGTTCCTGTCACAGTTAGCAAAAGAGCTTTTCCAAAGCCTTAATCCAGGCTGAAGATTGGATTGTACAGTAAATCATGTTTTGAACCCAATGACACTATATCAAAAGAGACTTTGTGGAAGTGAGACTTTAACACACACAAGAATGTGTTGACTAATAAGATGGAGTAAGAAAAGGTAAAGTTGTCATTTCAATGAAACAAGACTAAAAGTAGTTTGAAGCACTTCCGTCTGGTTACTCAAGATCTTTAATTTAGGTAGGTGTTGGCAGGACTTCAAGTCCTGAGTCAGCACCTCTCTTCTTGCTAATGATTCTAAATTCTCTTCTTGTGTGCAGAAAGACTAGGGTAGGGAAACGCAGAGATTTTTAGATGTTGTACAACAGCATGGTTTGAATAGTAGGATAGTGGAAGCCCATTTTCTTTCTTTTATTTTGCTTTGTTCTTGTGGGAATTGCTTCTCATATTCTCCAGTTCACGAGCAGATGTGGCTTCTGGGCTAACTGGGTGAGTCCAAGAGTCCAGAATAGTCATTGCAGTCAAATTCCTTTTGCAGAACTGTTAATGTCAATCTGGGAAGCCTCATCACTGAACAAACCTCAAATGGACTACAGGTAAGAGGATTTTTAAAATATGAGTGTGGTGTGTCTGACACTGGCTGGATGCCAGGTGCCCACCAAACCCCTCTATCACTCTCCCTTTTCAGCTGGCCGGGGGAGAGAAAATAAGATGAAAATCTCTTGGCTCAAGATAAGGACAGGGATAGATCACTTAGCAACTGCTGCCGTGGGCAAAACAGACTTGATGAAATTAATTTATTGCCAGTCAAATCAGAGTAGTGCAAAGAGAAAATAAAAACATCTTAAAATACCTTCCCCCCACCTCTCCCTTTCTCATGTTTAAATCGTCACTCCCAATTTCTCTATCTACTCACTCTCCCAAGCAGCTTAGGTGGATAGGGACTGGGGGTTGTGGTCAGTTGTCTATGTTGCTCCTCACAGTCTTCCCCTGCTCCAGCGTCGGCTCCCTCTCCCAGGAGACAGTTCTCCACAAATTTCTCCAATGTGAGTCCTTCCCACAGGCTACAGTTCTTCACAAATTTCTCCAGTGTGGGTTCCTTCCATGGGATGCAGTTCCTTAGGAACAGACTCCTCTAGCGTGTGTGCCTCACGAGTCCACATGCCCCACCAGCAAGCCTGCTCTAGCATAGGGTTTACATGGGGTCACAGCCTCCTTCAGGCATCCATCTGCTCCAGTGGGGGGTCCTCCATGGGCTGCAGGTGGATCTCTGCTCTACTGTAGACCTCCATGAGCTGCCTGGCTCTCCATGATCTTCACCACAAGCTGCAGGATAATCTATGCTCTGGTACTTGGAGCACTTTCTGCCCTTCTTTCCTCACTGACCTTGCTGTCCACAGGGCTGTCTCTCTTACCTATTCTCAGTCCTCTCTTCTCTGGCTGCAAGTGCTCCTGCACAGTGACATTTTCCCCTGCTTAAATATTTTAGCCAGAATGTGCTGCCACCGTTGTTGATGGTCAGCGGCAGATCCCTCTTGGAAACATCTGGCACTGGCTGTACTGGACACAGGAGGAAGCTTTTCTCAGCTTCTCACAAAAAATACCCCTGCAACATCCCTGCTACCAAAACCATGCCATGTAAACCCAATGCAATAAGAAAGATCAAAGATATCAGGGATATATTGTCAAGAAGGCTATTTATTACATCCCTTCCTGTCTGGATGAAATAATGGATGAGACAGCCACAATCAGCAAAAATTTGTGTTTGATATTAAATGCCTAATTGTCTAATCTATTTGTAGTTATCTTCAAGAGATTTTTTGAATAATTCGACCTTTCTTAAAATTCTTAAGGCTGTTCTAGTAGGGTACTAATGTGAAACTTTAAGCATTGACAGAAAAACATGACCTTGTAGTTTGTGGCAATGTCTGCCTTGAACTGCCTTTGTATGAAATAAACTCTCCTTTGAATTCCTTTTCCTAAAATTGGCTTCAAATTCAAGTCAAAGTGAGACTCTCATCAACCTGACTTTCTTAAAAGTGGCTCAGTTCTGCAATACACAGCTCACAATTCAAATTTAATCTTCAGAATGGAAATGTTTTACTTCTTTAAAACTTTGTGTGAGTAATGCCATTGAGTGATATTCAGAATAGTGTTTTGAAAAGTCATTCAATAATTTCATCTGAATTATTTACCGAGTGGAAAATAGGGTGGATAACAAATGGATGCCCTTGGAAAAGAAAGGAGTACAACATCTGGAGTGCAGTTTGTAATCCCAGAAGTACGATTGTCTCATGCTGCAATTGAGGGCTAGTGAAGGTGAAAAGCAGAGGAGAATCAGACATGTAGTACAGTCAGCAGATCAGTCAGTACATGTGATGTCTGCAAGGAAACTCAGTCTGAAATCTTTTCACTGCCCGTCTCAGAAGCAGATACACACGTGGCACAGAGAGTTTGCAAGAACGGGACGTGGTGAAAGACGGAGAAGGCTTGAGAAACAGCTCTGCATTAAACAAACCGTGGAAGTTTTGTGTTCTGCTTCAGTCTGGTCACACAGCTTGTGGTGTATTTGCAGTGAGTGCTCTGGCCTCTCACCTTCAAGCAGCTCTGCCATGGACTGCTGAACTGCTGTGGCACACTAATACATTTGGTAGCTGCATGGTTCTTTCTGTGCAGCCCTATAGCTGGCACACAGTTTCAAAAAAACCTGGTTGCCATTATTGCCTTTCCTACAGATTTGATATGCATGTAGAATAGAGGAATTCTCACGTAAGTGCTCTATTCCTTAAAGCAGTCCTCTTTGCAAAGTGCAGAATTCTTTCTCTCTGTATACAAAGAGCTTGCCGGCAAATATTTTATTTTTTGGTATCAATTATGAAAACATCCATTAATACTGGCACAAGAAAACAAGTGCATACAGGCTATTTATTGTTCAATTTTCAACACTGAATAGATCGTAATAAAGCAGATTTGAAGGAGGTAAGCTGGCTAATAGGTAAAATGTGACAAAAACCCACTGTGTGATGGAATAGCAACTTGTAAATACCCAAGGTCAATCTTTTGTATTGCTTTAGAAAATTCATGGTTCCAGGGTGTCTCGTTCTTCTACCACTCTCTCGACAACTGGAAAAGGGGGATGTGCCAGGAAGTATGGCCTGAACAATACCAGCTGGAAAAAACAAATGCCAGGTGTTTGAACCACATGGAATCCTGAACTCCCATAAAAAGGCATATGTTTGCAGCTGTTCTGGGCAGTATATAGCAAACTAAATAAGCCTATGTCCATTTATGGCTCAAAATGTTGTTTACTAGCTTTAGTGAGGTGATTCATTGCCTGTGGAGTATCTATGTTTTAATTCTGAGTAGCTATCTTACACAAATAATGCTTGTTTTGCAATTTAAATATTTAAAAAAAGTTAGTTTGTATATATTTCTCTGTGCATATAAACACATACATATAGTAAGAGATAGAGGCACATAATACCAATTGCTATTAGAAAGAATTTGTTGAATGAAATTGAGTAAATTTCAAATATTGAAACTGCTGGAATTTGCCTTGACTCAGTGTTTTTAAGTCTTCTGAGATGTCGAGATTTCTCACAAGTAATATTAGACCAGTATTATTTATGTATATATGTATTTTCAGATTGATTTATTCTACAGCTGCAGTGAATTGTATTTGCAAATTACAAAGTATATGTGTGCAGTTTGGGTTAACAGAAACTCAAAATCAGCTTGGTTCCAGTTATGATGGTTTGAGTTGGTCCCCGGTGTTCTGTTTTCAAAACCAAATTTCACTGCAGATATTCACTTATGAATATCTACTCATGAGACTAATGTGTTGAATTTACCTTTTTTACTTAATTTGATTTAAAAAAAAAACCCTAAACACAACCTGACATAATCTTGAGCTCACTAGACTTAAATTCGCTTTTATTTGAAGGGGGGGAAAAATACCTTTTGTATCCGATGCTACTTTCCCCATGTATGGGGAGTCAGTGTTGATGCAAGGAATAACAGTGGGATAAAACAATACAGAGTTGCGAAAGGGTAGATGGAAACAAGGTGTGGTGGTTTGGGGGTTTTTTTGTTTGTTTAATTGTGAGGATACCTCCTTCACACAAATCTTGGAAACCAGGACTTACTGTCTCCATTGGTCCGTGGAACTGTTCACCCACACAATTATCAGGATTGCAACCTTGAATTGTGTGCCTTAATAGCAAAGGTGTAAGTGTGTTTTAAATAGGAAAGGGACAAGTGGACCAATGTAATAATGCAAGATTATTCAGACAGAAATCCTGCTACAGTTCTGCATGGTTGAAGAGTTCTTTGTTGCTCTGGATGTAATCCCTCCCCCTTCCTTTTTCTTACGAGTAAAACGTATGAAGTAATGAAAACAGCATGATTTGGGAAGCATGCTTATAAGACAGGGTTAGAGAACAAAATTTGCTGTAAGAGAGGTTAGTACAGGCCAGCTAAGGGTCTTCCTTAGCTGTGTTGTGTGTTTTTCTGCAGAAGTGTTTTTAATTCCACTGTGACTCTAGTTGAGAGCTTTGAAAATGCCTAACTTGTTTAAGCACAGTACAGAAGGCAACAGGGAATCATTACAATGACTCATAAGGCATAGGATACCAATATTGAAATAAAAATGAGTTGTTCCAATTTCTATGTTTCAAGCAGTAATTCTGCAACATCTAGGACTGCTTTATGAAGCACTATCTTTTTATTTAATAAGGAGATAATCGAAAACAAGTTAGCTGGGCTTGAGAGAACAAACAGTGTTTCTCGTGGCAGGCTGGGGATCATAAACATTTTTTTGACAAGGATTTAGAGAAAGGTCTGGCTGGATGAAGTCATATAACAGAAGCTGGTCTTCCTAACCCCAAATATATATATATCTGATGTGATGATTCTACACTTCGGGAGGTGTCAGCAAAAAAAAACTCTTGGGTTCTTTTTGTTACTGCTTTGACAGCAACTAGTGTCTTGAGACACTAGGAAAGAAAAAGTGAGCCTGACAGGATAGGAATGAATTGCCTCCATGACAGAAAGAAACTGCTAGGTGTAAGGAGGTAATACACCAACTGCAGGCGGGTGAAGATAAATAAGAATGTATATGAGGACAATATCTTTTCTATATTGAGTGTCTAAGGGCATTAGTCTTCCTTATATTTTTTCCTCTTGTCTCCTACTTTCTTCCTGCCATGAAGTATACTTTTTTCAAGTTTGCATGTTTGTTGTTTAAGTAGGTTTTATTATGTATATATTCATTGTACTATGTCTTTTTCACCGTTTTGCATATAAACCCCATATTGAAACATGTCTCTTAATCCCACAACATCTTTCAATGCCCCTGAGAGGTTTTTTAAATGGATGACATGGACATAAATCCTCTACTTATGCAACCTATTGGAGGTCTCGGAAAGCCTGAGCTGCTCTAAACCCCACAGAAAGTGATATTATATGTCTAGGGGTTGACCTGAAAGGACCTCTTATCACCCCGTCCTTGTGGGCTTGGATTTTAGTGCCTTGGATTGAAAGCTCGTTTTGTAATACCACTTGGTTTCTTTAGCTCTGCAGGTGATGTGTAGAAAATGGCAAAATGTTGATGTCTTTGAGGTCTGTTGGTATTTTGAAGGAGTCAAGTTTTTAGCTGGGAATCATGTGTTCAAGAAGTTACTGTTCAAGTCATTAACAATGACTATGGTTAAAATTATTCCCATGCTTTTTTTGTAATTTTGATTTTCCTCATTATCTTGTTCTTCACCATGGCTTCTGCTTTGACACTCCTAAACCTTAAGTCTAAAAACCAGATTAATTTTGCATTAGCAATTTACCTCTGACTTGTGAATAAAATTATTTCATTGTTTTGTGATGCAGCCAGAAAATAAGAAAATGGAGATGAGAGTAGATAGAACAAAAACTTTCAAACACAGGCTTGTATTTGAAAGATGGTTTATTTAGAGAAATAGAAGACAAATGTGAAATATGGGGTAAAAGAAAGATAAAATGTGATATAGGGCAGTGATAGCCTAGAAAAAAAGTGAAAATATCTTTGCTCCTATTTTCCTGATCTGTGTAGTTACATGTCTTAAAAGCAACTTGTCTAAGACTCCCTGGACTGTTTGCTGGCAACAGATTTCATAAAAACATGAGCAGAAAATGGAATCAAATCTTGGTTTTTGCCATTGTGTAGAGAAAAACAAGCCTCAGTTGTAAATAAGACCAGATATTTCTCACTGCTACAGCTATCATTATGATTTTTTTTCAACTGAAAAAATACAGCATGGAAAAAAGTCTTTTTTGCTTTTTACACTGTTGATCAAAATGAAGGAGAGGTGTTAGAGAAGGAAGGAAGAGCAATAGGTTCTATACAGGTGTGCATGCTCTCAGTGGCTCTGTCAGTCACATTTCTTCAATCTGATCTGAAGAAAATAAACCCATTAAACTCTCAGTGGAAAGATGACTTTTCTGATCCTTAGGTGAACAGCAAATACATACCTCCCAGGGAAGCTGGACGGTATTTTACAGCAAGGGCAGCAAACTTGTTCAAGTCAGAAACCCAACATGGTTCCTCCCCGGACTTCAGAGGCATTTCTCTGACATCTATCCCCAAGCTAGAAATTAGTCAGACATTAACTGTGCAGAAGAAAACGAGCTCATCATATTTTGAAGTCTTTTGGGCCCCTCTTCTCCTCTCTGTAAGGAATCAGTGACATCCTACCATATTTCACCTATGCCTGCCTAATTAACAGGTGCCCTTCTTTTGAAGACAGGCCTATCATCACGCCATGTCAATGCCATTCTTTCTTTCTTTCTTTCTCATGTTTTTTTCCTCTACTTTTTTTTGATAGGGACATTATCTTCATGGTTTATTATTAATACCAGTTCAGACGAGCAGGAATAAGCGCACATTATTAGGAATGGCTGGCTTCACTCAGATACCATTGCACTGGTTGGCATACTCATTACAATCTGAAAATTACCTTCACTTGTATAACTGTGTCCATCAAAATCATAGCATCTAAGCTAATAACTGAACAAAAAACCTACAGAACAGATTAGTCTTACATTCTCTTCA
Organism: Rhagologus leucostigma; assembly: GCA_013397725.1. Taxonomy (NCBI): domain Eukaryota; kingdom Metazoa; phylum Chordata; class Aves; order Passeriformes; genus Rhagologus; species Rhagologus leucostigma. The sequence continues at coordinate 2,269,201 of VZTD01002860.1, read as the reverse complement.
CCCCTCAGCCAGACAGCCACAATAAACTACTTCTAGTGCTAAATGTGCCACTTAAGATCTTTGTACATTTTCCTTGTTCCCTCTCTGGCTATGTTTTTCTTGTCTTTTTCTGTTTGAACTCTGTCAGCGCTGAAGAAAAAGAACGTCTCAATCTGAACCGCCAAAGCTGTGGAAGGGCATTGAAGCAAGACCTCATCACCTCTGAACTGGCAGTGAGGGATGTACACTGCATACCTAATAGCACCTGCAGAGCATCAGATTGATCACCTCCATGGCAAGTGCTGTACAAACATGCTATAAAGGAAGACAGTCCCTTCCCCAAAGAAGGTTCAGCTGAAAGTCTCTCCTGTCTACCTTTTGTTCACTTTCCTACGCCCACTCCAATTACTACTACTGCTCTTGTTCCTATTCCCTGTTGACTTTCCACTCTTCTCAGTCTCCTTATGAAAAGGAAATGATCCTTTCAGACAACTTTGTTCTACTTCTTGCCCCATTACAAGTGCCTCAGTACGGAGCTAGTATGTTTTGTTCAGGCATCACCATGGCAGATCTCAGCTGGAGTAGGGAGGGCATACTGTGGTGAAATGTCTCTGTGGGATCTGGTGTAGTTTGTGTCACCCTCTGAAATTTAAAGATAAGTAAATGAGGAACAAAGAATTAATGTTTGATTGTGTAATGAGCTAAAAAAACAAACAAATCAAGAAACAGGACACAGGTTAGACAATTAGGGAAGAGGCTTCATGTAGGTTACACCTAGGCTGCAATTTCAATCATATTGTGATATCTGTAAGTAAAAACATAGAGAAACTCTTTCCATAAGTCATGCAAGATCAATTTCTGCAGCATTGAAAGTTGACTTTTTTTTTCATCAGAAAGGACATAATTATTAATGAGTCTTTGATGAGTGTTTTTAACAGTGAAGCTCCTTTTGGCCTTCTCAAGTAGAATTGCTCTAAAATTGCAACTTTACACCTTGCAAAGAACAGTGAAGGAATAAAGTTGACAAAGTTACTCAGTACCTCAGCAGGAAAATTTTGGAGGATAAGACATATATATTTTTAGTGGTAAAAACTTCTAATCAGTTCTTTAATCCCAAAGCTAGCAGCCAAAACCTCCAGCTTTCAGAAAGAGAAAGAAAGGGCTGGAGGCTTGGTTTTTGGCTTACAAATGCTTTTCCATTGAGATTATTGGGGAAAAAGTAGAAAAGTATTTTAAGGACTTGAGCCTTTGCTGGTTTGCTGTTTTTATGCTAAATTCTGGGAACTGCCTTAAAAACATGATAAGTTTACTGACTGCTGGAAATATTGCACACTAACATGTGCGTGAACAAATGCAATATATTGCCTCACATGGTCATTTTATATTGTCAAGGGCAGTACAGCTTTAATCTGTAGTCTTTAGTCTTCATCTCCTTGATCCCCGAGATGGGCCACTGACAACAGTTTCCATGTTAGAGTAAAATCTCTGCTGAGAACAGACTTGGAAGTAGAAGACTATGTGATTTAGCATGCAGAATGACCCAGGTGATGGATACAGCAGGAATACTTTGCAGGAAGGAACAAGAACTCTGAACAGCTCATGTTGAGGTACTGTGATATTACAGCAGCGTATAAAGAGAAAACAGGTAGTGGGGAAAGAGGGGATTAAAAAGATGCTTCTTTTCTCTCCTTTTGTTAGCCAACTTCAGAACTCTTTAGGACGAAGGTTTCACAGTAAGAGTACTCTGATTTGGAAGGGACCCACAAGGACCATCAAGCCCAACTCTGAAGTGAATGGCCCATAGAGGGATCGAACCCACAACCTTGGGATCATTAGCACCATGCTCTGACTGACTGACCTAATCTTTGAACGGTAATCTAGTTGTATGCATACTATAACTTCAGAAAAATTGTTTCTTGGAGATTTCTAGTGTGTGTTCAATTTCTCCTTTTTTTCCCTGCATGAAGAAAAGCTGATACAGAACATTTTAGTTCAGGAATAAAAGACACTTGAAGGCTTAAGAAAAATATCAGAATTAAAACTTAATACAAAATTTTTGTACAAAAAAATAATATATTTTACCTAATTTTTCCATGTCATTGTTCACAGTTAATTTCTCCAGAACTAGAAGCTAGTGTGTTCATGAGTAAATTTTTTTTTTCCCTAAGATCACAAGTATTCTTTTGAAGAAGTTGTGTTCCTGTTGCTAGATTCCAAGTCCTCCACATATCCCTGCTGTTCAGATACCTGTAAATATGGTTTTCTAAGCATGTTTATTGTGTGGAGCTGAATATGTCATCAAGTGTCAGTTCACTTTCGGTAAAATGAGGGTTTTGACTGAGCCTGGATTTCTCTCTGTTGTTTGGTGCACTATGGTGCCTGCTTCTGTAAGCACAGCATGTACCACTATGGCAGCATCCACTGGGGAAAAAAAACAGGACAAATTGTAACTTCAGTCAATGGTTTGACTGAGTGAAAAAAAAATGGGAACCTTTGGCATACTGGAAATAAGTTCTTGGGATACCAGTGCATCTGTAAAGGAAAATAACCTGCCTCAGCAAACAAGGATTTTGTATGTTACCTATTGATCTGTTCTAGGTAAAATTATCTCAAAATATCATTCTGAATATCAGATTTTGAAGAACTGTCAAAAGAAGTACACTTAACTTCTGTCTAATTACTTGATATACAACTAGAAATTGGAAGAAAGGACTTTTAAAACTATTTCCATTCTGTGTTGCTATGCTAGAACTGAAAATAAATTTTGGAAGTGATTCTTACCTGTTCTTTAATAAAAGGAAATTGATTGTGGCTTAAAATATACTGTCCAAACTTGGTATTGTGACTTTTGTGCTAAGAAAAGCATTGTCTTGATGGCAGTATCTTTTACCTATCAAGAGAAAGAATAATTTCTTGACTGTGTAGAAATCAAACCTTGAGGAACAGTTCCGGTTAAAAGCCTTACTGGCTTTGGGAGAAACTCCCTAGTAAAGCTTATAGTACTGCTTTAACCTTTAAAAACTGCTTTAAATGTTTTAAAATCAGATTGAGTCAAGTACTTCAGAATATATTTTAAAGAAAAATATTACTTAGGCAAAGGAATGAAAAAGATGCAATTAAGTTAGCAGTAAGTCTTCTATCTGAAACTCCTTTTTCTTTATTTTTGGGAACTGTAAGACTGTAGAGGAGTTGACTTTCTCAATTCTTATTCCCTCCAGCTCTCATCTAAAATTAGAAATAAAAAGTAGAATATGCCAGTTGATGCTTCTGATAAGGTAGGGAAACATAGAATTTTATGTAAAGACAGAGACAGATTTAAACTTTGAAGGTAGCAGCAATCCTTCTGTTATTAGGGGAGCAACTCGTCTCAGGGCCTTAATTCTGTAGTATTTCTTGCCCTGTACTATCAGTGGGGGAATAGAAGAGTCCTTAGTAATAAACTCAGTTCCAGCTATAGCTCTTTCTCCGGGGGAAACCACACTGTGACTTTCCTGACAACACAAAGTGTGTAGCAGAGGGCGAGTTTCACGGCTACTGCTGCACTATAAATATACTGTATTACTCGCCTGATGGGATACTCTTCCAGTAAGGTAAGAACTAGTCTTGGTGTTTACATACCATCGTCACCTGAAAAAGATATCAGTCTGGATAATGGGCATAGCTTAGAAACTAATAGAGCGACATATACAACCAGGAGTCCTTACTTTTTGTGTATGGAAGCTAATATTTTATTAATTGTGAAAATTACAGATTTTGCAGTCTTCTCTGAAGCAAGAAATATGGCCTTAAGCTAAATCAAGAGGTCTTCTGAATATTTTGGCAGTACATTTCTACTGAAACAGTTAGATGCAGTTAATTGGCAAACACGTGCTACCATAGCAAGATAATTTGTAAACACTCTCATGCTTAGAGGATGAACTACTGCTCTAAGGCAGGCCCCAGAGCACAGAATCACGGATTACAAGTATTCACTGAATTGAAAGTATTCTTTTTATTCACTAGCGCTTTTGCATAAGTTGTGCTTTTGGGACTAGGTGAACCTGTTTTGTACAAGCAGACTGTGCTTGTCCTAATTTTAATTTTGTATTCTGTTCATAAGAGAGAATACAGGGTAAAGCTGAGGAATCTGTGCAATAGTTTCTTGAGAAATAGAAGCTATGAAAGGATCTACTGTCTCCAACTTATTTTCACAGCACCACTCGAAATGCTGAATCATCACTCAGACAGCATTTAAGTACCCAATAGTCCTCAGCAGCAAATTAACACTGAGAAACTTATTTGTCTGTGTCAACTGAAACTTTTACTGCCAACATGTACATGCTAATGATCTATTGACTGATATTTGCAAGAAAGTAATCCATGAACAATACTTGATTTCCACTGATCCTGGCCTGAAATGCTAAGGTCCTTTTATTGTCAAGCCTTATGATTAGAGAGTAAGCAAAGTAGCAGGTCAGAAAATGGCTTTTTTTCTCGAAGAGTCAGAGAGACTGGGAAATTGTGAAGGGATTTTCTCATAGAAAATATCAACTTCAGCAAAGAGAGAAAATAATGCTGATCAGGAAATATCACAAGGATACTTTAAAGGAGTTGCACTGGAAATCTGTGTCCTCTTTCATTGAGAGTCATCTTTGCCAGATTACTTCCCATGAGGTATTTCCCTCTCTCCTCTTTCCAGTGTCTCAGGGCCAGAGAACACATTCTACAGAAGAGAGTGAGTATACTGAAACAGTTGAACTAAAACTCCTCTGTAGCACAATGACAGCTTATTAAAATCTGCTGTGGGTTTGGATGCTCTGTTTTTTGGCAAAGCCTTTGGAAAGCAGACGCTTCCATATTCTGCTTCAAAGCATTTCCACAGAACGTATTCCCTGTCTTTATTAGAAAGTGACAAGTATGTTAAATTTGTGATCAGAATTTACTTTATTCAGAACGTAATTTACTGTTTGCCTTAAACTCCACTTAAAAATGCTGTATTTTCTGGGCTAAATTTCTATTTCATCTTAACTTTATTTTCTGGCTTACCTTCCTTAAGCTGATACATTTTTATATATAAAATATCTATCTGTTTAAATATTCTTATTTATATAATTGTAAAAAATAACAGCAGATGGAACCCTCTTGCTGTTTGCAAACAAAAATGTTTGATGACAAATGCACAACATTGTCATCCAAAATTGCTGTTTATGGTGAACTGCAGCCTTTAATAAGGACTTGCTGTGTATGTTGAACAGTATCCCAGATTTCTGTAAAATGCTTCAATAAACTTGTCACGCAGATTTCTCTCCCTCCTGGAAAAGACAGCTTAATGCCTCCTCTATGGTTACCTCTGTTTTGGATTTATCAGTGGAGGCATGCATGTGTATATACACTCTAGAAGGTTTTTATGAATTGCACAGTTATTGTTATTTCCCCTCATACACAGAGTAAAAAGCTCCTTTCAGCCTGACTGAATTTTAATTCTGTTTCAGAGAATAACAGAACAGGAAAGCATCAGTCAGACTCTGAGAGAGCATGTTGTGGGTGTCCTGTATAATCTGTGTGGCTGTGGGTGGCACAGTGTAGACTTAAGTAACTCTTAGAACAACCTGATTTGTCTCCCGTAACCTTGCTTTTGGTGTTTGGAGGATTTTATCAACTGTAAACTCCTCGAGTTAGAGTTTTCCATGCTGTGCATGCGCCTCCAGCTGTTTGTATCCAGCAATTTTTTGCGAAAGCTTCAGACCAACATGGCACAGTTATTTATAAGATAATGATTAGGGCGAAATATGTTTAGTTCACTTGAAAGAATAAATCAGAAAATATTTTTAAGAACCACCAGCAGTGTTCTTTCCTCTTCTCAATCCACCAAACCCTGTGTTTTAGTGCCAGCACTTGAGGTGGTGAATCATTACCTGCAAATGCGCTCTTTATTTCCATGAAAAACAACCCACTTTTAGCCATGTCAAAAGCCTCTGAAAAAGACTTTTTGAACATAATCCAAAAAGCTTTTTCATCAGGGCACCAGATTTCTCCAGATATGATGAGCATTCCTTACACCCTGGCCTATTTGATAATATTTGCCTTTATGATCACACTGCTTCAAACTATCCGGTCTTGTGTGACAAAGTGTGGTCCAGATATTTGAGTCCTGGTGGGGGTGGGGAGGTGAGGTGGAAGCAGCTTTCAAAACTGTGGGTGAAGATGTCACCTCTCCAGTGCTTTCCACCCTTTAGCCCTAAGGAGGAAGAGATACAGAGGAGGTGGGAGCTCAAGATGGTGGTGGAGGTAATTGTGGTATATAAGGGTACTGGGGCAGAGACATGAAGATACTGAGAACTGGAGATAAAAAGGGAAGAGTGGGGAAGTTATAGAGATAAGATGACATGAATTAGATGCTCACTGCATAGGCAAGGGAAGCTAAAGCTGAGATTTTGGGAGTAACTTTAATTATTTGTTTCTATTTTTTGTTCTCACTGTAATGATCGTTGAAACATGATGGTGTTCTGAACACTTGTTTTACATAATAGCAACCTCTTATTCATCTCCTACTCCAATTAGAGGCTGTTTCAGCCTCTTGAGAACATCTCTAGAAATTTCCTTTTCACAGCATTACTTCCTTCGTGTCACCTAACAGCCTTGTTCCTTGGACAATAATCTGAGCCAGTATTGCACCACTTGGTAGCATATTTTGAGCTCAGCTGCTCTATCCAGGACAGTAGGAAGAAAGTATTCTGAACATGAGAGCTGACATACTGGGGATAGTTTAGCTTCCTTCATAATGTGGGATCAGCTAGGAATTTTTTTCATTGAAACAACTGCAAGTACATTTCTAATTTCATGCCAAAGGTGCTGTTTCTCTCTTGGCTTAAATAGATACATATTTATTTTTTATTATACAGAGAAAGACTGCACTGTACAGACTACTTCCTTAAAATAACATCTCTCCCATGCATTTCCACCAATTTTGTAAGGTTGTTCTTTCTGGTTTTGGAATGAATCCAAGTTTGTGTGTGCATTCCTGCCATATTTGGCAGGGGAGATGAGAAGAGGTTGTGCCCTCTATGTAAGTGACCAGCTGGATCTCTGCCAGGGGCTGGATGAGAAACTGACCAAGAGTTTATCAGTCAGAACTAAAGGAAAGGCAGGGACAGGTGACTCTCAACAAGGAAGAGAGAATGGATGAGGCCCTCTATAGACAGATAGGAGCACACATATTCACAAGCCCTGGTCCTCATGGGGGACTTCAACCACCCCAATATCTGTTGGAGGGACAAACACAGCAGGGCATAAGCAATCCAGGAGATTCCTGGAAGGTGTTGATGACTTCCCTCTCCAAGTGATAGAGGAGCCAACAAGGAGGGGTGCGCTGCTGGATTTTATTCTTGACAGCAAGAGGCTGGTGGGGAATGTAGTCCTCCAAGGCAGCCTTGGCTGCAGTGACTGTGAAATGATGGAGTTTGAGGTCCTTAGGGCAGCAGGAAGGCACACAGCAAGCTCTCTGCCCTAGTCTTCAGAAGGGCAGGCTTTGGCCTCATCAGGGATTTTCTTGGTAGAGTACCATGGGATAGAGCACTGTAGGGAAGAGGGACCAAAGAAAGCTGGTTGATATTCAAGGATCACCTCCACTGAGCTCAGGAGCAATGCATCCCAAGGAAAAGGAAGTCAGGTAAAAATGTCAGGAGGTCTGCTTGGACGAACAAAGAGCTCCTGAACAAGCTCAAACATAGAAAGGAAGCTTACAGAGGGTGGAAGCAAGGACAAGTAGCCTGGGAGGAATACAGAGAGGTTGCCCAAACAGCCAGGAATTGGGTTAGGAAAGTTAAAGATTCGATAGAATTAAACCTGCCCAGGGATGTCAAGGGCAAAAAGAAAAGGTTCTAGATGTAAGTTGATGATAAAAAGAAGACTAGGGAAATGAGGGGCCTCTCTAGAGGAAAAAAGGGACCTGGTAAAAGGGACAAGGAGAAGCTTGAGGTACTCAATGATTTTTTTGCCCCCATCTTCACCAACAAGTACTCCAGCCACACTGCCAAAGATGCAGAAGGCAGAGGAAGGAACGAGAATGAAGAATCATCTACTGTAGGAGAAGATCAGATTTGAGAAGATCTAAGGAACCTTGGAAAACCTTTGAAAAGACCTAAGGTGCACAACTGTGGGATTTGATGAGATGCATCTCTGGGTCCTGAGGGAACTGGCAGATGAAGTACCTAAACTACTATCCCTCCTATGTGAGAAGTCGTGGCAGTCTGGTGAAGTTCCTATCGACTGGAAAACGAGAAATATAATCATCATTTTTAGAAGAGAAGAAAGGAAGATCAAGGGAACCACAGGCCAGCCAGTTTCTCCTCTGTGACTTACAAGATCATGGAGCAGATCCTCCTGGAATCTGTGCTAAGGAATATTGAAAGCAAGGAAGTTATTTGTGACAGCCGAGATGGCTTCACTAAGGGCAAATCATGCTCGACAAATCTGTTGGTCGTCTATGCTGGAGCTGCAACATTGGTGGATGAAGTGTGAGAGACTGGAATGTTGATGACTCAAAACAGTCAGCTATTTGCAAAAGCAGCAGGTGCTTTGCTGATGTGCAAGGTCACAACCCAGGTGCAGAGGAGGTACATGCCTAGCACTGGAGCTTACAAGCTGGGTTTTGAGCTGGAGAAGGGAGAGGTCTGATACAAAGCAGATCCTGCAAGGTGGGATGGTGCTTTTTTTCATGTCAGTGTCCTTCCTTACACAATTGGCTTAGCTGTAAAACTCTCCCCCATCCCAGGAAGGTCACACTCACACAGAACATTCACATTCACACGTAGGCCTGAGGGTATCCATCCTTTCTGATGGAGCATAGCCGGCTCAGCATACTGATGTGCGAGGCAGGTCATAAATCATCAAAGATGTCCGAAGTGCCCCAAGACTCATTTCTGGGGCTTTCCACCAGAGGACTGCATGTGATCCAGAGTGTTGCAACAGATCCACAGTGCTGCAAAAGACAGTTTAAAACTCCCCCCACAGGGGAGGTGCTTGGCATTCCGCCTAAACCTAAATGTATATTAACCCATCGAACTTTGTGTTTTGTGGGCTTTCCCCCACGCCCCATGGAGCAAGACTGTGACCATCACTTTGACCAGACAGCAAAATTGCGACAACCAAGTCTTGTTGCTGGCTCCACAGGTGGTGATATCTTTCTACTCTTATCCTTTTTTCTCTTTCTTTTTTTTCCTTATACATTTTCTTAAGTGTTATTTTTATGCTTTTGTATTGCTATATATTACTATAGATAATAATAAGCAAAATGGCTACATGCCTACTTTCCATTGCAACCAAATTGTTCTAATATAATTCTTACTTATATATATATTTTAGGAATACCCATCATTCAGTGTAATTTCGCTCTAATCTGCCCCAAGGGATCTATTAACAAGGACTTGAGTTATCCTCCCCTTCAAGGATGGGTCGTAACATAAAGGAAGGGCAATAGATGTCATCAGAAACGAGAGGGACTTTTTACCAAGGCCTATAGTGATAGGTCAAGGGGTAATTGCTTTAAACTAAAATTTGATTTTGGTTAGATAGTAGGAAGAAATTCTTCACTCAAGGAACTGTTTACCCAGAGAAGTTGTGGACTTCTGTTTCTGTGTCTATCCCTGGCAGTGTTCAAGGCTAGGTTGGATGGGGCTTTGTGCAACATGGGCTAGTGGTAGATCTCTGTCCATGGCAGGGGTTTGGAACTAGCTGATCTTTAATGCCCCTTCAAACTCAGACCATTCTATAATACATTGGCTCTTTGTTAGGAACTGTCAGCTTTATTTATTTGCATATGTCATTCTTCTGTCAATTTTTAAAATTGCTTTTTAGGGTCCCTCTAAGCATTCCTTAGATGATTTGGGTTTGTTTTGTTTTTTTTTTACCAGGTATATGCTTGTTCCTTGGTTCTTTATGAAGGAAAGAATTAATCTATCTGTGTTTCCTTCCAGTGCCTGAAGCCAAGCAAAATCTCCTGCTGTCTTGATTCTTTCATACTGCATTTTTGAGTCTGTAGTGGCTTGCAGTCTGAGCCTGCTTCTGCACCTTTTCATTTAACTTGAGCATTTTCACTGATCTTATTTGTACTTCTCTGTCTCCTGGGATTTCCAGTGCATGGATATTGACTAACACAAAATATATTTTTCTCCGAGTTTGATTGCTTCTTTTGGCTAGTTCTGTGTGTGTTTTCGTTTGTGTGTCCCATTTTCAAGCATGAATTGCTAGGGAAATAGTGTTCCTATAATCTCTATCGGCGGCATTCATTATCATATTTAAACACTGAACTTAAATAGAGAATAAGATTCTATTTTGTCTCCAGATGAAATGGGGAAACTGATCTGGAAACCATAAACCAAATTACTTTGATGTTTACATATTGTACTAAAAATCTGATATCCTGATTTTGTTCCTTCCCATGCAATTTCTCTGCAGATGTATCTTACTACAGATTGTGTGCAAATGGCCAAAATGGAAAGATCCGTTTTTCTGGAAAATTCTATTAAAATGATTTTTTTTTTAAGTTTACGCTTATTATTTATATAAAAGGTGTTCTCTATTGTATTAGGTTTCTTTGGAAGTCCTTCCATATCTAGTAAAGGGAAACTTTTCTTTAACAAGTCTAGCATATACTTTGATAAAATTGTGTGGGGTATGTCAATAAGATTTTAATTGACAGACATACATCTGGTTGTTAGCAATGCTACAGCACTCTTGTGAAAAGGCTTTATTTTCTTCCACTTAAGAATACATTCTTAATATTTTGAGTGTTGCTGCCTGGCATCAATGTAATCGAAATACTGATCAATTTTTTTCTGTGTTTGTAAAAAATACGCAAGCTCTTCAAAAGAAAAAATATATTGAATTCACTTCTTTTCATAGCATCATAGAATGGTTTGTATTGTTAGGGACTTCTAAAGGTCATCTAGTCCAATCCCCTTGTTGTGGGACACCTTCAACCACATCAGATTGCTCAGAGCTCTGTCCAAGCTGACCTTGAATGTTTCAGGGATGGGGCATCTACAACCCAACCTCTCTTGGCAACCTGTTGTGCCCTAGTTAAATTGGAAATGCATATTCCTAGGACGCTAAGCAATCATCAAAAACAAACAAAAGGAAGAGAGCATGCAGGTCTCCTGCAGGTGTGTGATGCATGGTATACGACTGTTCTATCATTCTCCTCCTTTACTTTTGTCCTTCATACCAATATAGTCTGCCACGTCAGCTTCCTCTAGCCACAGGACATTGTCATTACCACACTACATTTCCTCTAGTTAAGTTCCTTCCCACAATAGAGGAACAGAGGAGGATAAGAAAGAAATCTAATCACTTATAAAATGGGCTAGACAACATATTGAAAGGGATTAAATTGCATGATCCCCCATTAATTGGGTGGAGTTGGATTTGAGGATTGAGGCAGCATCTTCTCATCTGGTATCTAGCTCATCTACCTCCCAGATGAGAAACTGTGAAATTACAGCAGCACTAGAACCAGAAAGTGGAAATATGTTGCTAGAGTTCTTGCTTCTCAAAACCTGAGGATGTTGAGGTCATCCAACAGAGGGATCTGGCTAGGACATGAAAAGGCTAACTGGGTCTCCCTTGCAAGCACCTTCCTGCCTCACCAGTTCTCTGGTGTGAGGGATAGGGCAGAGCCAGAGGATTCAAATACAATCTGTTATTGAACCCACTTTTGGCACAAGTGTTCAGCACGTTTGCTCAGCAGCTACAGACACAGCTACAGAAACAGGTAGTGCTGAGGCTTTGAGAAGCTTATATGTAAAATGTATTGGCCTGGCTTTTGTTCTGGCAACCTCTAAATGCCACAGCCAGCTATGCTGTGCTTGAAATGCACCCATGAAGATTACATATAAAACATGTGTAGGCATGCAATGTCCAGGCCAATGCGCTTCCAGGAATTCTGTGGCCAACAGCCCTATTTGAGGCACAGTCCTGTTTTGTTCACTATTTCGAACACCCATCCTCTAAGCTTCCAGATAGCCTAAACATGTATATGGATCCCAGTGGCTGCATTAGGACTGCAAAGGCACTGTGCATGTTTGTATTTCCCGACCTTAGGTGCTTAAATGTACAACCTAGCCCTTAAATTTGATTATTCTTTATGTAGAGGTATGTGCTATATTCTTCTACTTTCTTTCTGCACTAGTGCAATGAACAAAACCCAAAAGTCTACTGACCAAATCTTATACTATAAAAGAAACCCACGAAGTAAAAAAGAAATTGAGCATAAATTTTAGGACTTTGGTGGTATCTTTACAGTTAATAAAAATTTTCTGTGCCAAGTGCCTGAGTTTCATGAACTCTAGGTTTCATTCGAGTTCTATAATTTTATATGTTTATAAAAAGATGTGCAGAGGTAAAATAGTTTAACCCTTAGTTTGAATTTTAAAATAGCTTAATTTTAAAAGAATGTTAGTATCTTGGTAATGAGATTAGGGGTTATGGGGAGAATTGTTTATTTCTGGGTTTGTTGTTTTCTGCTTTTGTTTCTAGGGTGGGTGTTTGGTTGGTGAGTTGGAGTTTTTGTTTTATTTTGCTTTGCTAGCTGCTGCCAAATACTAATGTCATTGCTTGGATTTCAAAACAAAGAACAAATTTGTGGTAATTTTAACTTTGTATAGTCGGAAAAATTTTACTTGGGGGGCTTATGTCTACCATTCAGCTCAATTAGAGTTGAACAGACACAGCAATTCATAACTCCTGGAGGGAAAGCAAGCTTCTGTTTCAATAACATGGATTCAAGGGGTTTCATCTCCAGAATGATCTCTGAAGGCATGAAATATGTTTCATTTAAATCTTAAACCTTGTTCATAATCAAGTAAAATCTCTAACAGGGTTTTCCCACTCTGATTTCTTAGGGTTTCTTTTCTCCTTCAGTGGGTTTTAAATACCTGTTAACAATAAATTATATCTTCGTGACCCAGTACAGTGACTGCATGTGCATCCACATGTGTTGTTGTGTGAATATGTGCTCAAATGTGGTTTTAATGATTGGACCAAGACTGCATGAATAGGTAAGACCCTATTTTCTAGCTCTTTGGCTATATTATGGCCACATTTACCTCGTACGAAGGAATATCTTAGCTAAGGTGACTTGGTTTTTCTTAATAAGGATGCCTGTGTTGGTCTCTCCATCAGAAAACATCCCAACAGCCTTCTCAGTGAGAGCTGCCGGGCTCCATGCTGATGTCCAAAGTGATCAGCCTTGACCATTTGTCTGCACTGTCTGAACTGCTCTGCATCCTGCCTGCTGGAAATCCAGAGACCCATGCAATTTCACCAGCAGCTCTAACGAGGGGATGAATTGGGTGTAATCACCTCAGATTTTATTCATTATCCTTTTCGGCCATCATTCAGAGGTCCAGGTGTCTTATGTCTCTTGTTACTGAACTTGCAACTCTCTCTTCTCTACCTGCTGGTTCCTATCGATTCCTAATCAACACCCATGGAGGGACAATGTTTACTGTTAAGGGTCAAAAAAATAGATGAGTGATCTGGCTGCAGAAACTTCTTCAGAAAGTTCCCAGATTGGTGATTTGTTTCAGGATCTAGTCCTTTAAAAACTTACTCCTCAATATCCTTCTGTTGTCTCAAACCACTAAAAGACTGGAGTCTGCTGGTTTTTCTCGGTAAGAAAAGCTATGCTGGACCTCACCTCATTTTTCATTTTAAATGACACAGTCATTGGAAGCCCAGGAGAAGCATAAACTCTTTGAGGAGATGTGCAAAAAATAATTTATTTTTTTAAGCTAAACTTGGCAGTGACGGTTCAGAAAGGCCTTAAGCTGCCTTGTAAGAACCCATCTCTTCTACACAAAATGATGACAAGGGACTTGCTTTTTAAAAGGTCAGATCTTTGGGTTGAGAGATATGGTGTTGTGTGAGATAGTGAGCCGTGACATCCAGGAAGCACTAGGATTAATGCATTCTACATCATGACTCATAATAATCATATTTAGTTTAAATGGTAAATACCTTTTCTCCTCAGACCTAGTGCCACAATTTGATAGAAGCTTTTCACTTGGGGAATACGGTGTCAGTGTAGGAATTCAGAGAGTTTTAAGGCTTCTCACAGCTGTCTGTTCAGAAATCAGTGACAAGAGACATAAAAACAGTGATGTTAAATCCACAGTAAGGGATAGCTTAACCTTTTGATCTTGAAATGTTTACACGTATTTTATTATTTGATATAAACTTATACAATTTTAGGCATAGACAAAAAGAAACTCCTGTGAAATATAACTCTCATACTGAGAATTCAAAATGCTTTTTTTTTCCCTTAGGAAAATAAAAACCAAAGAATATAAGGATATTAAATGTTCCTGTATCTTCTTTTGGTGTAACTCTGCTAAATGATAACCTTAAAAAGATGTGCTTTTGGCATGAGCATGAATTTCTTGACAAGAAGATCAGAAATGAGATATTTCTGGGGTTTTTTTTCAAGCAAATAAAGCACAAGCTACAGCCTATCTGAATTCTAAAGAAAGCATGAATGCATACAACTATAATATAGAATAGAACTATATAATAGAACTATAGAACTACAGAACTATAGAACTATAGGACTATAACCATGACATAATAGAACTACAGAACTATAACTTTCGTCTACACCAGGATACCTGAAAACTACAGCCCAAATCTGCAATTAATATGTACATGCTTAAGCACAGCTCCATGCACCGCTACAGTCTGCAGAGTTGCTAACTCTCACATAAACTGTGAGTGTCATGACATTTAATATCAGTATTAAAATATCAGCTCACTGAGAACCTGGGTTTTCTTAGAAATAAACAAAGAGCTTTTTGTTGTAAAGAACTGCGAATTAAGAATCTAAAAGCCACAGCATTCAGGGCATAGACTGAAAATATTTCTGCAGCCATATCAGCTAGCTATTTTATCATCTCTTGACACAAACTTTCAATGAGATTAAATAAAAATAAAGAACTGCTTTGGGGATCCAGTACTTGGCTTCTGTGTCCAAAATAAGGCAGGGTTTAATTGGTATTAGTAATTGCTTAATCTTTTTTTTCAGATCCGTAAAAGTTCTCATGCAGTTTCTTTTGCAAGTGCTCATTTTTGTGCAGCTGATATCACGTATAACCTCCCACCTGAGTTCTGCATTTCAGGGACAACATATATATGTGTTGTATTCCTTTGAAATCTGCCCTAAGCCAGAAGGGAGTCCTGATGAAGTCCTAATTAATCTAGATGTCAGAGGAGGTGTGACTGTAGGCTAATTACAAATACTGTATGCATATTTGCAGAAAGCTGTCAAAATGACTGAATTTCTTTATTGTGTTTATTAAATTGTGCTCAACAAGCTCTTCTGCAAATTCTCTCCACTGGTTTGTGCTTTCTCTTCAGTCTCCTTTCTTTTGCATTCTATTGTCTAGAGACATTTTTCATCACATTCTTGTAAGTTATTTAAATTTTTAAAACTCAAGTTCTGTTTTGGATGTTACACTTCTGTAACATTCTTGACATGGCAGGTGATAGGACCTGTAAGCAAAGCTCTCCTCTGTCATGCAAAGATGCTTTCCTAGGGCCAGACTGACTTCTGGAATTTATTGTAGATGCACAGCCTTTTAAGGTGTCTGAATGGCCTTATGAGATTATGCTCTAACTACAAACTACTTGACAGAATACAAGCTAGTGATCAGGAACTGCTTACTGTAAGATGACTTTTCACTGCTGGAGTAGAAGGGGATGAATGTAAATGAGAACTCTGGCAGTATATTTATGGTTAGATTCAATGATTGTTCTTTTTTATTTCATCTGGTATTAATAACCTAACACTAATGTAACCTACTGAGAAGAAAATGTAGGCATAGAGTTTACTTGCTTGACGTGTCATGTTTGTAGTGTTATGGAACTGAGTGCTAGCTCCAGGCTCTTCAGAAATAAATGATTCATACTAAATAAGTTCTGCCTGTGCCTCGTTACTGAGGGAAATAATACTTTTCATAATTAATGAAAAAGGTAGGGGGATGATAGTATCTGAATAAGTACCTGACTAACTACCTGCAGGAAAACTCTGCGTGTAAAACAAGGTTAGCCCTTCCCTTAGTACTACCACATTGCCTTGCATAGCCCGCTGCTAGGAATGACAACACAATTGTTTCCCAGTCTAGTTGGCATTTCAGGCACGTCTTTAGGAATTCCTAATATTTAATGATCACAACCTGCAAAAGGATATTTAGTGCTCTTCGAGACCGGAATGTATGACCCTAATTTGCCAGAGAAGATGCACCTTGATGTTTTTGTTGGATTAGGTTTTAACTTCTTACCAGTACTTGAAATTAACAACTTGACAGTGCTTACAAATGAAATGCCACATTTTGACCCAATTACTCAAACTGGTACAAGGTTGCTCATGTGGCTAATTAGCCTGAAGCTGAGATTACTGTTTGTGAGCCTGATATAAGACAGCATTTATTAATGAAAAAGTGCAATTTGATCTCAGTGGAACTAGTAGTTTAAGTGCCTCTCTAAAAAAGAGCAGCTTTCTTTGCTGAAATATGTTTTTAAATTACAGTTCTTTGATAGGATACAAATAGCCCTGAGAATATTGTTTTGGTCATAAGGTCCTTAGTCTATTTTATCTAAATTCTTGATCAAGATACCAAAAGTGGTAAAGAAACTGCCCCAAGAGCTCCTTCAGATTAATAATGAATCTACTTTATTCTGGGAAGAAAAACTGCAAGGAGTGCAGAAGTTGAATTTCCATACAGGGCAGACTAAATCTGTGAAGTTCAGTCATTTACACTCCCCTATTATCTGGTCTCTAAGCCATGACTTAATGAGCTCTCTTTAACTGGGACCACAGCAATCCTCATGATGAAGCTCTCTGACGCCCCTTGGAAAAGAATACTTGTATTCTCTAAAATAAGTCAGAATGAAAGAAATCTGCATATCCTTTGTTCTTTGAAGTCTTGTAAGACTTTCATTTACAAAAATAAACCCCCCCAAAAAACCCACAAATTAAAATTCTTGTGAAGTAATTTAATGTGCAGACTGCATAGATAATCTAAATAATGATAACAATTAATCTGTGTGTCCAACGTATCATTCTTATATAGAGCAGCCAGAGTTTGAAAAGGAACACTCATGTGCTCCGGCTTGGTGAATTTTTTTTTCTAGGTTTATTTAAAATTACAGATGGGCAGTGAATGATGAAGGGAAAAACATATGCTTAAATGTAGGATTTATAAAAAATTATGTTTAAATGTAGAATCATGCAGTGTCTATAATTTTTTAGGGTAAGAGCGCAATAAGGAGTAATTTTCCTATTTTTGTTAAAATAATACAAGCTACATATTTTGACAGAGAAATACTAAAAGTTATTGTGTATGTATTTACTGGGAAATGGAAAAAAAGCTGGGGATTCCTTGAATATACGGTAAGAAAAATTAATGTTTTTCTTCCTGTTTGATCGGCGGGGAGGTAGTTAAAGGCATACGGTAGGTGGAAGAATCTATGAGGAGAGTTATGTTCTGAATAGTTCTTCTTTAATAGACAGTGCAGGTACCCCTTTGGGTGTTTGTTTCTTGGTTCTTGTTCAAGCAGTTCAAATTTTTTTAATTAGTTCCCCTTTTTTCCTGTGTTTTGTGTACACCGTCAAAACTAATGAAAAAAACTCTGTAGAAAGAGTGAAGGACTCAGTTTGGATGGAGGCACAAAATTTTCTCTTTTTCCCTTCAGGGATAAACAGAATGATGCCTCCAATTTTGTAATATTTATGTAAATTTTTAAAAGGATGCTGTTCATGTTTCCTGAGACTATCCCAGCCTACTTCCTTCAGCCACGCCAACTCTGTAATTAATACGCTTACAAAGTTGCTTCCAAACTTTACTGCTAAGAGCAATCATATCTCTCTTGAATTTTTTTTTTAACTGAACTAAAAACTGGAGACAACTGACTTTCTAAAGAAGAAGAAACAGAAAGGACCAACCTTCTTATACATCTGTCTCTCTACATACCAATGAAAATGAGCATGTGTGTGTGTTTGAGAGAGACCTTTTTTCTTGGAAAGCAGAGATATATCCATATCTGCAGGGTAAGAAATTTCTATCTTCAGAGAGGAATGGACGATGTTTTATAAAGGATCTTTTACTGCAGATAGGAAGTACGTCAGTAGTGAGGGGGGATGGGGCCTTAGGTCTATCTCCCTAGAGCCAGATGTTAACCATGGAGCATAGGATGCCAAGTCTCCACCTTATGAAGGTCAGAGAACAGGGAGAGTGAAGGGATTGTTTTGCGGTGGTTAAAAACAGCCTTCCAAAATAAACAGATATCCCATGAAGCTTCACGGCAGCAGAAGAACAGAATCATGGCCCAGGGGCTCTGCAAGTTTTCGTGCTGCAAATTAACTTTGTCCCAAACACATGCTGTGGCTTAGAGCCACCTTTAACCATCTCCCAGGTCTCCTGCTGCCTCTAACAAAATGGCAGTCACTCTTTCTGAGGAGAAATATTCAACAGCATTTGGTGGGAGGCGCACCTTGGCTAAGGGCAAAATGCCCAGACAGCTCCTTGCTCCCTCACCCTTCCTCAGTGACAAAAGAGATTTGGCTTGTGGAAATTTAATTTTATTGCCACATAGAATAGTTTTGGGTATTGTGAAATAGAAAGACAGGTCATAAAACACCACCCTTCCTCCCTTCACCCTCCCCTCAACCAGTCTCAGCTCTGGGACTGCTGGAACCAGCTGTGTTCAGCATGGGGCAGCTCATCCTCTCCTTTCATGGACACCCCTGCAGCCGCCTGCCAGAACCTGGGCACCTGCAGCCAACATACACGTATAGCAGGGAAAAATGCATTAATGGGAATTCCCAAATCAGATGTGATAAGCAGGTATGTCAGAAATGGGGCACTGCATAGCAGCATAAACTGTGTTAAAATAAGTCCCTGGAACTTACAAGAAGGTAACATTAACATTTCATGGCCTTTCCTGAGACGTCCCAGACGCTGACTGAGAAAAGCACATGAAGTGTTCCCTTACTAAAAAAAAAAATAGTCACTAAAGATTGGCCTTATGTGATATGGCCAATGAAATAATTTGAAAAATGTTGCTTGATATACCTAATAAGTTAAACAAAAATACGTCTCTTGAAATTAAAATAGGAAGTTGTTCAGACTACCTGAAATCCAAAGTGATACAGAATGCTTATTAATGTAAAGCAAAGGCTTAATAAACTGTTGAGAGGACAAAAGGCACATAGTAAAGAAAAAATTAGCTAGAAGAACCTTTATGAAAAGGGCAATGGAACTGATGAAAAGATTCTGGCTTATCTCCTCAGGAGAGCTCATCTGAAAGCCATTCGTCAAATAAGAACTAAAAAGGGATGTGATAAGGGATCCTAGATCTATTAAATCTGTCCTTGAGGATTTCTATACCTATCATGTCATATCACCTCCCATACAGAGTGAATAAAATCATATTTTAAAATGTGAGACTGCCATTTATATCAAAAATTGCAATTACATTAGAGGAGGCAGCCTCAAATAGAGACTAGAAATACTTAAGTTTTAATAAAACTTTCAGGAAGTTTGCTACAATTTTAGAAACAGAAAGGCCTTTGAAAAGCCTGTGGAAGCATCTGATCCATTGGTTTGTTTTCAAACCCACATCTGAAGTCTTCAAGATGGATGCAAAACACCACTGTCGCTGTTTGCCATTGCAATACTGTTTCATTGAAAGAAAAATGCATGTTTGGAATGGATGAATTTTGAAAACCATGAACCCACACTAAATAATATTTACTTGCTTGCATAATTGTAACTTTTACGACATTATTCTAGGACTGCAATTAAGTTATGCGGTGTTTCACTGCCGAAAAACAAAATGATTTTTAGCTATTGTGTGTATACATATATACATATATATGTGTGCATATATATACATATCTATATTAAGCCCTATCTCACAAAAAAAAATTGCAGTTCATGAAAGGGTGGTGATCCAGAAATCATGCAAGAAGCCCCAACTGAAAATTTTAAAAAATTTGTTCAATTGTCAGATTGAAGATTCTAGTTTCCAATCAGTTGTTGTATATGGATATAAATGTCTGTATAGCTGGGCCTCTCATTGTCAGATTTCCTTTCAGGAGATATTAAAATATACGCTGCCTAAAGGAATGAAGATTAATGTGTGGTCTGTTACTAAAAATGAGCCAACCTGTATCACAAGGGTGGAAGATCCAGATAACCTGTTATCTATGATGAATGGAGTCTGCCTATGCTGCTCACAGGGTACTTGTTTTGTCATCGTAACTCATGAAAGGACTTTGACTATGTTGAGTGGCTATTTTTACTGTTTTGAGCTATTTTGAATTATATTAATTCTACCTGACCTTAGAGCACAGAAAAAAATCTGCTTTGTATTTTTTCCGAGAAATAACATTGTGTGTCAAGACAGATTGCGGAAAACTTCAGCTCATTTTGTGGTTTATTCATAAATACTGTGACCTTCAGAAAAATCACTTAATCTACCCTCTAACTCTATTGCCCATTTCATAAATAGTAATTCTCAATTTTAAGAGCATTTTTGAGAACACAATCTATCAGTAGTTTCAAAAAGGATGAGATACAATGATGATAAGAGACAGAAAAATGGCAAAGTAAATATTGTTTAACTTCCTGTTCTTCTTGCTGAGTCATTTTCTGTAGCTATAGAGGTGCTACGTGGAATATTCAACAAAAATACTTTAGTGCAAGGAAGTGATGTGGATTTGGCATAGGAATTACCAGGCCAGTGTCTACAGTCTGTGATTTGACAGAACATTGGACTAGATTATCCTAAATGTCCTTCACTTCAAAATTTAGTTGATGTTAGCAGTCTCAGCTGAAAACTGAGCAAAGGCCTTCTAATATGTGAGATGAGACTATATTCCACACAGCTTTTCTTACTTTGTGTGTTGTCTCCAGTTCTCCTGACCATTGCCTGGTAGAGAACAAAAAAGAAGAACAAAATCAAGACAGACAGAATCATAGAACACCTGAGCTGGAAGGAACTCACAAGGATCGTTGCGTCCAACTCCTTGCCCTGCACAGAACAGCCCCAAGAGTCACATCATGTGCTCATGAGTGTTGTCCAATTTCTTCTTCAGCTCTTTCAGGCTTGGTGTTGTGACCAATTCCCTGGGGAGCGTGTTCCAGTGCCCAACCACCCTCTAGGGGAAGAACCTTTTCCTTATATCCAAACTAAACCTCCACTAACACAACTTCAGGCAATTCCCTCAGGTTCTGTCACTGGTCACCAGAGAGAAGAGATCAGTGCCTACCCCTCCTCTTCTACTCACAAGGAAGTTATACACTTCAGGGAGGTCTCCCCTCAGCGTTCTCTTCTCCAGGCTGAACAAGACAAGTGACCTCAGCAACTCCTTTTTATGGCTTCCACTCCAGACCCTTCTTCATCTTCATTGCCCTCCTTTGGATACTCTCTAATAGCTTTATATTCTTCTCATATTGTGGCATCCAAAACTGCCCCAGCACTCAAGGTGAAGCTGCCCCAGTGCAGAGCAGAGTGGGACAATCCCCTCCCTTGCCTGGCTGGCGATGCTGTGCCTGTTGCCCCCAGGACACGGGTGGCCCTCCTGGCTGTCAGGTCACTGCTGACTCATTCAACATTACCATCAACCAGGACCCTCAGGTCCATTTCCTTGGGGCCTCTCTTCAGCCTCTTGTTCCCCAGTCTGGCCATACATCCAGGGCTGCCCCATCCCAGGTGCAGAATCTGGCACTTGACCTTGTTAAACTTCACATGGTTGCTGCTTGCCCAGTCCTCTGATTTGTCTGGGTCTCTCTTCCGGGCCTCTCTGCCTTCAAGGGAGCCAACAGCTCCTCCCAATTTTGTATCATCTGCTAACTTACTTAGTGTACCTTTGAGACCCAAGTCATTTAGGAAGATGTGGAAGAGCACAGGGCCGAGGATGGAGCCCTGCAGAACTCCACTAGTGACGTGTTGCCAGTCTGATGTCACCCCATGCACTGTAACTTTTTGTGCTCAACCCATGAGCCAGTTGCTCACCCACTGCATGATGTGTTTATCCAGCTGTGGACTGGACATTTTTTCCAGAAGGATCCTGTGGGAGAGAGTATCAAAACCTTTACTGAAATCCAAAAAGATTACATTAACTGGCTTCGCCTTAGCAGCGAGCTGGGTTACCTTTTCATAAAAGAAAATTTGACAAGCAGGACTTTCCTCTCATGAAGCCATGCTGGCTGTGACCAATGACTGCATTGTTCTTCAGGTGCTTTTCAATACTTTGAGAATAATCTTCTTCATAATTTTACAGTCACTAAAGTGAGACTGACAGGCCCATAGTATCCAAGCTCATCCTTATTACCCTCCGTGAAAACTGGGACAACATTAATCAACTTCCAGACAACTGGGACCTCTCCAGATCCCCAAAACTGTTCAAAAAATCATTGAGAGAGGCCTTGGATTGACCTCAGCTAGCTCTGTGAGTATTCTTGGATGTATCCCATCAGGCCCGATAGGCTTATAGGGATTCAGCTGGAGCAGGAGATCCTGCACATTTCAGGTAGACTGGGAGTTGATCATTCTCATAGGCAAGCTCAGGGCACCGAGACCTCCTTAGGCCATCATCAGTGTTGAAGGCAGAGGCAAAGAAAGCGTTAAACATCTCTGCCTTGTCTGTGTCTCTTTTTTTGAGGTGACCATCTTATTCCTGTACGGGACTGATAACAATAGATTCTTTACTGGACTTTTTAAAGCCCTGGCTAAAACGTACCAAAAAAGTGTCACTAATTACACCCAAGAAAGATTGTAGTTGGATTCCCAGGCTTTAAACAATACTATTGGAGAGCTGACTTAACTACATGTCATCAAACTTTCCTTGTGCTAAGAGAGGTGGAATATTTGAGGCTTAGCCTTAAGGTATTGTATTTGTTGTTAATGCTAAATTTACCATTCCAACAGCTTTTCTTAATTAGGAAGCCTAAAGGATTTGTACCTTCTAGAAAGAAAAGAATACTACAACAATTCCTGTCTTGCATTTAAAATTCTAGCTTCAAAAAATCTGAAATGGTGGAGAAGTTGGATTAGTTGGAAAAGGCATAAACTTCTACAATTAGAATTAGTTTAGAATCAGTCTTATTTCTGGATAATCAGAGAGAAGCATGACAACATATCAAAATGTATATCAAATGTACAGAAACAGCAAACTGAATTATAAAGGGAAAAAAGGAAATGTTTTTGTGTTTCAAATTGAAAGAGGAAATAAGCACAACAGAAGCTATTAGCACATGCAATTCTATAAGTTGAATTCATCGAGCTTGATAGAAACTGAACAAACTTCTTGAAAATATTTCATCATTTTGGTCAAGATTAAGATTTTCACGACTACTACAGCTTTAACATGGAATTTTTCCATCTAAATAAAAATATTTAGTTTTCTATTATTGGAGGTAAAGGAGATGTAAACTCCCTCAAAAGAGGTGGGTTTTTTTTGTAAAACATAAAAATGTGAATTCTTGCTTCTCTCCCATTTTCCTTTCACTGGGAAAAAATAAGTGAGGAAAAAGGAAGAATCTCATCTCGTTCAAAACAAAGATTTTTCCCTGAAAGTGAAAAAGTTTCCCTGAAACAAAACAATAAATATTTTGTTTCATCTTACATTTTTAAGAGAAAACACAATATTTTTTTTTTCTTTTTTTTTCTTTTTGCTTGCAATGATAGATTCTATTCTATTTAGTGAAGGCTGTGGTTCACAAACCAAGAGCCAGAGGAGGTGCTATAACAGAGATGCTGTGAAATGGGAAACGGGCTAGAGCAGATCATTGCTATTTCCTGAAAGCATAGAATTACTGGTAGTTCCAATTACTGGAACAATTATTCATATAAGAAATATTATGTTCTTTCCAGGAACCTATATTTAGAATAGAGAATACTGAAATGTCAGATGCAAAACCTATTAAGAGCTGAACAGCTTCTTAAAATATTTTTTCTAATACAGATCTGCAGTATTTTAAGGATCGACTTTCTCCTGTAACAGGTCAGACTCCTAAGATACACCTTTTCAACTGATATAAACAAATTGAATTCCACCAGCATCACTGAATTTAATCAACTGACATTTGGTTTTTTCTCAACCCCATAAAGCAAAGCTTGCACAGGAGGAGACCAGGACAACTAGTTCTGTTTGAGGGAACCAAAGCCCTCAAAACTCATGTTAAATGGGGCTTAGGGCTTAGATCTCTTTCATATGACTGGATTTGATCAATAGTAAGTGCCCACTTTGTAGTCCACGGCAAGGAGTGAAGGAGACCTTGGGATTTATCTTTTCCTAAAGGACATTAAAGAACTTTTAAAACAAAGTGTCCTTCTTACACTGGAAGGCAGATGATTCTAAAGATGAGCAGAGTGCAAATTATATTTCACATAAAGACACAGACAAAATGTTATACTTATTAAATAAATATGTAGTTTACTAAATTGTTTTTAGTACGGGTTTATATCTGTTTCTCCAGTGTCTGAAACTGATTATTTTAGGATTACTACATTGATGTTAGGGTACTTTCTATCTCTGAAAGTTACTTTATATAATGCCTAAATGGTTGAAATAACATGTTGGCTGTGTTAATAAATATGATCATTAATAACATGTTATTACATATATGAGAATTAAATGTGCACAAAGGTTTTTCTTATATTTACAGATGTAAGAGAACTCATTAAGAGTTTTAGCCCAAGTATTGTCTGTGCTGTCAATTTAACAGAAAAAAATAGCTTGAGTGCCACAGCCAGGTAAAATCCAGCAGAATAGTGGTGGTGTAGGGGAGTAGTCTATGCTTTTTGCAGCTGATGAAATCTTAGATCTTGGTGTGTAGCTTGGAAGAATTTTGCATTATGTAGATGCTTCTGATGTTTTATATATTTAATTTTCTGATTGATATGTGCTCAAGCCCCAGAGTCTCTATGACCTTTCTAACTACAGTTTTATTTTTTATGCCAGATGGCTGGATGAGCATCAGGTTGTTTTTATTTTTATTCCATAAAAAAAAATCTTAAGTGCAAGTAGTAAGAACTTAATAGCAGAAGGGAGAAACAGAGATTTGCTTATTTTTAATACAGCATTTGTGGTATTTCTCGAAATTGTTTCTGCTGATACAGATTTAAAGAAAAAATTCAAGATGGTGCTAATATTACATAGAAAAATTTTCTTTTTAATTGGCCTGTGAGCATTTTGGTCTTCAGAATTACGTGCTACTTACTCAGGGGACCATGCCTGTGCACTCTAACTGTATAGAAAGCCCTTATAACACCACATAAACTATACTAATGTGTGTTGAGTTTTTGAAACTGCATAAGAATTTAGTGGCTCAGTAATTCTGATTGCTTTTGTTGCACCCTCATAATCCTTCCAAGGATCAGCCACCTGGGGCAATGACCTATTATTTTTATGGCACAGTTGATCCATTTTCAGTTCTGTGCACACTTCTGGAGCCGTGCTCATTAACAGGCAGTATATAAAGGCTAAATACAAACAGTGTTTTCAAAGCACCCTCTCATTTACAGCTGCTTCGGTAAATTATTTCTATTTATGTTAATTACTGTATATTTAAATTTGGAGAAACAGTCAATATTAAAAGCACCAGAATTTTCCATTTTAGGTTAAAACTGTGGAGGCTTATTTGGATGCAGAATTTCTGATCAAGCTGAGATGAAAAGTAAGCTGCATAACCCAGAAAATTAGGTTTATTGAAAAAGTAAGCTCAATTCTTTCATCTAGTGTGAGAGAGACAATTAATTAATTTGGGGCTGTTTCAGGTACCATGAAATACAAGACCACTGCATTGGAATTTGACAAAACTAGGAGTGGTGTGTTAACAGTCAAAGCAAGATTCTGCTAAATACAGGTTTTTGTCCGCATTTTTTTCTCCCTTTTCGCACCTTTCCTCCTCATTTATAGATCATTATATTTCTGTAATAGCTTAGCAGCCAAGAGAGACAGAGGTAATGACAGTCCCTAAGCAGAACTAGCTGGAGGAAGAGTTGCAATTGCTTTTGGATTGCTGATTACTGGAGGAGTTTGCCCTCTCAGATTCTTTTGCCTTCTATTATTAAGTCTTCCTTATGTGAATGTAGCAAATAAAGGTGAGAAGTAGAAGTACAAGCACCACCTTTTGAAGGATATGGCAGAACATCCAAAGGGCAATCCACCTCTGCCTATTAAGTAGAGTCCCAAGCCAGTCATCCTTGAATTACAATATTTGCTGTAGAGAACCTAAAGTAAGCCTGCCAGATGGATTTAAATAAATACAGCCAAATGAGAATTATTTGGGTCTGTTCATACCTGTGTAAGGTTACCTCACTGTAGTTATGTACTCTACGGCTGAGGAAGAGCCTAGAGCTTTTTCTCTTTTAGTATCACTGTTCTTCTATAGTGCGGCCCCACTGAGAGGACATATCCATCTGATCTGGCTGAGCTGCAGTTCATTTTCCCCACAGCAGCCCTCACAGTGCTTTGCTTTGCACCGATAGCTGGAAAGATGATAACTCCCCACTATTTTGGCTGCTGCTGAGCAGTGTACACACAACATCAGCACTGTCGCTCCAATGATCTGCCCCCCACACCAGCAGGCCAGAGACAGACAAAATCTTGGGAGGGGACATAGGCAGGACAGCTGAGTGAAACTGACCAAAGGGATATTCTATATTTTATTGTTCAGCAATAAAAGCTAAGAGAATGGGGAAGGGCCAATTTTAATACAATGTTTGTCTCACAGAGCAACCTCTAANTATTTTGGCTGCTGCTGAGCAGTGTACACACAACATCAGCACTGTCGCTCCAATGATCTGCCCCCCACACCAGCAGGCCAGAGACAGACAAAATCTTGGGAGGGGACATAGGCAGGACAGCTGAGTGAAACTGACCAAAGGGATATTCTATATTTTATTGTTCAGCAATAAAAGCTAAGAGAATGGGGAAGGGCCAATTTTAATACAATGTTTGTCTCACAGAGCAACCTCTAACTGTACTGAAGCCCTGCTTCCCAGGAAGTAGCTGGACATCCCTGCTGATGGGAAGTAGAGAATAAATATTTTGTTTTCCTTTTCTTCTGCAAATGACCTTTACTTTTGCTTTATAAAACTGTCTTTATCTTGACCGACGAGGTTTTTTTTTCTTTTTTATTTTCTCTTGCCCCTGTCCTGCTGAGGAGGGGAGTGAGAAAGCATCTTGGTCGGCACCTGGCATCCAACCAAGGTCAACCCACCACAGAGGATGTTAATAAAGCAACTATAGTTTGATAATATTCAGCGGGAAATTCTTGTAGCTCTGCCAACTTTGTCTCATTAATATTTCTCTGAGCCCTTCAGTCTGAAGGGCAGGTTGTGAACCTGCATGATTTCCCAAGAAAAGCCTTACCTGGTCCTGAGATTGGCACCAAAAGGGTGGTATACGTTTCACTGATAGTCCACTGGCCTTTCCCACTCTCCCTCCATTTATTCCTATTCAAAATAAGGTATTGCTTACTCAACTGCTCCAAGTCTGGATGTTTGTAATATGGCTGGTCCCTCTTTTTCTCCCTTGGAGGAATACATCATGTGGAAAAATGGATATTGAGCTTTTGCAGGTAAAATGCTACAAGTAGGTATATTTAATATGAAGTGCTTGTTCCTTTGCGCAAGAAATACCTCACAACATTACATTTTAGATGTGTAGCTCATTCAAACAATTCTAGTTCACTGTATCTCAGCCTCTAATTTTTTTTAATTTTCTGTAGACACATTAATAAATAACAGATCCATTCCAGTACTGTAGGTTTTAAATGTAACCCTCTATAATCTACCCCCTAGATATATTTTGTACAAAATTGCTTTTGAGCTTAGCCCATCTTAGCAATGTGTGTGGGAGAGAGCAATGATCTGAATGCTTTAAAAGAAGTTCACATCTCCACTCTTAAAACTTAGCCTTTATATGACATGTTTCTCCTGAAAGGTTCTCTGAAAAGTGCCGTACTATAATTAACTCTTTATTATTATAATTAGTTATTTTAGGGTTAAAAAGACAGTGGTGTGTTTTTAAAAAGCATGCAAGCTTTTTAGAAGCCCAGAATACTTTCCCTTTCTTTCCTCAGCCTCAAAGGGAAACTGTGGCCAAATTTTCACATGTATTTAGGCCTTTTACAAGACTAGCCTAGAGAAATTTCAAAAGCCATCTTAGCTGTCCCACATATGCTTGAAAATTAAGCTGGGTCCCTGAGGCTATTTTTGTGCACGCTTAAATAGCTTTGAAAATTCAGACATGGGGCATTTACTAGTTCAGTTTTCATCAACTTGCAATAAAACCTAAGCTGTTAAGAGCCAGAGATCCTGTTTTCCAACAGGAAAGAGAAGAATTTGAGACAATAAATCATATGGGTACTTCTGGAAATTGCATATTATGCATGAAGTGCTATGATGGATGGCAGGGTAGGGATCACGCCACGGACAGAAACAGCAGTGGCCAGGGGCTGAGAAGGCAGCGGTACCAGGTTACAATAGCCTCACGCAGTGAGGGAGGGGATGGTGACACAGCTGTGAGTGACCAGGTTGTGGTCTGGCTGCAATTTTCCTTTGGAGGTACAGAATAAGTGTAGTGGTGGGGAACAGGGCAGCAGTGATGGTGAGGAGGAAGGAGGTGCAGGAGGTGGTGAGTACCTTGAGGAGAGCCTGGCAAGTGGGGTGAGAAGGTGGCATGTGAAGTGCCAGAAACCCTGGCAGCAAGGCTAATGGGCTGAATAACCTTGTAAAAGGCCAAGTTTATGTGCAGGTGAAGCCAGGTGATAAACAGATCAATATAAAGAAGAAGAGGGAAAGGGCAAAAGGGAGTGATGGGGACAAACACGGCCTAGTATCAAAAAGGAAAGCAGTGAGAAAAGGTGGGAAACAAGGTGGTGAAGGATAGAGAAAAGAAAGAATCAAAGACTGGAGATTAATATGTACAGAAAAGATTCCTCCCCCTTAGTCCGAAGATGCAGTAAAAGGGGAAGATGAGGGAAGGACTGGTGGTAAAAAGGACAGCAGTGGAGCACTGCAGTTGAGGGGTGGATGGTAAAGGGCAGCTAACTGTGTGGAAAGGGCTGGCATTGGGTAAGTGAAGTGGTGGTGGTGGCAAAGAGGACAGTGAGGAAAGGGGAGGGGCAGGATGTCAGGTCTACAAGGGGAGGGAAGAGCAGCAGTAATATAGAATCACAGAATCATTAAGGTCAGCTGTTTTGGCAGGAGACTGTACTGGGTCTGGATGGGATGGAATTCATTTCTCCATATTTCTCAGTCCGTATGGTACTAGGTTTTGGATTTGTGACTAAACCAGTGTTGGTAACACACCAATGATTTTGCTGTTGCTGAGCAGTGTTTGCACAGGATCACAGTTTTATCTGTTTCCCACCTAGCCTTCCTCCACTCCTCACATTCCAGTGGGAAAGAGATTGGAAGGAGACACAGCCAGGATAGTTGACCTAACTGGATGAAGATATATCCATACCACACAGCATCATGCTCAGCAACAAAAAGGGGGAATAAGGAGGGAAGAGAGTCCTCCAAGGTAACTATTGCTTAGAGGCTGGCTGGGCATCAGTCAGCATGTAGGAGGTGGTGAGGGATTGTTTTTGCATAGTTGTTTTTTTCCCCCACCTCTTTCCCTTGCTTATTAAACTGTCTTCACTTATTAACTTCACTCATTAACTATATTAAACTGTCCTTATCTCAAGTTTTCTAGCTTTTGTTCTGCTTGTACTCTCCTCTATCCTACTGGGATAGGAATAAGCAAGAAGATGTGTGGAGGAATTTGCTGCTGGCTGGGGTCAACCCACCATGGAGTTGAATACTGCTGCCTGGAAAGGCACCGAAGGCAAGCAGCTAAGGAGCTGGGAGGAGAAGCAGCTATGCGAAGTGGTAAAAGGCCAGCTGCATTACAGCTGCAAGCTTGCAGGCAAGGGGGGTTTTGAGAGCAGTCGGTAAAGAGAATGAGGTTTGCCAGGAAATGAAGTAGCAATCACAGGCAGAAAGTGCTGGTGATATGACAAGAGCAAAGCTGCAGGCCGTGTAGCGATGGGAGAGGTGCATGTCTGACAGGCTGGCAAGAGGAGCGGGACAAGCAGGGCAAAAGGTGAGAAAGAACAAGGAAGAAGAGTAAACGGACAGCAGATGCGGCTTCTGGGTGATGTGGAGAAAGCAGGCAGCATTTGGGGCTACAAGCTGAGGATGAACGCACGCAGCAGATCAAGGCTTGAGAGGACACACGGAGCACAGGGTGCGAATGAGGTGCAAAGCAGAGGCAGGAGGCTGGCAACAGCAGGAGGCAGCAAACACGCTCCTGAACAGAAAGCAAACGTGGTCCAACATGAAAACTGAGCACGGTCAGCAAGTCAGGTATTGAAATGACGTGATGAGGCCAGGAAGAAGCAGAGTAGGGAAATGGTGGTGCACAGCAAGAAAAGTTTGAGAGCGCAATCCGTAGAAGCCATAGAAAGGACTCGTTTACAAGGACAGGAATCAAGCAGTGGCAAGAACAAGCTGGCAAAACAGGCACTCAGAGCCTGTAGCTAAGGGAGATGGTGAAGGCAAGCAACAAAAGAAGGGGCTTGTTCTGTGTAAAGTTGGCCATGGGCAGCAATACATGCTAGTGACATGGGAATGAGTCAATGAAGAGAGGTGGGAAGTGCAGGGGTCACAGACTAGCAGGAGGAAGCAGTAAGTGGAGGGGAAGTTTGGTGATGAAGGTGAATGGTGACATGCAATGAGTGAACAAGCATGGTCAGCAGATGAGAAACAGAGAAGTTGTGAGGGCTGTCTGCAAACAGGGCAGCTCTAGACAGATGGAGACAAAATGAAGCAGCAGGAACAGGCAGGATGGCAAACAGGGCAATAAGTAATGGCTTGGCAAGCTCATCTGAGAAAGGTCCTGGTCATTTGGGGAGCAAGAGCAAGCAGTAAGTGGAAGAGTAAACAAAAATAGTGTGGGTAGAGAGCAAACATGGCTTCTGGCAGAAGAGGAGGAGGAGGAGAGGAAACAGGTAGAAAATGGGGCTGGCCAGAACAAGCAGTGATTAACAGCAGCAAGACGTGGTGGAAAAGAGAGCAGCTAGGAGAAGGGAAAGCAGAGGCAAGCAGAGAGGTGTTGAAGGTGGGTGGCAACGAGCAGGAAAAAGCAATGAGACAACGGGACGGGAAAACAGCACATGAAGCAGTAAAATGAGATGGTGTGGTGTTGAGGGGAGAGGCACTTAAGGGAATTAGGTAAGGGCACACTAGGAGAAATAGGGCAAGGCAGGGACTCATGAGGCAGTAAGGTAAGCAGCAAGTAAGGTGATGTGGCTGCAAGAAACAATGAGAAAATGATGAACAGGAATAGAGGACAGAAAGAGAGAGGACAGTGGTGGAGGTGTGGGGGGGAGCCCAGCAAGGGTAGGGAGAATTGAAACAGGAGATATCATAAGAGATGGCAGAAAACTGTTAGCGTAGAAACACATAACCACAGACGGGTTACATGCAAGGTGCTTTTATTGAGGCGCCGGGGGAGAGGGGTACAAACCCAAATCAATCCCCAACAAGGATTTCAGGTGCTTACATTATATACCCTTCTTGTTATATAATCACATATTAATCATTTACCCAAGCATAAATCTCAAAAACCCCCCCAAACAATCATCTATTACGTGTTTTCGCTCAAGCATGATTTTCAGCGCCCCCTTTCCCAGGTGCAGCTACACAATTAACTCATCTATCTTCGTCTCTTACCCCCTAAGTGAATATTCAAGTTCAGGCTGACCCGAACAGAATGTCCATCTCGCTCTTGGGGCCTACTTTGGTTACTACAATTTAGAAACATTTTAACCCTATGCTATCAAAATGAGATGGCAGCAATAACAGAGGCTGTGAATGGGAGGGAGTATCACAGGCATTTGGGTTTAACTGGCATGGCCAAATGGAGGAAAAGGTCAAAAGGAAGTGCAAGTGGCAAGCCAGTGCATGCCAGTGGTGCTTGGGGGAGGAGAGAGGAGATAAGCAGGTAGGCTGAAGTAACAGGCCAGATAACAAGTGAAACAATGAAGGCGATGAGCAAAATACAACCCTGAGCCTTGCTGGTTGGAATTTATTGCACCTTGAAAATAACTGTATAATATTGCACCTTCTACCTTTTCTGGACTTGCTTCTCCCCACCTGACTCTCTCCTGAAGGGGAAAGAACTGGACTCTTCCCCCTCTCTCTTCTCTATGGCTTTAAATGGAAGAGGCATTTTTTTCTTAATCATTGTCTGCACAAAACACACGGTTCTAAATCTACTGACAGCAATTCTTAGTACCATCTAGTAACTCTGGGATGGTTATTAACAGAACCAAATCCTTGAATCTAAAGTCAGCATTTCTCCTTGTCTGTGTTAATGACCTGAGGTGCTGACCTTTCAGCTGTTGTCGCTGCCCTTTTGTTAAAGGGATTTGTTCAGGCATCTGCATGTTACAGCCCAAAAAAAACCTATGCCAGCTTTCTGGATTGAAAAAAGATATAACCCACTAAGCAGGGCTCTAGCAGACTGACTGGAAATGGAAATTGTCTAAATCTGACTACTATGGTGTGAAAATTAAAAGTTAAAAACTGTGGCTGAAGAAGTAGTTGGATCCATTTTTTATTGGCCTAGTTGGTTTCTTAAAAGGGGATTAGGAGGAATTTATTGCTTAAATCAATGCTGTGTTTACTCACACATCAAGTGGGTAGTAAAAAGGATAGATGCAGCATTAACAAAGGCCATATCAAGGATTTACAAATAAGGAAAAATGAGAAAGAAATCATTATCTGCTATTTATGTTTGCACCTGAAGCGACTCTGAAATTTTCAAATTGGTCTTATAGATCAGTTACATTCAATGGCAGATGCATATATTTTATCACAAGAGGCAATTTCAGGATTTGTTTAAAGCTGAATCACAGTAAGCAAAGATCAGCTTATCACACAATATCCTAAGGAGGAGCAGTGAGGAAGACATCCAGTGGAGTTGAGTCTGTCTTTCTAAAGCAGACGAATTGCATGCTGTTTGCTGTGTGGCATGTTTCAAACGGAACATAGAGGAAAGTGGCCCTACTGACTTTGCCTCAAAACTATAGACGTTTCATCTAAGGAACCCAGATCAAGTTTTCTGTTAGGGATTTACAACGTTGGCCAAGTTCCTTTCTCTGCTCAGTGAGTAAGTGTTGCAGAATCTATCTACACTGAGTACAGAAACTGCCTCTGGTGACCATATTCTTAACTTTGGTCCTTCTACATATTTTGGGGAATAATCAGTGCCTAAACATCGTTAAAAATGGAATATGGACCTAAGAGTTCTTCATCAGCAGTTCCCTTTCGGTCTCAGTTTGGTGTCAGGCCTGCTTGCTACTGCTCACCCATCGAAGGACTGATGGATTCTGGTCGTGCCATGCATATGGTGTGTATAATTAAGCATGGGGGCTGCCTGTAGGGTGAGCAATTATAACACATTTATTTCCCGCATCAAAGAGAACTCACATTTAATTAGTTTTTCCCAAGTGAAAGTGATACCATGAGGGACTGTCAGGGAACTAATTTCAGATTGTGTACCATTGCAAGTCAGATTTCTTTGAAATATTTAAGAAAAAAGTTTATCAAATAAAATGCCAGGTTATTACTGGGTTTATGCCACTCTCTGCATAAAAGTAAAAATAGGAAATTAGCTCATTTTCTTCATAATTTGCAAGCTTTCCTGTTGATGCACCACAGTTTTTAAAATCCTAAAAAAGATTAAGGCAACTTTGCCCATGGAAATATAAGATAAAAGCAGTTTGGGGAGGACATCAACACTAATGAAGTCTGGATTGTATCCTCCATTTGTATTCCTCCACCACTATAATAATAATGTTAGATTTTCATTAAAGTTCTTAACAATCTGTGCCCTCTTCTAGCTGGTATGAGGTATCATCAGTGTTCTCAACTACTGCTGACTGTCAAGGTCACAGGACAACTCAGGTTTTAAGAGACCCCAGGAGGTCTCTAGTCCAATTCCTACTCAGAGTTAAATGTGCCATCAGACCAGTTTGTTCAGAGCTTCTTCCTGCTGTGTCCTGAAAACCAACAAGGATGGAGACTGCTCTGATAGAGGCAGCATCGTGCTCGTGATGCAATGTACTCATCAGTGGAGTTCTAATCTGGGTCTGTCTCCTCCACCCAGCCTTTGATTTTTCCCAAAGCTGGTGAGGATGCAGTAGCAGGGGCTGGAGGATGTGCTTTGCTGTCAGATCATCTAGAAATCAACCAATGGCAAAAGTCCCTCATGGGGGTGAGGGCGAAAAGATGAACAGGTGGGCAAATCCACACAAGCCACATGCACAAAAGCATCCTATTTCCCAGGTGTCCTATTTCCCAGGCATCCTATTTCCCAGGCTAAAATTACATCTGCAAGCACTGAACCTCTCCACAGAAACTCAGATAGAACCATAAAATTAATTTATATTGACAGTTTCTATATTCTGAAGAAGCATGTAGTTCCCAGTTCCTATTTTAAAAGCAATGTTAAGATAAAGTGATGCTCTTCTGCCTTGTAGAAACTGCAGCTGGACAGAATGAGCTAAGAGTGTTTTAACATAAAGCACAAAGGAACAGTGTCAGTCACCTCAATGATGTTTATTATTTCTGAAAGAGCATTATTAGGATCAGTATCTCTCATTACTATGTTTCCATCTGGCACCTCAAAAAAGTTTCTTGAAATAGATGAAATTATGTCACTCTGGGTCTCATCCTACTGAGAAAAAAATATCTTGTCAGGTCCATGTGTGCTGATTTTGCTTGAGGTGGAGTTAATTTTCTTCACAATGGCTGGTGTGGGGCTGTGTTTCTGATTTATGCTGAACACAGGGTTGATAATATAGAGATCTTTTTGTTATTGCTGAGCAGGGCTCACACAGAACCAAGGCCTTTTCTGCTTTTCGTACGGCCACACTGGGCAGGAAGTTGAGGGTGAATGGGAGGCTGGGAGGAGACACAGCTGGGACAGGTGACCCAAACTGACCAAACTGATATGACATCATGCTTAGTATATAAAGTGGGGTGAAGAAGGAGGATGGGGGAATATTTGGACTGATGACGTTTGTCTTTCCAAGTAACCATTACGTGTGATGGGACCTTGCTCTCCTGGCAGTGGCTGAACACCTGCTACCCATGGGAAGCACTGAATTACTTCCTTGTTTTGCTTTGCTTCTGTACGTGGCTTTCACTTTCCCTGTTAAGCTGTCTTTATCTCAATCCACGAATTTTTTAGCTTTTAGCCTTCCGATTCTCTTCCCAATCCCACTGGTGGGGGAGTGAGTGAGCGAATGTGTGGGGCTTGGCTGCTGGCTGGGGTTAAACCACAACACCACGTCAAGTCATTGTTTGATCTGGTCCTTGCAAGGTCTCTGCTGCTACTTTACCAATCCTGCTTGTGGAAAATGTCAGATACAGGTCATCTGTCAGACCATGAGTTAAGGTATGATCCCAGCCAGGGTAAAAGTGCTCTACAAATAAGCAAACAAACCCTGAGTCTCAAAGGAAAGATCAGCAGTGTGCAAGTAAATACTAGCAAGATCAGTTAGAGTTTTTTTACGATTGTCTGAAATTGCAGAGCGTTCAAATAAACATAAAAATCAACAAAACGCAGCATAAAGAAAAAGGAGTATGAGGGCACTGTGCTTGCACCAAACTGTATGTGTGAAGAGGTTGTCATACAATAACAAATGAAGTTGTAATGACAAATAGGAATGGGATGGCAAATTGTTCTCAGATGCATCTAATCTAGCTATTTAGATGATAAGCCATATAAATCCTTGTTGTGTCATCTAACCCTCCATTGTGCAACTACTATGATCAGTACGATGTTAAATGTCAAGGAATTTGTTCATTCATTACACGATAGGATGACAGCTTACTTGAAAGGCTTCCTGATAAAAGGGACAGAAGACATGTTTCTTGATTCATGCTCAAATAATTTATTCAGCCCAGATGCATTGCTCAACTTACAGAACTACAGTGAATTAATTACGTGATACAAAAAAGCACGTGCGTGCATTTTCTTGAAACCAGGAAAATTAGGAAGTTGCTATAAAAAGCAACCCAATCCAGCATATTCAGCTGTTCAAACCAGTTTTAGATCTATGCAGGTTTTAAAACATCTACACAACAGTATGCATGGATAGCGCATACTGGGAGAGATTTGGGTAACTTTTGGTAATGTCTAGTTTTCCTAAATACTGAGGCTGTAAATCTCTGAAAGTCATTTATTGGCAAAGACTTTTGTTCAGAGACTTTTATATGAATGATGAATATATTGAATTAAACCACCTAGAAGATTTTAGGACAAAGTCAAATTAGCTCCATTAGTCTCAAAAGTGATTAAATTGAAAGAACTTTCTTATAAACCTGGAGTAATAAGAGGTTTTTAACAAATCCGGAAGCTACTATCCCTTAGAAATGTATGCTTTGAATATTTTGTAATGAATCTGTGAAATATCTAAGTTAAATTCACAGCAGAACACACAGTTGTTATTTTACCCCTGTCTTTTTCTACTGCTTTTTCTCTTTTTAGAATGTGTAAAATTATGTAACTTATCAATTAAGGCCATTTTTTCTGAATGTGATGTCACCTGCTGCTTTTCCTGATAAAATGGGTTACTGCCTGGTACCCCTGAGGGCTACATATGCTGATGTGTTTTGTGTCTGGTCTTACCATCAAATGATACAGCTCTATTGCAGCTCTGATGTGATATAATTTAAAATATTGCCTTCAGTGAATTACATGGGTTTTTCATTAGAAACTCTTCTGAACTCCCAAATGATTTTGCAACTGGTCTCTGATGCAAGAGACCATTTTTATGTATTCACGAGCCTTTGAGCATGCGGAAATGTGGCAGGAACATATGTTACACTGAAGTGTCCAGGATTCCTAGTGCCCCCAAATAAATGTTGCAAACATGATAGGAAATGATGAAGATGTTTTGCCCCACAATAAGACATTATTATTACCATTATTAACCTTTCTATGGCTGTTATTATTTAGAGGATCTTGAGATTAGTGCTTGATCCCCAGTGGTAATTAGTTGTACCCCAGCCAATTGGTTACAGACTGTAGATTAGAAGTAATAAATGCAGAGACAAGACTATGACGTGAGCAAGCTGAACAGAGAGGGGAGAAGGCAATAATTCCTGCACATATCTGTATGTAAAACCCAATTTGATTGAAAGGTGACAGTGTCCCTCGCAGTATCCTTCTGGACAAGCTGTCCAGCTGACATGAGCAGGTACATGGTGCAAAGGGTGAAGAACTGGCTGAAGGGCAGAGCTCAAAGTGTTGCAGTGCATGGGGCTACATCTGGCTGGTGACCAGTGATCAGTGGTGTTCCTCAGGGCTTAATTTTAGGGCCAGTTCTGTTCAATATTTGTATCAGTGATCTGGATGGAGGAGTTGAATGCACAGTTGGTAAGTCTGCAGATGAAACCAAAGTGGGAGGTGCTGTTGGCTGTCTCAGGGGACAAGAGGCTTTGCGGGGTGTCTGAATAGATTGGAGCATTGGGCAATCATCAATGGCATGAAACTGAACAAGTCCAAATGCCGGTTTCTGCACCTGAGACGGAGTAACACCAGGCATGAGACTAAACTGGGCGAGGAGTGGCTGGAGAGCAGCCCTGCAGAAAAGGATCTGGGGGTGCTGGTTGACAGGAGGTTTGACAGGAATCAGCAGTGTGTGCCCTGGCAGCCAGGAGGGCAAATCTCATCCTGGGGTGCATCAAAGACAGCATCACCAGCTGGTCAAAAGAGGCGATTATCCTGCTGTATTTAGCATTGGTACAGCCTTGAGTACTGTGTGCAGTTCAATTTAAGAAGGATTTGAAGGTACTTGAATGCATCCAGAGAAGGGCACCAAAGCTGGGGATGGGGCTGGCAGGAATGTGCTCTCATGAGTGGCTGAGGGCACTGGGCTTGTCTGGTTTGGAGAGGAGGAAGCTGAGGGGTGACCTCACTGCTCCCTACAGCTTCCTGAGGAGGGGGAGTGGTCTCCAAAGTGTCCAACCACCAGTGGCTAAAGAAGAGCACATGAGCACTGAAGTCTAGTCCTGCCAGGGTCCTGAGGGTGCTCACAGGCCTCAGTGGCGGGGACTGGCCTCCACTGGGACCCCCACCCCCACCATCTCCTGCCAAGGGCTCAGAGGACGTGTTCCAGCTCCGCCTGGGACCTTCAGTCCCTGCCTGAGCCCTGCTGTAGGCGTGCCCATCTCTGTCCCTGTCTCCTGGATGGGCCTGGGACCTGCACTGCAGAGCTGCTCTCCAGGGTGAAGCCCTCAGACCTGGGTCAAACCTTGTCATGCAGAATGCTGGGTGTAACATGGCATAACTCTCCTCCTTCTCCTCCTCCTCCTTCTCCCTCTCCCTCTTCCTCTCCCTCTCACTACCCCTATCTTCCTCTCTTCTCTTCTCCTTTCTTCTCTGTCTTATCAAGTAAGTAAGGTAATACCAGATCATGAGAGTGGACTTGGAAGTTGATCAACAGTGACATCTGATTTCCATGTTTTCTAATTAACATCAGGATGGCCTAGGTTTGGCAGGTTGTATGCATTTTGGGGCGGAGTTGCTTGCTTTTGGGTGGTTGCATTGGTGGGGAATTGGCTGTTGGATGTTCTGTTGATGTAGTGACTGGGGATCTGCTCTAGCAGCTTGCAATCCCATTTACACCTGTGAATAAAGAAACAACATTCTCCATAACAAAGACTTTAGTATCAATATAAATGAAACATTACAGGCAAGTAATTTCATATCCAGGAGGTTTTTTTTTTTTTCTCTTCTGAAGCTGGAGTTCCATTTAATAATAAGGGCTGTCACCTTTTTATCTGAAGTACTATGCATTTTAAATATTAATTCATGCAGTTTTACTTTTAGATTAAAATAAAGCTCTGCTATATGTTGTTCGGGGTTTTTTGACATATGTGAATCAGGTCTTAATATTCACATTAGGTTGTCTCAGTTGCTTGCATGATATTAAGAGTTGTAGTTTACATTCTGTTAGTCACCCTCGGCTGCTTTGTCTTCACTAGGCACAGACCAAGAACTCTCTCTCACCAGAGGCATCTCTGAGGGAGGGTCCAGGGTCTGCTAGACACCAGTTGTTATTCTTCACTGCTTTCTAAATATGAGTTGTGGGAGGCAGGGAGTGAGGGAGGGAAAAGCTAAATGAGACAACCAGTGGTCTGTGCAAAGTGGTCTGTGCAAAGCTGAGAGACATGAGACTCAGGATCAAGTCCCAGGTATGCTACATAATTCCTTCATGAGCTTTTGAAATCAGCTTTAGCTATGCTTACCAGATAACTTGCAATGCTGTGGAAATATTCCCAAGCTAGTTAGGCACCAAGAAGAGGGCTGCTATTCACACAGCACTCCATTTAGGCTACTTAACCCCCTAACTGATAAACTGTATCTTCCAGACTTGAGTATCCTCAGAGCTGCACTGTATTTGTAAACATCCCTACTCCATGTTTCAGCCTTTTTCTATGAAATCCTCCTTTACTGATCACACATTTTTGACAAATTGCAAGGAGAGGTGCTATTTCTCACGCTTTATTTGGATGGCAC
Source organism: Rhagologus leucostigma (assembly GCA_013397725.1). Lineage (NCBI taxonomy): Eukaryota > Metazoa > Chordata > Aves > Passeriformes > Rhagologus > Rhagologus leucostigma. The sequence goes on along the minus strand of VZTD01002860.1, from coordinate 2,229,588 downwards.
CTAACAATGGATGTCATAATCTCTACCCAACAGTGTGGTACAAATAAACAGAAAGAGTGATCCGCTATTATTTGCTTGTACTGCTCTATCAGACAGAGATAGCAAGCCAATTTTACACCCTTCAGAGTGAAAACATACATAAGCCTGTGGGTAGAATGATAAGATCGTAGATTGGATTAATCTTTCAAGAAGGATAGCAGGATCTGTATCACCTATCAGACATCTGAAGTGGTCTGGATGAACTGTTTTGTTCCAGTAGTGAGACAGATTAAAGGCAAAGAAAAAGAAGGAAAACCAGACAGAATATCACTTAGACAGCGAAAGAGTGACCACCAAGTCACACCCCAGTGGCTATAGCTCTCTTTCCCCAGAGCACCTGGCTGGCCTGTAAGGCTTCCCGTTACAAGCTGTCACAAGGTGGTGCAGGGGCCGATGTCCCTGCATGACCAAGGAACCTCTGCAGGCTGGCATTTCTTAACAAGGGAAGAAGACAGGCTGCGCTGCCTTTTCAGTGATTTCTGCCTCCAGCTTGCTAATGAGAGTTTTCCCCACTCCAAAAGCTACCTGGCTCCCTCTGTCTCTTTTTAGCAGTCTGCAGTTACTCTCATTTTGTTCCAAAGGATGCACTTTAAGTGAGACAATCTGATGCTGGTTCAGAAACTTGTGTGGCAGCCCACCCTGGCTGTCCTGCACCTTGTTCTCCCCCTCTCTACTTGTGGTGCTGTCTACCAAGAGTTTCACCACTACTGAATCACAAATACAATGGCAAATAAAGCAGAAAGGGAAGAGATAAAGTGCTTGCCTTCTCTGTGTTGAGCCATACAGCCTAACAGCTGGTATAGCATATTCCCAGAAGCCAGCTACCCTCCCAGCCATGAATTGCATGGCAGTCTACACCTAGTGTTCTGAGGCATGCTGGGGTTTTATTTACAGGATTTTGATCTTATTTTTGGCTCTTCTGAATCGTAACCCGAATACTGCCGTTATACTATGGATCCAAGGGTCACAAGGGCATGCTACAATTATGAAAGATTAATGAGATACTTCATTAACCTTTGCACTTTTGACTGCTTGGAAATATCTGTGTTATTTTAAAGAAGAAGAAGGGAGGAGAAAAAATCTTAGTAAAAGGAAGCAAAATACTTTGGTGTTATTAGAACACTTCTGTGCCAGAATTTAGCACTGTTTTTTTTTTTTACTTTATCTTCTCTGTCTGCTCATACCTCCCACTGCTCTCTTTCCTCTGCTTTTTCCTTTCTCTCCAGGCCTGCTCTCACATCACCCTGAAGAAAGCAATGATCTTCTCAGTGGTAGAGGGGCATCTTACCAACAAACCACCCGAAATTCAGGGAAGTTTGTACTCTCATGACTGTGGTTTTAATCTTCTTTCATTTTGTGACAGTTTTCCAACACCTCCCATGATTTAATGGTTATTTTAGAGGCAAGTTTATTGTAGGTAAAAGGAGGAAGGTAACTTTCTATTCATGTAGCTGCTTTATGACTAGTCTAAAGAAGTATGAAAACAACTCTAAAACACATATCTAAGAAAGGAAAGGTTTACTTTCTGAGACTAAGTATTCTGTACAGCAGGACAGTTTTAAACTATGTTAGAAATTTGTTTCTGTGCTGTAGTGAAGAAAATGAGTAAATGACAGAAAACACAATAATTATAACTTTGGTCAAGCAGCCATTTTAATGTGTTTAGATTTTGCCTTAGATTACTCATTACCTAGGTTGTGATTTGCTATTTTTTTTTCGTCATACTGTACTTTGAATTTTTATAGGAATTAGAATTCAGTGGATTAAGCACTGTACACAACATTTTCCCACAGTGCTAAATTGCTTTTTGAGTCTCTTAAATCTCATTGAAGTCCAGTAAGCCTGAGATTCCTGAATCATTTAGGTGTTCTTAAAGCTCTCCTTTAGTTTATGCTCTTTAGGGGTTACAGCCCTAACTCCAAAAGCTAATAGTTTAAAATTAGGCAAGAGAGTGAAATAATTGATGTGAGCTTGATTTCATGGAGGGGGAAAAGTCAAAGTTATATTAAAGGAGAAGGTTTCATACATGTCTAAGTGCATCATGTAAAGCTAACATACATCTTTTCCTGCCCTTCTTCCATTAATTCCAAGATTTAGTGTTTTGTCCGTGTCCATGCTTGAATTGGACAACAGGCACCAGTATAAACTCTTGCTGCCACAGTCCCTGCTAATGTAATCTGAAGCTGGTCCACCTCATCTCCATAGTCACTTTATTGTCTGTGTTAAGGAAACATCCAACATTGTGTCCAAAGCAAGCTCTTTTACCTCTGCAAAACTGTGAACTTTGCCTTTTTTATTCATCTGTGGGATCCCCTATCCTCATTGCGGTTGTGTCAGTAACACATTCTGCTTTTATGAGACTTGCTTTTTTCCTCCTACAAAAAGGAAATGAAGAAGGAAACACTGGTGACCCGTGATTCCAGAATATTGCTCTAGGCAGGTTCTAATAAACCTGCTTCTGGATGGAGAAAGATGGGATTTGGGAAATGCTGAGGAACCACTCCCAGAAGAACATGATTTGCCACTGGATGGGCATTGGGTGTAAATCAGTGTCCTTAAATCTCACACCTGTAACAAGCTCCTAGCCTATCCACTCTAACTCACCTGATGCTCAATTGTCACATCCTAGAGGTTTTCTTTGAATTTTTTGTTTGCTTTTGGACATAGAGGCTCATAACTAAGTAAAAACAGCTCTTAAGGCTGAGGTACCAGTTGGTGATACCCAGTTAAGCTTGCATCACTTTCACCAAAGACTGTGGCTGAAATTCTGACCTCACAGAAATTACTGCATAAAACTCCCATGAGGGAGGTTAAGGTCTTGTCCCATAAGAACACACAAAGGTCAACAGCCCTTAGCAGCCTTTTCATTTGCCAAAAGAAGGCCTAAATCCTCTAATTTCATTCAAAATTTACACCTATAGATAGATTAGTAATACAGCTAATACCTAAAACATGCAACATATTTTTGGTGTCTGACAAAGAATCCTGGAGTCTGGAGAAAGGCTAATGCAGTCGAACAGTAACAAATTATTTATAAATGAGCATCAGGCCTTGTGTTGCCTTGCCAAGGCCTGCTTGGAAATGCCCATCAATCACCTTTAACTGGTGTGCCTAATCTCCCACTTCAATTTAAGGGCCTTTTTTCATCCTTTTTTTCCCGTAAATATACCTTTTTTTTTCCCTCCTCACAGAGGAACTGGTGAAGGTCAAACATCAGTCCCTCTTTTTATACTGGACAATTTAAAGTCTATAATGATGAACTCTATATTGAACGCTTGTCTTAGTTCAAGATGTTTCTAACTTGGGCTTTTCACAAACTATTGATCTCCACCTCCAAACCAGTAAATCCTTTCGTGTAGTAATTCCATAAATACAGCAGAGTTGGGAAGGCTTTGAATCTTCATTTGATCAAAAAGTTCCAAATCTCTCAGATAAATCTATAGCTCTCAGTGGCAGCTTTGAAGGTGTTCAATCATCTTTCCTTGGACACTAAATGAAATGCCTTGAGTTTATGTGTAATTTTTTGCTATGCTTCTATGACGTCTGTCTTAAGTATATTGTCCTCAGGTGACTGTTAATTCAATAGAGTTTGCATTTATCATTATGAGAAAGAGGTTATCCACTTAATAAATTTAACTAACTCTTTTTCTCTTCATTTAATTTATGGTCACAGACAGATATTTCAGGAGGATGGAGGGGGTAGAATAATTACCTGAATCTGCCTAATGTCTTCCTGTAAAGTTCTTTAAAAACTGGGTTAGTAAACTCTAATCCCTTTTTATTTGGACTATTTATAATAAAGCCCATTTGAATCTCCCTTGAAAATATTTGGATTGGGTGAAATTAACTTCTTACAGACACAAAAAGAGGCAGCACTGGCTACTAACTTAGATGTAGGGTCTGAAACTGATTGCCAAGCGCTCTTCTTGGCTCCTTGTTCTTTAGCTGCTTGGCAATGTGGGAAAAGTAGCTGCCTCAACAACTATAGCTGGAGCTACTTCTTAAATTTGGTAATACATGCCTGTATTCTGTCTATAATCTGCATATTTTTACTGGTAACATAATTGTCCTGCTACCTGGAGTATGTCCTTTCTTTGCTCTATAAGGTGTGGAAACAATATTACAGAGATGAAGATAAGGGGTTTTTTTCTGCAGAAATGAACTGTTGTCAGATTCAGAATATATCTCTTTTATTGCACATCTTTTTATCATGTACTACAATAAATGCTCAAAAACACCATGCAAAATATCTCCAAATGCCATGTACAAATCAAAAACTCCTTACTCTATTAGGCATTAAAAACATCTATTCATTAGTGATGCTAGTTTTATGGCATTTTATGACTTTCCCTATTTCTGAGGCCTTGCCTGTGTTCAACAAAAAATATCCTCCTGTTTCTGTCCTGCAGAGACAATCTTATGCCTGTCTCTCTCTACTCTATAGGCAGTGTCGTAATCTGAAAGATAAAATCTGAGTAAAATTCAGAAGAGCTGTTTTTAGTTTGAATTTGACTTTGAAGTTTGCTGCTTCTGTTTCAGACTCGGAGAAAGAAGATTTGTGTCTGAAAGTTTGTCTTCCCATTATTTGTCAAAATCTCTAACCTTTTCCTTCCAGCCTTGACTTCATTATACATTAGCATATCACAGCTACTGCAATACTACTACTGTCAAAAGAAGACAGTAACTGAAGACTGACTTGAAAAAATGAAGTTGCCCTTGCAGGGCCCTAGATCTGAATTGTTTATCGTTCCTTTGGAGAAAATCATCAGGTTTTTGGTTTCATCTACTTCATTCCTGGCCATATGTTTTTCCTTATGATATTCCTGTAGTCTCCCAAGACTTTCTCTGATTTTAAGAAAGCAGTTTGCTGGCCAGATAAAACAAGGCCACAGTTACACTTAGCTAAATCAAGGCCTTGTTATGATTTTGCAATTTCTTTCCCAAGGGCTTTCACTTTAAAATTCCTCTCAGTTTATCAAACAATCCCTAATTGCTCTTTAACATCCAGTTAAGTTTAATGCTTTGTATATTTTGTATTCAAACAAAAAAGTTTTGTTGATCATTTATGCTAATTATGAAGCTCTGCTTTTTCCCTTCCTCCTTATTCCCAAATGTGAGGTGAATGCAACCAAGTGAAATTCTTTTATCACAAGCAATAAAACCAGTGGTTATTGTAGTCTGTCATTTGCCTTGGCTTTGTTGCACTTTTAATGAAAAGCATGATAAAAGAAGTGCATAGGAACCCAAAATAAATGTTTTAGGGTAGTAGTTCTGCCTTGTAAAGGTTTGCAGATCCCTGAGCTTGATCACAGAGAAACTACAGCATTTTTTTATGGTGTTATGTTGGGTATGGCAAATGTTCACAATGTTTGAAAACAGTGATCAGCTACTAAAATTTCTTTCAGGATATGCTTGTGTTTATTAAAAAAAAAAAAATCCATCTTCTTTGTCCATTAACTGTCCTTCCTCCCAACCAAAAAAAAGCATTTTTACATTTTTCCTGTAAACTAAAGTAATATATACACACACATATAACAGATACATATAACAGGTATTTGGAATGTCAGGTTCAAGTCCTTTGAGCCTGAAAAATCTAGGCAGGAAAGGAGCCAGACTGTGCTTCCAAACTTTTAAAATACGTCATCACATTTGTGAAGGACTGGTGTTGCACCAGGGAGACTAGCAGTAGAATTTAAAAGACTGGATCCAAGAAAGGTAACACAGGATGATTTGAAGGGACTGCATTTATAGTAAACACAGTGCTGTTAAATCAATATGTGCCAATGAACAGTATATGTGACCACCAGCTCTCTAACACTTTGCTTAGATCCAGCACCCCCACCATATTAATCTGATGGAACACATGCTCTTAAAACCAGACAATGTGCCAGAAACTGACCAAAAAAAAAGTGGATAAAGTGGGTTAAATTTGACATTCATGTGGCAGATAACAACACCTGCTGTTCATCTATCTGCATTCAAAGAGCTGGCCAGCTTGCAGTTCATCAGCTTTGCTTTCATTCACGGTCTACCTTATGAATGACTGCCTGTGAAGTTCCAGGTGAGTGCCTTCTTCCATTTCTTTTTAAAAGGGAAAGGAGATACTCAAAATAAACTCATGAGGGATGAAAACTAATTGGAAAATAACACTCCTCCTGAAATAGTCCTACAGCCGTTTTAATCCAGAGTACATTTGGATAGTGCTCTACACCACATTCAGCTTACTTAATGTTTATGTGACTTGATTTCTTTTTTATTCTCTGCTTATACATGGAACCTAGTACAAAGTGGAAATACATTAACTCTTCTACACTAAAGAAATACACACAGAGCACAAAGAACAAGAAAATTAGAAGATTCCCTGGGCTGACTTGCAGTCTGGCTAACATGGATCGAGACAGGGATAACACTCTGGGAAACTGGTATGAGCCATAACCCATCAGAAAATATATAGAATAGAATCATAGAATAATTAAGCTTGGAAAAGGCTTTCAAGATCATTGAATCCAACCTTTGACTAAATACCACTACGCCCAGAAAGCCGTATCACCAAGTGCCACATCTGCTTATTATTTGAACACCTTCAGGCATGGTGACTCCACCACTTCTGAGGCTTAACCACTCTTTCTCTGAAGAAATTTTTCAAAATATCCAACCTGAACCTCTCTTGGTGCAACTTAAGGACATTTTCCCTTGTTCTGGTGCTGGTTGCCTGGGAGAAGAGACCCAGCCCCAGCTCACTACGACCTCCTTTCAGGAAGCTATAGAGAGAGATAAGATCTCCCCTGAGCCTCCTTCTGTCCAGGCTAAACAATCCCAGCTCTGTCAGCCACTTGTCTGAGGACTTATGTTCCAGACCTTTCACCAGTTCTGTTGCCCTTCTCTGGACGCACTCCAGCACCTCAATGTCTTTCCCGTAGTGAGAGGTCCAGAACTTGAGGTACTTAAGGTGTGGCCTCACCAGTGCCAAGTATAGGGGAATGACCACTTTCCTGGTCCTCCTGGCCACACTGTTGCTGATACAGGCCAGAATGTCGTTGGCCTTCTTGGCCACCTGGGCACACTCTGGCTCATGTTGAGTCACTGTCAACCAGCAGCCCCAGGTCCCTTCCTGCTGGGCAGCTTCCCAACCACTCTTCCCCCAGCCTGTAGTGCTGCCTGAGGCTGTTGTGATCCAAGTGCAGGACCTGGCAATTCACCTAACTGAACCTCATACTGTTGGCTTCAGCCCATTGATCCAGCCTGTCCAGATCCCTCTAGAGAGCCTTCCTGTCCTCCAGCTGATCAACTTGGTGTCATCTGTATGTATGGCCAAGCAATAAATATACAGATATCAGGAGTAACTTCCTGAAGGCAATGGTTTCTTTACACGGAAACTGGTGTGCATTTCAGTTTTGTTATAAAGCCACTGCATCTTAAGGTATTGCTTAAACCAAGGCATAGATAACTTCCTTGATTTTGAAAAGCGGTGGACCTGTTATGCTGGACCTTATCTAATAATGCTAAACTGTCCAAAGAAAGGGCTTCCCCACTGAAGTTGAAGCTATCTATTTATTACTATTTGCCATGGAAGATGTCACTGACAACAGATGTATTCCTTTAACGTACTTCTATAAAGTGGCTCGTGCTACAAAACTGTTTCATCAAAGAAAAAGAACTGCTGTCCTCTGACTTTCTTAATTCTTGCTTGGTGGCTTTTGATACATGGTCACATTAAGACCCTGTGCTTTATGCCACCAATAAATTTTCAAAATTCAGTCAGTATGCCTTTATGTTTTGCACCTTCCTTTCACGTTCAATGTGAAGAGTTCAGGTCTTGCAATTTCAAGGTTGCAGCCCTTAAAATTTACTCTCCTCTAAAAGTCTTGCCAAGTGTCAGAGATCTAGAGTTAGAAGTAAACAGAGCTGACAGGACCATTTAACTTCTATTATGTATTCCTCCAATAATAATAAAAGGATGACATAAGAATCCAGAATCCATTATCCATTTCCTCTTCTGACATAATTTAGCTAGTTAATACAGAACTGATTTATTGCTGAAAAAAATCTGTGATATTTAATCATATACTTTTACTGTTAATCTTGTGTTTAGTAAGCTGGTGTTCTGTCATTTTCCACTTTACCCCTAGAGTTTTTTAAATATTTGCCAATTTCAGATGCACTTTTCTGGATGGGTAAACCCCTTAGAAATATGAAGTCCCTGCAAACTTTGTGGTGAGAGGAGCCTGGGAAGGAGAAATAAGATAATTGTGTGATTTTGTACTAACAGTGAGTCCATACAGAAGGTTATCCATGAATACATAGAAAACAGAGATTTACTCTTTCTGATATTCAGAAACTGGTTTAATTTTTTTCTTTTCTCATGTCCATGTTCATGACTGGGAATAAACTGCACTCACAGTTTATCTTTTCCAGGTACATGCATGCTATCAAATTGTTGTTTCTACATGGTGCACACTTGGTTCTCCTAGCAGTCTGCACTGAACATATTTCTTCAGTCTTTTATTGCTTTAGTTGCCCTCATTGGTTTCTTTCTGATTTATTTCTTATTTTGGGTCGAAGCCAGTGCTTTTCCACCAGCACCAACTTGACTTACAAAATAAATCTTGGCATAACAGAAACGAAGGTAACGGCAGCACCAGAGTGGTGTGTACAAATGCAGGCCTGGCCTCACAGAGTTGATGTAAAATAGTGCTGCTATTGCTCCCTTGATTCCTCACTGGGAAATGCTACTGTTTATGCATTTCAAAACAGCAATCACCTCTTTTTGCAGCAGTATCTTCACACTTCATGCTTGTCTGGAGTTAATGGGCTCAGGCTGTATTGGGATCTCTTGATTAAGCTTTGGTATGGTGAAACACTTCAGGTGTACTACGCTTGATCACAGCCCCAGCCTGCACAACAGAGCCTCTCTCTTTCCCCTGTGAAGCACCTTGAGCATATGGTTGGGTTTTTTTTTTTTTAGTGTTTGCTGCAGTTTAGCTGCCTCCTTGGCAGTTTAACTGCTCGTCTTAGCGTTTTTTAGGCTATTTAGGCCAAACAGCCCAATCCGGTTGTCCACAGTTAGACATTTAAAGAATTAACCAAGCACTAAACAAGTAGACTGACTTTTATTTGATTTTTTTTCCCCTCAGTTTGTTTAAAATCAGTGGGATTCCTGAGTGCTTGAGAAGTCTGAACATCACACCACTTTTGGGGCATATAAAGTTTAAGACTTAAAGTGTTGATATTGTCAGTAAGTGGGATTTAGGAAAAGTAAGCTCCTCAGCTGCATGTCCCAGCAGGGGCAGTGGGAAAAGAGAACCTGAATGAAGCTAAAAACAGGGCAAATCCATTCCTGATTGTTTACCATATGTTACACCACACTGCTGTAAAAATCCAGGCTCAGGAACGTTGTAACTCAGCTGATTTATAATGGCCAAGGAAGTTGCCATCCATCAGCTAAATCAGTGGGCATAGATTTAGCCAACGCTGCATACGGAAATCATCTCTCTCAGACTACTTCACTGCCTCAGTAGTGAAGGTAGATGGAGAAAGGGCTACCACAGCTCAGCTACTCCTGAACACCAAGTAGAACTTGACTTTAGCAAAATTGCAATTATTTCTGTGTTCCTGGAGTACCAGAGAAGAAAAAAGGTTTTAATTGCTTCCCCAGTTGGACTGATGAGACTTCTCGTATGTAACTGGTAAGTAATCTTTTACTTCCTAAGATAATGATTATGTCCCTAGAAGGATGACTCCTGCTGGAGCTTGCAGAGGTAGCTAATTCAAAGACACCACTCTAAGGTCCAAGTCTGCCAGCCTGAAGTTCACCAGCAGAAACATGCTGACATAGTTATTCCTTACATGATATATTAACCATTGCTATGTCTAATGTAATTAACTGTCTGAACTGGGTTTTTTTTGTAACAACTATCCATATTTATATTTTTTTATATTTTATATATATATATGTATATATTTGACAGGTAGCATGCACACAGCAAAAACTGATTTGTTTATATGTATGGTCTGTGTGTAAAATCTTGCTTTTTTACCTTGAAGGAATATAAGCAACTTTCTACCACCCCAAACATTTTGTCTGGAAATTTAAGTGGATGCTTCCCAAGGGCTGCCTTTCCTTTGAAACAAACTTCCAGTCCAAACTGGATCTCCTATGAGGTGTCACCTCTTGGTGATTCAGCGCAGTGCTTCATGGATGGAATACGCCTAGTAAACTACAACTCCCACATAGCTTAACAGAGCAGAAATCTTCATTTTCTTGAAACACGCAAATGTTTTTCATCTTCTAGGTACTGCTCATAACAGCATAGCTTTTTGCAAATGAAATGCAAGTCCTCGATAGAAGATAACTCAGGAGAGCCATAGACTAAGTTTTCAGTTACAGAATGTGCTTTTCTAGCACAATGTACCTTACAATCCATGGTCACTTTTTAAGCAAGTAATTAAACATTACTGTGAAGTATGTAAGAAAAATTATACCCATTTAACAGATGTCTGAATGGAAACAAAACAAAGCAGTAGCTGGTAGTCCCCAGGAGAGCCAGAACACTGCATTCATTCTCAGCTCCTGTATCTTAGCCTCTTTCATAGCATCGCATATTGTCGTCCAACTGCAATTTTCACAATTATTCCTCAGTAGATCAACTTTCTTTGAACTACAGCATTTGAGCAGATGTTTTAATTCATCCTCATCACCTCAACAAGCAAATGCTCATTGTCCTTGGACACTGTTTCTCTGAAATTGCTAGTTTTGCCTTGGACAGTGACCTCAGGAACATTCTGGTGGCCCTGTGAAAGAGCCCAAAGCATTCAGCATTGCTGCATTGATAAAACAAGTTTTCTACTCAGGACTGGTGAAGAAGAAGCCTTTGCAAAATAGATCCTGGTGGTAACTAACTGCTGTATTATCCAAAATGCCTTGTTGCTAAACATTTGTTGTGTCTTATTTTGGTCATGGCTCAGATATTTTATATTGCAGTAGGCTGCCTTTCAAGAAGAATAAACCTGGAATTTTTTCTTTCATATTTCTTTACTCTGTGTTTTATAGTCCAATTCTACTATAAGAATCTGAAAATGTCTTTACTTCTGCTGATAAAGCTTGCTTTTTTTTATTTCTTGTAATTTTGTGGGACAGCTATTTTAATATTACACCTATTGTTAGAGGCTTATTTACCGAAAAAAGAATCATCATTAATGGTTAAAGCCTTGAACTAGAAGCTGTTCTTATTTGCATTATTGTAACACCCTCAGGTCCCTTAAGACAGCTTGCACTGGCCTTCGTACTACACTAAGATATTATAGACAAACAGTAAGATGCCATTTACCATTCCTATCCCTGAAGAGCCTTCAACCTTCTTGTTAGTTGCCTGACTTGTATGCTCATTACTTTTCCTTCTTTCCCTCTCATCCATATGCAGTTTATTCTTCTTTCTATTTAGCTATTTTTACTCATAGGATTCATCCCTACCATGGAAGTGTAGGAAAACATCAGTTATATTATTCTGGCACTGTACAAATACCACAGTCCCAACCTGAAATACTTACAGTTTAAGATACAGGCTTGCTTCTGGGGTGGGTTTATTTCAAGAGGGAATTGTGCCTGAATATGAATATGAATGGAGCTAGGCTAGTTTTATATTAGTTTCACTGTGAAAACAAACTTTCTTACTCAATCCTACATCTCCTTTATTTACTTTCTCTTTATAGCCATTTAATTCCATACACCTTGACAAAATGAACTATGTCTCATGCTAGCATTATCAATAAGAGGAATAAATGCAAACAACACATTGTACAGGTAAACACTACAGGACATGGCCATTAGAGGATATACTGGAATGCAAATTGTATGCTTCAGATGGCGAAAATGATTGTAATGTGCTTGTGTTTGGTTATTTTTATTCCCCTCGATTTAGCTCAAAGTACTCAAGATCCTTGGTGGGTCTGTTACTCTAAGATAGATTACAGGATGCAATTACTTTTGTAGAAGGAAACACTTGCTTGAAACTGTATGAGAGTCAATTTTATGCAGTTCAGTTTGGATTTCAAAACGGTCTCCTACATGCAGAACATAAACACCCTCCCTCTTGTCTAGGTGGAGGCAGTAAAATGAGGCTCCTAATTCACACTGGGTGGTAGGAGGTGTGCTGGAACAGGGACCCACTGCTGCAGTCTGGGCAAGAGGAGGGAGGCCCAGGAACCTGGGAAAATGGTGCAAAGTTGTTACAGTTAGTACTGTGAGTTTTGTAATGGCTCCACTGATAATTCTAACATTGGCCAATAAAACCTGGCTTTGGTTTTGTCTCCTCATTTCCAGATTTTGACTTTATTTTGCTCTTTTTCTTTTATTATTCTTCCCCCTACTCCAGGTTGGGGTTTTTTTGGTTTGTTTTCTTTTCTTTTTTTTTTATGGTCCTCATCAAGCAGCTGTTCCTAGTGTGGGCACCTGATCACTGCTGCTTTTCATTTGCCATAGTCCCTCCAGGATGCTCATGTCATCAACACCTGTTTCTTATTCTTTTGGGTGGTGACTAAAAGGCACATTAACCAGATCCTTTGGTGTCATCCACAGAAATTACCTATTACCAAGGTAAACAAAGACTAAGGCTCCAACTCTGTTATCTTCCTTTTTGCCTTTCTTTCTTCTGTTTTTCGGGTTTGCTTTTTTACTTTCCCCATCCTCTTCCATCAGAGGAGGGCAAAATTCCTGGTCCTTTCTTTTAGATCCCCTGTCAGTTCTTACTAACAGTGTCCTCCCTTGCAAACCCACTATCTACTCACCCACCAGCAAGTCAACAGCATTCTTAATATCTGCTTTTATAGTATGTGCAAAAAAATTCCACTCATAAAATAACTGTAAGTTTAACTTTTTGGCCTCTAATTTTTTTTTATTCCTTGCTGAAATGAAGAGAAATGGACCCTTCCTCTCATTTTGCCAGTAGTTACAGCCTGCAGTTTTACCTCTGTAAAACTGCATTCTAGTTGGTGAGCTAGATTTAAGTCTTACAGTTCACACTGCATTAATCACTGCCCTAGTCCTCCTCTGAAGTGTCATTTTAATCCATGTAAGAAAGCCATAACTAATGCTATTGTTTTAACTGTATTTGTGGGAATGTTTCTTATTCTACATAGAAAATATACTCATTAGACTGGAATCATTCTCCAAGAAGTTTGTTTTGGCAGAGCTTTTCTTGGTGGGCAGTAAGGAGGATTGAGTTGTTTACATTTTTGGAAAGCTTTGATAAGATGTTTAAAGAACCTTATGGAAAACAATACTAAATCTAAATCCTTCTATTTTTAATAGGCAGAAAATGCAATTAACCATCTTTCCCCAGAGTAGCAATATAGAAGGCTCAAGCAGGTGTGTTACTATTGCAATATCAAAATAAAAAGTCTAGTCAGCCTTTCACTATAAAAATAAGTGAAATGCAGAGCAGATGCTGTAATAACCATTAATTTACATTCACCAACTATATTTGTTGTAAAAGTAGATGAGGACACTGGAAAAACAAGTTATTTTTGGCTCTTCCCTGCAATATCACAAGAAAACTACTGTAATGTGTTTAGCAGAGCAATGAATACATATTGGCCAAATTTATCTCTGCTATAACCCTGCAGAAATGTAGAATGAATTTAGTTCTAAATTTCACTTTGTGGAAGGAAGGATAAAATTAAAGGAGTTTATTGAACATCACCAGAAATTTTCCAGATCTGGTACTGAACTAACTTTGAAAAACTTCACAAGGAAAATAGAATGATATGCAGATTTTACCTAAATTTTACTGATCAGAATTTACAGTTGTAACTTTCTATTAGAACCAGATTTTAATGAGCTGTGTAACAACCTATATCCAGAGAAACTCAAAAGGAAAGTAGCATTTCTTGGATGCTGATTTCTGTAAGACTTCTGTGCTTAGCATTGGGGTCTTTGTGCTGACTTTACCGTGCAGAATGTCCCTGCAGAACCACAAATAGATGTGGGCACATTTGGACTGCTGGGCGAAAGGGTCAACAGTATCTTAGGTTCTATGGTAGGTTTCATGTGGGGATGCTCAAGTGCTGTATATACAATTAAATGAGCTTTGCCATAGGTCAATTTATGCTATTTACATATTTTTAGAGATGAAAGCAAAAAGCTTAACCAGCCTTGCCAGTTTACTAGAGGGGTTGAAAGTCCTCACTACAAAGCACACTGTTCAACTACTGAAATAATTTGCCCTTAAACTCATAGTATTCGTGTCACTTCTGTCTGTTGTGTAATATTTGACACCCATTTCTATTAATGGCAAAGGATAAGAACCAGTGAAATAATTTCAAAATTATTCTTGACTTCATTTTGCATGAAATACTGGTATTAAACCAGTGTTTTGACTCCTCTGCAAAGTTGTCTCTTTGTATTGAGACTGCAATCTAACAGATCGTGGTTCTAATACATCAAGACATAAGTCTTTTTCTCTCTGATGGTTATTCATGCAGGTGGGTGCTTACGATATTTTGTCTATATTTGACTGTATTAAAAATCAGATTTTTTTAAGCCCTATTATATATCTGCCTCAGTTTTGAATCGTAAGTTGATTAATGTCTTTTACTGGTGATTTGCTAGACCTGTGAACCACATTGGTGCAAATTGTTTCAGGCTGGCTATGAAGCCAAACTTTCAGGTTTTCCAGCTCAGCAAAAAAAGCCACACACAAAATAAATTGTCAGCGGTTCACTTTAATAGAAAAATTTGCAGAGGCTTTTGTTTTGCCCCTCTGATTTTTCAATGAAAACAACTGAGAAAATTCACTACAGATTTGCTGGTAAATTTAGTTCAAGGTGGGAATTTTTCAGAAAGCAAAAAACACATTTGAAGTCTTTTTTCCAGCTGGAAGTGTATCCTTTGTGCTGCATCCTTGTTTTTAGTAAAAGAGCTAGTGCTTAAGAGTTTCAGGCTGAGCAAATTTGAGCAAGGTGAGGTAAGTGGTCAGACAGTGACTTTCAGTGATTCTCCCCCATCAGTCACACAAAGGATGAGGGGGGGAGGAGAGAGAAAGAGGGGGATTCTCAAATGAAACGAGGAGAGGTGTGATGGTTTGAGATGCTTTGGGAAAGAAAGAAACCTTATAATAGAGACAGGGCAATAAAGGGAGTGGATGGCATCTATGTATGCGTCACTTTTCAGTGGCCCTGTGTATGGTTCTGGCTTTAACCCTGACACAGAGGGATATCCGCACAACATGACTGAGGTGATTTTACACTGCCAGCTGCTTTCCCCGGACTCCCTCCGTTGTCAGTGGAAAGCAAATACTTCTCTGGAGGGTAATTCAGGAAAGAAGCCTAATTTAGTTGAGCAGAATTGGTCTTTAGAGAATATCTACTTTTCTCCATTGCCTATGGAGGGCATCTAAATCTGGGTTTAAAGATAAATCATGAGATTACTTTCTCTTTTCCTCAGCGGTTCTGCTCTGACTTAAAGGTCCCGAGTAACTGGACCATGTGATGTTTCTTCTGGAGATCTGTCAGCACTCAGATACACACAAGGGAATGCAATTTAGACGCCACATATGAAGGGCTTAAATTCTTAGACCAAATGCATTTAAAAGACATGGAATCCAAAAGTTGAATCTCTATTAACCAACTGGTAATGGCCTTATAAAGAGGATATGGTCACAGGGGATATAACCAGAGTACAGGATTGATCTTGACTGGTTACATGGGGTAGAAAAAACACATCACATTGTGGACAAGTATTTTATACCCAAATTGCTGTCTGGAAAGGAAACTCTTAACTTTATCTGCATTGAGCACAACGGCACAGAATGGTGTTTTCAAGGCAATGTCAATTCAACAAAAGTTATGTCTACCTCAACAGGTAATGCAGTAAAAAGCAAGTAGATCTGTGGGATGCAAGAGTTGATGTTGAACATCTTGAACCCCTTGTGCTTGGTTCAGGGTGTGAGTTTGTGCGGGGCAAAGGGGGTTGTTCCTTGGACTAGCTTTAGTGCATCCGTTACCTTGAATAGATGCCAACACGCAAGCTACACATGGCAGTAGAGAATGCATTTTCTACTTTTGTCATTGTTTTTATTATACATTTTTGGCCCTTTTGCCTTTTTTTTTTTTTTTTACACATCTCATTTAATTTTCCTCACTTTCAGTGATTTTTATCATTCTTATGAGGTTAATAGGACTTCAGAGCAAAACTCATGCAGCCATACGGACTCCACTACCCACTGGCCAACTGAACAGTTGCATCTTGACATCTTGACATATCCAGTGTCTCCAGGCAGCATGAATTGTGAAAGAAACACCGTGAAGCTACAATGTTTGTAGTATGCACTCCCTCTCATCCTGTACATACAGCATGAGTGTCTAATGGCACGTATGTGCTTTAAACTTCCCATTAACTTTGGGCATAGCAAAAAATAAATTATTAACTTATGGTCCTGACAGTATAACATAAAAGCACTAACTCCACAAGAACTTGGCTGGGTTTTCAAGTGTGGGTAATTAAGGACCTGCCAACCTTATCTGTGGCACAATTCCAACAGCAGCGTTCTCCTGCTGGCCTACTATTGCTATCCCCGGGAGATCCAGCCTTGGAGGAATAATCACCAGCAAATTCCATTCAGGCATTTGCCTGTCTCCCAAGATTCTCCAAAGGGTGGTGAGGTTCATGTCTGTGTGTTTTTTAATGCGAAGAGCATGCAGGGATTGGTGATCATGGATAGTATCTGAAAGCAACGAAGCACAACCTGGGTAGCTTTTCAAGTAGGAGTGACCTGAAGTAGGTGTTTCCAAACCGTGAATTTTACTTTAGAGCTGTTCTGCTCAGGTACAATGCACTTTGATTAGAATTTGGAAAGAGTACGAACAAAAACACAGATAGGAAAGGGAAAAACAGTTTATTGGCCTTGCCTTAGCAGAGAACTTGCTGGAGAAATGCACGTTCTCATTGCACTTGCTATGCCATTTATTAATATTGCAGCAGAGGATGGTACAACTGTAATCATTTGTGATTTCAATAATTTATATCAATACACAATTCATGAATTCCGTGTTTGCACATTTGGAGAATGCTACAGCTGAAAAGGATCTACTGAAAATGTAAGAGGTGAGTATTTCTAATCATATCCATGTTCTTTTCAGTTCCCTGGAAGAACAAGACAGCTACAAAATGCAAAGATCCAGGTAATTACTGGCATTAAAACTGCTACAAAATAGATGAACGAATGCAGGTCATAAAACAAGAAAAAAATTACCCATGAACCTGAGTGTTGAGAACAGTGGGTAAACACTGTATTTTTAGCTCTTGAGTCATCAGAGAGCACAAAACCATCTCTGTTCAAATGAAATCAGCAGGTCACTTTTTTTGTACCTTAGTACATAAGTATGTGCGTTTATATATTTGTGTCATGTGCATAAAAAGCTCAATTATCTATCTGTCTATCTATCTATCTATCTATCTATCTATCTATCTATCTATCTATCCATGTCTTTAATGGACTCAGTTTCCAAAGCATTGTATATCAAAATGCCATGGGATATACAGTCCAATGCAAAACCTCCTAAGAACTCACAGCAGTTTTGGGGCAGTAGGACTTCTCCACTGGATGAAGTGATGACCAGTGAGCATCAACTATCACTTTGTAAAAGTGAGTCTGAGGTGTATAGTGTTTCTCGATATCTTTTGGGCATAATAATGTGGGTTGCAAGAGACTTTTTTCTTCTCTTTTTTTTTTCATGTCCATGTTCCAAAATTTGGGATGCTGGGGTGTTTTCTGATGAAAGCCCTGTTTTGTGGGCATTTAGAGGTAGAACAAAGCTGCTGTAAATGAAGAGAAAAAAACACAAAATAAAAAATTAACTCTGTTGCTAGACTGTCAGTTCATGGAACCACTTACGCCTAGCAAGCACGTAACTGTGTAGGAAAGCAGGGCAGGTTCTCCTCTGCTGGCAGACCAGTTATATTTGAAAAGACAGTGTGTCATCTGTCATGCTCGATGGCATGAGAACTTTCTCTTCTGGACATAAAATGTAATCATTGCCAGAGGTTGGAACTTGGGCTTGGCTCTTTTATTTATTTATGTTATTTGACATAAAAAAAATGACAAATGAAGGCAAACATCTTCAAAAGAAAATTGATGACCAAATCAGAAACAATAGTTGAAACAAGATGAGGAGATTAGAGTGGTTTAGATTTCTTTTGAAAAAAGATCAGATTACGTTTTTCTAACTGTCAAAATTATTGATAGTTTAATTTGTAAGTCTTTTTGCGCCAACCTAATTTTCATTGATGACATGAAAACTTTATGACTCAAAAATTAGATTTCATTTTTACAGGTGATTTCAAAGAGAATTTTTAAATAAAACTTCAAAGCTCCTATTCAGCTGAATAATTCCTGCCTCAACTTTAACTACTGTTTATAGTCATATGTTTACATAGACATTGCAACCAGTTTTAACACAATCAGATAATTTGGGCTGCTGTCATTTGAAATTAGCCTATTGCCACAATTGCTCTGAAGAGTAAAGGTGATAGTCATAAAAACCCACTACCATGCTTATTTTGCAGTCACCACAAATGGTAGTGCAACAGCAGATCAGCAATTTTCAGAAAATTTTCATACTGGTGTAGATTGAACATGTGGTGCTTCATAAGAAACGGAAATATCCTGCTGAATGTGCTTTCAGTTTTCCTTTAAATAGAGAGGAAAAAAAAGCCCCAAGAATTATTTATTGTTTGGGTATGAAAAGTGTCATTCAGAAACATGGCAACAATGAGAAATTCTAAGTTTACATATATTATTTCATCCAAAAAGCTAAACTGTTCAATTCAGTCATCAAGGAAAAAGAATCTGAATAATTAAAGGATCATCTTCTTGTAGAGAAAAAATAATTGACAGTTACAATTTTTTGTTTGATACAGCTCTACCAAAAAAAAAAAAAAAAAAAGGAAAAAAAAATCCTGGTAGTATGTGTTGTTGAGGATCCTGTTTTATAATGCAGACAGTATAAATTACAAGGACATAAACAAAGAGATTCTAGTAATGTCCTTATCCAGATGAGCTGTGCTCTCATAATCAATCATGCCACCAGAAACCTGTGTAATCTATAGCTGCCTGTCTTATTTATATGTCTATTGGGCTATCAAATGTTCCCATTTCATTAAGTGCTTGCTCTCTACTGAGAAGGTACTTAATATTTTGCATCGCTGTGGTCTTTTTTCAGGGCTCCATGCTCCAAAGCCTAGTAACCCCCTTTACTTTCTGCTATTTTCCAGGCAATGCTCTCTGTCAGCAGCTCTCGAGTTCCCACATCAGGGCCTTTTCACCTGTGAGGACAAATTTCTGATTAGAAGGTCTTCATTAGGGGGCTATACTCTTTTCAGCATATATGTTATTTGTAGGAGCTCTGCAAATAAGGCTAGACGTTTTCTAAATATATAAATGTCCCCTTTCTCCCTGTAGCACCTAGCATGTGCCAACTGACTGGCAGCATGACAATGTCCCTGCCTCAGGGGAAAACTTTCTGTCTTGAAAGAAAGAAGGTTTCTGAGGGCAATTCAGTGTGTTTTTCTCCAGGGCATGGTACTTCCCAGAGGCGAGTTCACAATTTAACCCCTCTGAAGTCAGGGGAGAGAGGTATTTCCAGAGGGCAGATCTGAGGCACAGCTAGGCTTACCTGTCCTGTGGAAATGCCTCTATGTTTCTCCTGACTGTAGAAGGAGCCTAAGATGATCAAAGCTACAGCAGAGGCGCAGAGAAGTGGAGCAACCAGAAGGGTTTAGTTTGGCAGGAGAGCTGCCAGGTGGGGGCGCAGCAGCCTCTGATCAGACTTGTCATGAAGCGATGGGCAGTCGAGTTGATCTGACTGTTAAAGAACAGAAAAGGAGAGGAATACACAGTAGGAAATTATTTTTAAAAACATTACTGAACATTAAAAAATGTGACTTGAAGGATAGAACAAATTGGACAAATGCATCCTATGTTCCTACCCTTCATTCTTCCAGGTCAAAAATTATCAGTCTCTAATTTTTGTGCATTTTCCTGGTAGCTGACATTTTCAGAGGAGGAAAAGGACAGCTTTTAAGGAAGGAAACGGGGAGTGCGGAATGAGGAAGATGAAGTTAAAAACACGACAGGTTCCAAGAGATATGGAAAGTGAGCAACTGTATAGGAAGATTTGAAAGAGCAGAGGAGAACTGTGAGGTGATCAAATTAATTTGATCAAATTTGATGAAGTTAATTAGTTTTTCAAACATGAATATGCATAGGATGCATGGCATGTGTGTGCACATAAGAAGGATAGAATCAAGGAAAATAAAACCTGTCACCTCCCAAGGCTGTATTAGTTGTACATAAACCATCCTCAGTGAGATAACCTGTTCTTAAAAACTCCTGTTGATGAAGGACCCCCAGTCTTGCCTGGAAGTGTATTATACTGTTTAACCATCACTATTTCTTCTCCTAACAGCTACTACAAATCTTACTTGCTGTAGTTTTACTTCATTCATGTCCTATTCATTGTGGAGAAGGAGAAACAGTACATTCTTCTCCTCTATTCTACAGCCTGCTACATATTTGAACAGTTATGGTGTTAACTCCATGGTGTTAATTCTTTTGTCTTGTCTTGTCTTGTCCAGATATATTTCCTAGGCTTCTGTTATGATCAGCTGTTTTCCATCTTTATTAACAAACGTGCTCAAAACTGCCCAGAAAACTCCACTCGAGAACATCTATCTCAGTCTCTGAGTGATGTGAAAATATGTCCCTATGCTGACAGGCAGCACTCTCGTTTGCATGCCTTCTTATTTGTAAAAGGAGACCACTATCGATTCACATCTTTAAAATCTACTCTTAATACCCATTTTTTCCCCATGGTTAAGCATATAAGGTGCTGCCTTATGGATGAAACCTGACTGTTCCTGAAAAACTGTATCATGTATTTCTTGTCATGTAATTGCCTTAGGTTTTTTTGTAATTCTGGTCCCGATCTCTTAGTGTGTTGCAGTTACATCCACCTTGAGCTCATCAGACAACGTAACAACCTTATTCTCCATTTCATCGTTCTTCGTACTTGAGCAAACACTGACAGGGGGCAGAAAAAACCCCTGTAATACCCCTTGATACATCAATAGCCAGCCATTGCAGTTTCTCTCTATCCTTTTCCAAATACTCTTGTGACCACCTTTGAGTAGTTTCATCAGGAAGCAATGATGCATTTAGACATCTTTTTCCAGGATGCTCAGTTCAGCCTCAGCTCTCATTTTTGGCTGCACTTCATAATGAACATTGATATTTGTACAGCTGCCTTCTATCTTCCTGGTTGGCGAACAAGGGCCTGATTATTTTCCAACAACTTTTGTAATTACTCTTGAAGAAGTAAATTGCTATCTATTCTGTACAGTCCATCTGTCATTATGATAACTGTTCCTCTCTTCATAGTATTTCCATGTTGGCTTTAACCGGCAAGCTTTTGTAGCTTGGTGAAGATTTCATGAACTCTCTCGTCTGTGCTGTGAGGAACAAAGAACAAATTTCAAAGGTAGGAAGACAACATTAATGAGTATAGCTGCTACTCACTCACTATAAAGGTGTCTCTCATAACACGCCCTGGGTTTATGTTTGGTTTCTAAAAATCTCTTTACTCATGCATGACATGAGGGAAAACTGGCTTTTCTAGCATATGTTTTTTCTACACAGCCACCTTTATTTTTATGAAAAAGTAGTGAAGAGCTTTCATAAGGCAACTCCATACTCTTTCCTGTGCAAACCCTGTGTACCTTTAGAGTGTCTTGTTTCAGACTGCTGGCTGGAGCAAAATTTTCTACTTGTGATGTTAGCTGGCACTCTGTGTTTGCTCCCACCTTGGAATAAAATACTCTCTGGAAATATACTGCAAAAATGTTATTGAGAACAGTTTAGAAGAAAAATGCCTGGAAGTGTACTAAAGAACAAATCTTTTGATAGCACCTTATAACAAAGATCTGTTAGTCAAGTTGCACAGATTTAAAATCTTAAGTAGGTTTGAAGAGTAGAGTTTGAGGAAATAATGCTCACATATACGCAGCATGGAACGTCATCACTAATATAATTAGAGGCCTTTTTTCCTCCATAGACTAGTCAGAACATAATAAATCCTTACAGAACGTAATAGCTTCAAATTTGATTCTCGAAAGTGTTAATTAAGCTTCCTAAATTCTTGGGATGTCCTATGGCTTGGTTTTGTTCGGGTTTTTGCCTTTTTTTGTGTCTGGGGTTTTTTTTTGGGTGGGAGGGGGAGGTCTTGTTTTGTTGTGGTTGATCTTAATTTTTTGCGGTTTGGGCTTAATTGTTTGCAAACACAGGTAAGAAGCTTTGCCTGGAACTGTTATGTGGCTTTAGGTGAGAAATATGGCTATAAGTGAGATATATCAATAAAACAGCTCTGGTGTTGTGATTGTTAATATCCAGCTAAATCCATCAGAGTGCATTTCCTTCTTCTGAAGTGGCAGCACTGTATTAATTTGCTTTTCAGTCTGCTGTAGCAACAGAAGTGGTTAAAATAGACTATTTTTTGAAGCATGGGAAGGTCTTCATTTTAGAGACCATTTAGGCATTGCTTATTTAGCAAACCATAATTTGCCATTTGCACCTATCTCCATTTACACTCTGCAACAGAATTAACACTCTGCCTTGATGCATACTTGAGATTGAGGTGATGACAGTGTTTCAGGACTACAAGGGAGCTCCTCACGCTAAACCAGGGATGAGAACTACAGAAAATCAGAGTGAAAATACATTGTTGAGGCACCAGCTCTTTGATAACATACACATGAGGAATTCTGACTGCTGTTAGGCAGTTCTACTGTCCCTTTTGTAAAATGCAAGATTATTATTCATAAACAGGGACTTCAGACCTAAGAACTCTATTCTGCATGCATTTAAAATAATTTTTACCTATTTTAAATTAATTTTGTTGATTTATTGCTTTGGATTTTTTTAATCTAATATCAAATAGCAACGTAACTATGTTGTTCCAGATGCGTCTTTCTTTTAGTTGAAAATACAATAGTATATAGGTGATTTATTGGTCTTTACAAGGTATTGGAATCTTTTGCATCTAGAACATTCACTAATTTGAAAGATCATTATTCGTTAAAGATCAGTTGGTGCTTAGCAAAAGTTTCAGTGTTCACTGTTCTAGACAAGGAAGATGCATTTTGAAGATAGGTGGTTGACTGGGGACTTGGTGGAACCTATTTAGATTGATTTGGATGAGGAGATTTGACAGTTTAAAAAAAATACCAATTTGCCTTGTATTTTCTCGCTACCGCTATTCTCATGGTAACCAAGAACTCTGACTCATGATGCTGCTCGGAGGGCCTTCCAGTTATTTTAAATCTGCTACTTTCTGGCTTTTCTCATTTTCCTGTGAATGTTGCAGATTTACACAGCACTTTCTTGACTTCCCTCCCCTTCAAGCACTTGTCTGAATTTCTCTTAAAAGGATTCACTTTTCCAGACATGCCAGTTGCCCCACCTTTTACTGCATCAGAATTTCCCTAGGTTTTGAAAACACTGGGTAAGTAGGTTCAAAGTTTTTATGAGAGGAAAAAAAAAGAAATTGGCTCATGGAAATACATACAGAGAGCTCTTTTTGAAACTGGTTATTTGATTCTCCTCCCATGAGCAGCAGGGAGCTTTGATGGTTGCTGACAAAAGAGGTGATGTAATATTAAGCATGAAGACCAGACAAAAAAGATTAACAGAGACAAAGCAAAGAACTGCTAAGTTCTTTACTTACACCATATAGATTGTTATACCAAAAGTTATTCTAGGTAGAAACTTTAACAGATACTTCCTTTTTTGTCTTTTAAGCTATGAGAATCTTGTCTAAACCACTTAACAACCGATCAATTCATTGGAGTACAGACAAGAAGCTGAGTCTCCAGCTGAGTTCCCTTGTAGGCAGCTTCAATGTTATTGCATTACTCAGATCCTCTCATGAATCAAACTTTGAGCGCGGGCTTAATTAAGGGGTCAAATTCTGTTTTGTTGCTGTTTGAAATTTAGGCTTGACTAAATTGAGCTTGTTTTAAATAATCACTGAGGTTAGAACATGGTTTATCATCTGCTTACTATAGAAGCAGGTTTTAAAAGATATTGGGAGGAGAATTAATTCCTTTCCAATAGTCTTTGGCAGTGGCATTAGCATTTTTAAGTAAACACTAATAAAATTCCAAATTTAAGCCCACTTTCCACAACTGTGTGGACACAACTTGCTGATGAGAAGTTGCTGTGGAAATGAATAATAAGTGGGAACTGGCAAAATTTGTCTTCACTTGAATGGTGCGATGGTCCAATTTACACAGCTTCAGTAGTAGGAGACAAATGAGCAGTGATTATCATTTATTCTGTCAGAAGCAATGGTGGTATGAAGGGCTTTGTCCAAAATAATCAGTGTTGGCTATAAGCCAAGGCCAGGGAAAGAGCAACGCATGGTGTTTTCTGGATTTAGATAGTAGTATAGCTTCTGACTGTGAAAAGATCTGAAGTGAATGGATGGGATGGAGAGTGGAGGGGGAAAAGATGTTCTAATACTGTCACTTCAGAAGACAAATAGCCAGGAGATCAGACTTCCTGGCGTATGCATCTTTAAAACACAAACACCAGTCTTCTGTCTCTTGTCTTCACTTTTTTTTTGTACTCAGGAGTATTAAACAGTACTTTCCAGCCTTCTCCATATGATTCAAACACCTCCCTTCCTGGACTACGTGAGAGATCTGTCCACCAATTACGCCCTGGTCATCTCATTTCAAAGGCAGCGTTTAAATAATGAAAGATTGTGTAAGGATATGAACTGCTTCAATCAATTTCATTTAGTTTTGTGGTTAGTTGCCTTTTTCTCTTTCTAGCCCGCTTGTCCATTTTTCTGAAGGGATTAATACTTGGAAGTGGTCTTGAAACTCCCACTAGGTAGGCAAAGAAATGCTTCCTGATCCTGCAGCACCGGTAGAGTTCCTGCTAGATGGTACTTTTAATACCTGCTCTATATATGTCCTGAATTTTCTTCTCAACCAGGCATCCAAAAGGAAAAGTAATAATGTGCTGTCAGCTGGAAGGTAGGAAGCAAGCACACACTGAATTTTGAGCTCTTTGTGAAGGGCTGCAGCTCCATTGGATTGGCAGCTATTGAACCCATTTTTGTTGGTTGAGGTGGACTCATTTGAAGGTTTGATTTCTTTTTAACTACCAAAAGAGTTTAGTGAAACAAGCATCACATTTATTATATAGTAATCCAGTACAAGAGTTGTCGATGCCCTATTCTGAAAGAGTTCTTTACTTACTGGATTTTACACACTGCAGCCCTCTGAGATCCATCATCAGAGAAAGGGGGTTTTCAATCATACTGAGTATCTTAATTTTTGTAACCATTCTAGGAAAGGCTCTGGGCAACTTTTATCCAGCCAGAGGCGCTACACATTAAACAGTCTTGTGAACCCTGGAACTAATGAAGTCAGATTTCCTACTTCATTAAACTTCCACTTTACTTCTCATTACTATTGTTCATTTTTCAAGTTAGTTTGTTGTATTTGTTATGTCCATCCCTCTACAGGAGCTGCAGATGAAGTTACTGAAGAGGAGCTGTGTTTGCAACAGGAAAGAAAACAAAAAAAAGCATATTATGAGCTACTTTCTTTGTTTTTAAAATCAAAGTCAGTTGTAACAAGAAACAGACCTCCCGAGCATCCCACCCGCTGCACTGCAGAGATAATGTGAATGACAGCCACTGCGATATCACCTTGGGAAACAGCTCCAAACAGTCAGTTTTTAACAGCCGTCTTATCTTCATATTGGCTGATTGATACATTAATCAATTATATATGGCATAAATTGTGGCCCAGTAAAAATTATTTTGGCTGTTTTAGGACAGGGAATATGAATTTTTGCAATCGCTAGCAAAAGGCTACAGCTTTATGTTGACCTGACAGCACAGGGTCTCAGGACTTAACTGGGTTTGCATTGGCCTAGGCTTGTTGTAGCTGGCTTAATGCTTGCCAGCAGCCACCTGACTGGTGCCTAAGTCGATGGGCTTCTGCCTGGTGAACCTCAGGGAGAGTGATGGACTGACAGACCCCCTTGTGCCTGTGTACACAACAGCAGCCCTTCGATTAAGTGAGCCTGTTGTACAACTTTCAAACCTTTGCTGGGAGCTGATGAAGAATGAGATTGGGATGAGAAAATAAACAAAATTAGTCCCAAGCAGCCCCGAGGCTGAACAGGAACAAAATCCCACCATTAAGGTCCTCCCAGCAAGGACTTCAGAATACTACTGATGTGACTCCCCACCGTCACTGTGAGATGAGGGAGACAGAAACAGTCAAGCTTAGGACTCAGAGGTATACCTAAAGAGTGAACAGGACTGGTATTAGGCCATTTTGTATAAAAAACGTAACCACACCATCAACTAGGTTTTTCTGTATTAATGACATCATTCTGGACTATTGGACTGCTAAAACAGTAAGTGGAGTAAAAATTAATTCTTAGCTCAACAGATGATGTGTAAACTTCTGCTCATAAGAGGATTTTCATGCTAAAAAAATAACAAATTTTAAAAATAACAATATTTTGCTGAACTAACATAGTTGGACTTGCCCTTTGTTCTGATTCTAACAAGCTGAAGCAAAACAAAGCTTAGTGCCTTGCTCTCCAGTTAGTGGAAGTGACACATTACCCATGTCATTACCCAGGGATAAACTGGTCTTTCCCTTTCTTCGATATTCCTTGTCAAAGCTTTCATTTACTAGGTCTCTGCCCTTCAACCCCAAACTCCAGTCTCCCTTACTTGGCTGAAATGCTAAAGTACTCATGGATACGCAACTTGTTTGAGAATGATTGTAAGTACTTAATACATCTGTTCTTCCACACTGCACAGCTCAGAAAGTGAGTTGTTCTAGGAGGATTCTCTTGTGACTTTAACACGTGAGTCTCGATTTTTTTATCATGAAACTGGAAGAAACCTGTTTTCCTCTCAACTTTGATGAAAACTCAGCTGTAAATTCAGAAATTACTAAGAATGACCAAATTCTCTTTTTCTTACCTTTCTCCATGATTTCATGATTTCATGTGTACAGATCCTCATTATTTACTTTCTAAAATTTTGAAAAGCATCTTTTTTTTTGCAAAACAGACTAAAAAATCATTTTAACCTATCAAAGAATAGCACTGAGGCTATTTCTTTGTCTTGTATTCTATGAACAGGGTTTCTGAATAACAACAGAGACTTTTAAAAATGTTTCCACATCATTCTCTTCATTTGATTTGCTATTGAGGCAACATATTATGCTATGATGGCAAGCTTGTATTCCAGTATACAGGATGCTTTTAAATTACCATAGGCACTACAGGATGTATGACTTATTATGGTCTGTTTTCTGCCTTTTGGTAGTGTATGTGTTATTTACAGTACTCGCTATATTAACTTCTTCCTCACATCTGCCATACCATGGTCAAAGTAAATATTTTACATTACAGTATTGTAGTAAAATATATTCTATAGTGAGAATGAAGTAAATAACCCAATACTAGATCTTTACTTTCTAGTTTCTACTGAACTGAGGGTTTTCTTGTTTTGTTTTGGTCTTCAATCTCAGAGCATGACTGTTGGAGTAAAATTCACCTCTAATTAAAACTGGCCTACCAGGCTTCTCTCTTTCCTCATAAAATATTCTTGTGTAACCAATTCCTATACTTAGGGCATGCAAATCTACTGCAT
Organism: Rhagologus leucostigma; assembly: GCA_013397725.1. Lineage (NCBI taxonomy): Eukaryota > Metazoa > Chordata > Aves > Passeriformes > Rhagologus > Rhagologus leucostigma. The sequence goes on along the minus strand of VZTD01002860.1, from coordinate 2,201,805 downwards.
TTTGAAATCAGTTTCTCTAATGATACATCTGGCAAAAACAAAAACATAATTCACAGCCTGCAACAATTTGTGAATGATTTAACAACCTCTCAACGTACTCCTTAAAGAACTTTTAAGGTCATTCCTCACCTGATAGATTTGCCCAAAAATAACAAACTTGGAAAAAAACCCTGAGTATAACTACATGAGAGAAATGGGGTGCAAGGGGATAGAAACAAAAGAACTGCACCTTTTATAATTGTGGCGTGAATTAAAACGCTATTGAGCTGAGCCAGGAGTCATATCCCAGATTAAATATCTTTAGGAAAGAATTTCATTGAGAGTCAGCAATTTCCTCCTCCCCACAAAGAACTTTAGCTTTTCTTGGGATACACCATTTGCAGTGTATAGCCTCAAGTGTAACACAGATTTCTTTGGCTTAGCATCTTAAGTAGGTAGTATTTGCAAGAGTATTCCCTTCTCCACTTCTTGCCAAGGCAGGAAATAATATTAATCAGCTTTCCTAAAGTTACTCTGCTCCATTATTTCACGTAGGAGTGCCCATGGGAAGACAAGGTTAGAACTCAACAGAAGGAAAGGAAAACTCAGGGAGCAGCTAGGAGAAAAAGAAAGGCATGACGAAACAAATATTAAAGTGAGAGAAAACAATAATAAAGGAAACACACAAAATATAGAGATCCTGATTCACAGTGATGTTCAGGTAAAGGATTAATTTTAAGCCATTAAAAGCTTAAATACTTTGAAGCATTGAGCTAAAAGATTGTTTAAATACAAACTTGCACTAGTTTAAATAAAATCTGTCAGGTAGCATGACGCAATGCTAATTAAGCCAGTACAATCTGGTGTTCCAAAATATGCATATTTAAGACCTTGGTTATGTTTGTGAATTTATCCCAGTCGACGTAACAGATTTCACAGGTAAAATTAATAAGCCAGTACAAATCAGGCAAAAATACACATCACATTTTCACAAGGAGTGCTTCGGACGTGATAAACTTCAGTTTACAAATGAGCATTTACTAATATCAACCTACAAGAAAGTTCACCGGAATTACATTATCCTTAGGTATTTATACAGTTGCAAGCTGCGATAGCTTGCTGTTAGGCTGGGTCTTCCCTTCTGACTTGTGTCCCACTTGCCACTTCTACTTCATAGAGGGAAGGAACACTCTTGAGCTCTGTGCAAGCAACTTCACCCATTTCTTCCTTTTCCCACCTGTGCTGTCAACCTTCTGTCTGCCCTTTACGGTTCATAGGCAGAGCCTTGGTATGCAAATAATAATGTTGCTTTAGTGAACTTTAGTGATTATATTCCCATGACTTGGCTGATACATATTGAATCTCAGTTTGAAACATGTTCCTCATCGGTATTTGGATTTCATGGTGAGAAACCTCTTAGCAATGTCCCTAATAAGACTCAGAATATTCCTGCAGTAGAAGCCGGGACATGGCTTGGAACTGTTGGGGCAGGAGCTACTTCAGCAACAGACAATGGAATTCAAGCATCTGAAATGGCAGGGAGCTTGGAACTAAATGATCTTTGGGGTCCTTTCCAACACAAACCAGTTCATGATTCTATGAAATGGTGCCAAGCAAATGTGATTGATATTGTGGCATGCTGAGTACAATTTCTTAAAGGGGAGGCAAGAAAAAGCAGGCGTTGGGCAGGAGTAAAAATGTGCTGCATGTTTCATCAAATGCATGAGCAGCCCAGCTGCAAGTGGTAGTTTGTCTTAAAATGTCTTAAAATACCTGGATGAATTTTCTAAGGTGACAAGGTACCCAAGAGAAGAATGTAATCAAATACAGAAGAAGTCTCATAAGGTTCTAATTTGTATTAGGGGCTTGGAAAATCTGAGCTTTAGCCTTAAGTAAATGGCTATCATGGAGTGGTATAAACCCCCCAAACAACTGACTTGGTAAGTTTGTTCAATTTTGAATGCATTTTCTAGAAATTATTTTGTACCTCTATACAAACTGTACTGGTTTTTATGCACGGAGTAGCTTAAGGAACAGAAACACTTTTTTCCTTTTAGACATTTTTAGGTGAGCATTGTATGTATAACGCATTTGCACCTTCTCAGGTCTTATTATTAACACCTTCTTATTAACATATTTAAGGCAGGTCCGGGATCACAGATAACGAAAGATGTGCATGCCACTTTAAAATTAAGCTTATTAAAGATAATAGAATGATCCATCGGCAGGCCTTCAGCTGCAGACTAAGAGGTGACAGGCTATTTGGTGAACAATTTACTGAGTGTCTCACTCCCTCCTCCTTCTTAACCACGGGCATTGTAAGTTCATTCTATTAACCTTAATAGGTTTGCTTTCAAAGTGTTTTACTTCGAAGATTTAAACCTGAACTCTATCATATGTCAGCCTGCAGCTAATTTAAGCAACAAAACTAAAAGAAGATGCACCATATTTATCTATGTGCATACTTGTAAGTATGTCCACAAGTAGCAGCATCTAATACATGTGAATAAATGATGTACTGTGCCTTGTGTAATGCTCTTTTGCTATAGGTCTTTCATTGTTCCATAGGGTGTCTCAGGATTTTTTTTTCTCTCAATTAAAAAAGAGTTAATGGCAGGCATCTCCAGCTAAGCATGCACTAGTTGAGAAAGGTTGTGCAAATGAGAGAAGCTTGTTTTCCTCACTTAACAACTCCAGTAGGTATATCTGAGGGCTGCCCTCTGTCCCAGCAGGACGTCCTTTTCTCTCCACCTGGGACTCAACCACAGAATTAGCAAGCAAGTCGTAACAGATTCAGCCTTTGAGGAAAGTGCAGGCTCAGGCAGCTTTATTCAGACTCATGGGACAGAACAGCAGCCATTATCTTTTCTCTATTGCTGCCTTTTTAAAAGCTCGTCAGACAGTACTGCCACTTTTATGGAACCTAACAAAGACACTGAAGCAGCTGGGTGCCTCCCATCATTTCCATTCCAGAGATCCCTCTAAGTGGCTCCCCCTCACAATGACACTAGCCCTGACAGATTTAGGTCCTTTCAGGATTCTACATTTCTTCCCTTACTTTGATGACTTAGAACAGTGACTTGGAGAGGTCAATACAGCTGTAAATGCCAGTTATCAATGGCCCCACTTCCCATCACCCTGGCAAGTCACCACCATGGAGAATCTCATACAGTCCTTGGCCAAACCCGGCCCAGCCAAGGCAGAAGTGACAGCAATGATTAGTGAGCAGGAGCTTGCCCTATTCTTATCCTGAGCCACTATTCACCTTCTGATCTCCACAGCCTTAGGGTCACCTCGACTTCGCTGCACGCTCAAATAACTAACGGTAAATGTTGCCCTTTGCAGTTTTACAAGACTGCTTCATTCCCATGGGACAGGGATGAGAACCTGACAGACCACCATGTGGAGCTACTGCCACTTGCCTTTTATCACCCTAAATGCACTATGGCCAGAGACCCAGGACAGTATTCATCACACCTCACAACCAGTCCAAACGCACAATATTCACTTCCCAAATGCTGCCTCCTTGGGCCACCTACTGAGAGAGCTGTTGGTAGAAGTAGAAGAGTTAACAAGACTCAGGGTAAAGACATCAAGAACTAAAAACGTGAGTCTTTTTTAGTGCTGTGGAATCCACATATAAGAGAAATTAGGCTGTGCTGGAGACAAGGTCCTGAGAAGAAACTGTGGAGTGATTCTCCACATTGGTTGTCCCACACTGAGAAGACAATGAAAGTTGTGTCAGTCAAAATAAGACAATTCTTTCCAGGCAGAATAGAGTGCAACAAATCACTGAATTGTTCCCACTTCTTAAATCTTCTTGTGCTGCCAGGTCACCACAGCAAAGGCCTTCCAGGAATTCCTCGCCAGGTTAGTCAAACAGCTTGCTGATCATCTCAAAAATCCACACAGTCTCCTGACCTCATGAAGTCAAGAATATAATCATAGGTATTAGCCTGCACAATCTTTGCTTACTTTTGTCCATAGTGTCTTGATCGCAGCTGATTTGATGCAAATGTTATTTCTAAAAGTTATCACTTCAACACACAATCCTCTTTCCAAAGTTTATCTTTCATCCATCTTCATGACAGAATATTGTTTATGACCATAATAAATCTTCTCAATTTGTATAGAATTGATTCTTAAACAAATGCCATCTTGTCTGTTTATTAGTAATACAAATTCATTTGTATTTGGCTGTTGATCTTAGGTTGATTTAAAAGTATGGATATACCTCACTGATGCCATTATATAGATGAGACAACAAAGCCATAGAATGCCTTGAGTTAGATCTCCCAAAGCTAAATTAATTCCTAAGACATAATGTACACTAGAGGCTATGGATACATGGGGTTTGGTTCTGTCTATACATGCCAGTAGTAGAGAGTGGATTAAAACTCAGGTCTTCCGAACGCAGTGTCCTGCCTGGTGACCCACAGGATTATTTTGCTATTTTCTTCTGCTTTACTGTGTGGCCTAAAATAATTCATATGTTTTATCTCCAGCCTGCTCTATACCACTACAGAAACAGATTGCACTTAACGTTATATTTTTTCACCGTTTCATAATCTCTTCAGGACTTGAAACAAATATGAAGTTGGCTCTATTAACTGTTGCAGGACCTGGACTTAATGAGTATATGTGTTAGATTCTGTCTGCCTGTGTTCACAGGTCTTTTTTTTTTCGCCTCAATGACTGTACCTTTCAAATTGGTGTTTGAGTTTGAGAAGGTTGTGAGGACTGTTGGCACAGGAGAACTGCAAGGATATCATGTCTACAATAAAGCATCCCATTTATCTACTGATGTCTGCATTTTTTGAATTATCAAGCACTTAGTAATGTACAGACCATCAGACAGCTGAGTTAGCTAAACATTCTCAACCTTATTACTCTGCATAAATGCTGGAATAGGTACCAGAATGAACCATCCCAGCTTGCTAGTTTTAACTCTGGATTCACTTTAGTATAAAGCTAAGCTGTGGAGAGAAGGAGAAAGTATTCTTAATATTTACATGTCGCATGAATCTTGATTGCCAGCTCTCTTGGGGTGAGTCTATCATGTGTATCCCCTATCATGCTCTATGCCCAAAAAGTAATATTGTGCCTTCCCTGTGCCTTTAAACTGAACTTGAAAAAAAACCAGACGAACTTTCCAAAGCAGATTCTCAAGGACACAGAGATTACACTCCTCAATTGTTGTCTGACTGTGGAAAGGCACGAAGGGAGCACCCTGCTTGCTTTTCCTTCAGCCAGCTGGTTTTTTTTTTTTCCCTCTTGGTGTGAGACGGAGAGCTGAATTTTGTTTCCTGGGACTTTGTTTTTTTTTTTTCCCTTCTTCTCTTCTGAACTGTTTCGACAACATCAGAACACATCAGGAGAATTTTCTCCCCGAGGCCCGGGGGTGGGCCCACGCCCTCACCGACCAGCTCCAAGGAGGAGAGAGACCACACCTACAGAAGGACTCTGAAATCTTCCCAGGTTTCTCTCTATAGCAGGGGTTTTAATTCATTATTTAGCATCATTATCCTTTTCCTGTGTGTTTGTTAAAATAAATAGTTTTTATCTCTTTCACTTTCCCTCGAGGAAAAATTTCCTTTTTTCCCGAACCCTGTGGGGGGGAAGGGTGGTTGCAACCTGGTTTTCTCTCAGGGGTTATATTACTAGATTTTGGCCAAACCGGCACACCAGCCTTGCATAGACTGTTCTGTTTTAGCAATAAAACTGGAGTAGCTGGCAGAACAAATGCCCACTGCTTTACAAGCAGCTTGTTTTAGACATCACCAAGAGGGACCTATGGAGGTACTTGGGTAGTTTTGATTCCACATACTTTCCAATCAAAAGGCTTCAGATGTCAATTACTGAAATCTGCCATAGCCTTAGAACAGAACACAAAGTACTTTCAGTCAAGCACAGAGAAAGGATTCTTGTTTTGGTGAAAAATGGAAGAAGGAAGGGGGCAAAGAATAAAGCATTAAATGATGATGTCTGGCATTACCAGACCTATTTGACTTTCGTCTGGGAGAGAGGCATTATGCTGTGAATACTAGAGACATGTCCTATCATTTTGCTGGACAAAGTCCCAAATTACCTCTAAACCTTTCAGTCGCAACTAGATTAGTCTATCTGAAAGAAGGAAAAGAACTTCTGAAAGCAACTAATGCTACTATAAGTTAGCCTCAGCAGTGTATCTCTACCAGGATACACACAGATTGATCATCCGAAGGAAGAACAGCAGACACTGCAGGCTTTAGTCCTGTTGTATAAATCCCCTTACAATTCGACTTCCCTTTTCTTTTCTTACTAAGTCCCAGAAGATGTTATGAATAAATAAAAGCTGCTGCCCTCCTAATCACCCTTCAACCCTTTCCACCTGATCAGTTTTAGTGGTGCTGAAAAGCAGTGACAGTAATGTCATAACTGTGGCTCCACAAAAGCTGCCCAACTGACCACTTCTCAGCATAGTTTTCCTAAAGAAGAGGAAGCTATCTGGAGTCTGCTAGGAATAAGCTTTTACATATATAAATGCATACAGTAATATATATAAATGGCAGTTTCTCCCTGTGCAGTTCAGTCATCAAGTCTGTACAAACCTAATGGATAATATCTCAGGTGAGAGGCATGACTGGCTGCTTAGTTACCAGAGGAGGTCTAAAAGGTCTGAACACTCCCTCAGCCTTTCCTGCCTGTCATTCTGAAACTTTCTTTTATCAGACAGCCCCATCTGTCACTCAGGAACTACATCTGCTTGCCTGTTTATTTTCTCACTTAGGGTTGAGGTCACTTGCCCTCCTTTTAGCTAATCAGAGGAGACAGTAGTAATCAAAGCACAGTATCAGTGCTCCAGGGATGTCTTTTTTGAATAGCCTCTGTACGTTGTTCTGCAAATCTTGCAAAGTAATGTAGACATATATAACCAGAGGAAAAGAACATGGGGAAAGGAACATTTGATTTGAGATCCAGCTAGAGGAACACAGTATTGCTGAATCTATATCCTACCTGGAAAAACAGGTGTAATATTAACTGAGGAATTTCTCATGTGTGACAAGAAAAAAACATCACCAAGTTTATTAAATGGTAGCCTTTCACAGGAAAATTCAATGGATATCCCTGCACAGATGTAAAGTGCAAAAACGAGTTTAAAGTGCTTATTTTTCAAAAAAGCAAATCAGCCTCCTGACTGCTCAGTGTTCTTAAGGGACTATCCATAAGACAACATGCCAGTCTGCATGGAGTTATTAATTTTGCTCTCTACACTTCCTCCACTAGATACCTTTGTTAGGCTCTGATAAACAGTATTAAATAGCTGTCAGGTCCTGCCTTCAAAATCAGTGCATTATAGCATCTACTAAAGCTATTCCTGTGGAGTTGATTCTAAAAAAGAGCTTCATACTGTGGATGAGAGATTTGTATCTGAAGGAAAGAGCAGTGAAAGAAAGATTGAGTTCAGGGAGAGAAAGCGTGTCTGACTTGTTTGCCCTTTGCCTAATTGTGGAGTGGGCAGTTTGCCTTACCTTCCAGACCCTTGCACATCTTGAAAGGATTTAAAGCATACTAGTACCAGCCTGTTCTCTCAAGACTGATTTCTCTTTACAATGCTATTGTGATGAATCATGCATTACTATGATTAGCAGAGAGAGCTACAATTCCTTTTTTGCAGCCATGGCTGGCAAAGGATTGCCTGGAAGCCCAGATGTGACAGAGGTGGAAAAAGCATCTTGTGGAACATGAAGAGAACGGAGAGATGGAAATTGTTGCATGTACAGTAAAAAAAAAAAAAAAAAATGTTGAAGAGGAGAACAGGAGGAGAAAGACGAAAGACTTGTAAATGAACACTACCAGGAACAGGGCCCTGACTGAACTGGACCTTCCCTCCAAGCAAGTATGACTCTTCTCATGCATAAGAAGCTGCTTATCAGCAATTATTTGTAGCAGATGGTACCCCCTCAAGAGCGAATTTAAAAAAAAAAATAAAGAGAGAGACACTGAAAGATACTGAAGAAGAAAAATAAGCTATCCTGGATAAGGTTTAATAATATTACCAGGCAACTGGAAAGTGCCTGTCAAAATTGAAAGGAAGCGGGGTGGGGGGACAGAGTGGAAGAGAACAGAATTAAGAGGAGAAGAGCATTGGCCAACTGCATGGCAGTCCCCACATGGTCTCCTTTCTTGGAAAGGACAGCAAGCTGCTTATTCCTAACGCTGGTTGTTTTTAACCTGCTTGAAGAAGGATACTGAGATGATACCAAAGTCCTAAGAGCGTTTGAAATTCAAGTTCTCAATGAAGAGGGAATAAAATTTTAAATGACACAAAAGTGAAACAAAACATTTTCTATTTCTATAATGTAAACAATAGTAATCTTTTGATGTCCTTAATATCTTTGCCTTGTTTCCCAATAATCTCTCATTTCTCTCATTGTCAAGGCACGAACGCTTCCAATGCTAAATTTCTATCAGTGTTTGTGGACCAAAATTGCTTCTAAAATGTAATCTCTTATAGGTGGCAGGGGAACTTGTCTGAAAAGTCCAAAGCAAAAGCTTAGTGTGGTAATCACAGAATGCTGGAATAGTATGGGTTGTAATGGACCTTCAAAGTCCTCTAGATCATTTCAGTCCCCCTTTTGTGGGCAGAGACACCTTCCGCTAGACCAGGTTGAGCAGAGCCCTATCCAACCCGGCCTTGAACACTCCCAAGGATGGGGCATCCACAACTTCTCTGGGCAACCTGTTCCAGTGCCCCCACCACACAGACAGTAAACTACTTCTTCCTAATATCCAATCTAAACCTGCCCTCTTTCAGTTTGGAGCCACTCCCCCTTGTCCTAAAAATGTGGCCCAGCCTCCCCCACCACGGAAGTCACTTAAATTATGTTGACCTGAGTGTGAATCTCAGATTACGAGGGCGGACTGAGTAGCGGGCTGATATGCTGGTCCCTTTTCCCTCCGGCTTGGCTGGAAACCCTCACTGACAAGCAATCATTCGGTTGGGAAACACCCCTGTGACCATCCAGCTCATGGACCCCGCTCACGCTTTCTCCAAACGCCTCTAGAAGGAGACCTCGTCCTCCCGTCTCGTCCCACCGGGCGGTGCAAGGGCACGCCCGAGCAAGACGGCGCAGCGGCTCCGGCGGTGCTCTGCGGACCCTCCCGGCCGCTCCGAGCCGCGCTGCCGGGGAGGCGGACGGACGGACGGACGGGACGGAGGGAAGGGTAGAAGGGGAGGAGGAAAACATGGAGGGAGGGACTGGCGCTCCTCTGCTGCCCTCTGCTGCGGGGCCCCGCGCCGCTCCATTCCGCTCCCTCCGAGCTGCCGGGAGAGCCGCCGTGCCAGGACAGCTCCATGCAGCGAGGAGACGGGAACGGCCCTGGGAACTCCTGATGAGAGATGCACGCCGCCCTGTCCCTGATGGAGCGGCCGGAGGCGGGTAGCTGCAGGGACAAAGGCCGGTCCAGGAGGTGGAAACCCATTATTGACACATCTGAGGGGTCAAAACTTGTCCCCCTGTGCTCCCAGAGCAAACTTAAATTTAGCAGTGTTGTCCATTTTATACCTGAAGATGATTAACACCCCAATTAAGAGCGTGAGCGAGGAGAAACCATGTATTTAACAAGTTTTGTGCTGTTATTGAAATGATATTCATTGAAACTTAAGCTGCACCTACGAATGCCGCATTATTCTGGGCGAGCTGGAAGGGCACAGGTGGCACCGGCACGGCGCGGACCCGCGGGGACAGCAGAGCCGGGATGCTGGGCTGCCAGCCCTCCGGCACGGCTTTCCCTGCATCCCGAGGGCGGCGGCACACAGGCTGCATGCGAGGGCATCAGCGCTCGTGGCACAGCTTTTATTTCTCTTCAGTTTCGATGGGCTGAAAGTGATTTGAGGACTTTCATCCGAGCGAACCGCTCAGTACAGCGCCGCAGGTGCCCGCCGCGAGGCGGCCCTTCCCGGCCTCCCCGAGCGTCGCTGTACCGAGGTCAGCACTGCTCAGGTGCCCAGAGTGGCCGGGCGCTCCTTCGCTTGCTCCCTCTCCCTTCCCTTATGTTCTTCCCCACGTCCTTTTCCCTTCCCTCCTCTCCTCCCTCTCCCGCCTCAGGGCGCGCAGGGGCGCTGCAGGGGGCGTGGCTAAGGGGGCGTGACTGTCCATTAGCCACGCCCCCTCAGCGGAGGTCCCATAGGCCGCCGCCGCTGCCAATCAACGTGTCCCGCCTTTCCCCCCCCGCTGCTGAATCCACCGCCGAGGAACGGATTGCAGCGGCCATCGATTCCCTCGGCTTGCCCTGCCGCCCCCCTCCCACGCACATCCCGGTCCCGGTGCCGGTCTCGGGGGATGTAGGAGGACGCGCTGCCGAAGGTACCCGGGCAGCGCCGCCGCCACGTCCCCCGGCGTGGCCGCCTATCTCCTGCAAGGCCGTGTGGCTGCAGGCGTTCCTCGGGGAGACCGGGAAGGGGCACGGCTGCTCCCCGCGTGCCCCCCCCGCCGCCGGTCCCGCCCGGCTCTCCGTGCCTTTAGCGTGTGCCTAGCCGTCCCGCGGGGCCATGGAGCGCGCGTTCACGCCGCTGGAATGCCTCCTGCCCACCGGTACGGTACCTCCCGTCCCAGCAGCGCCGGCCCCGCCGCGCCGGGCAGCGGAGGGAGTGGAGCGGGGCGGCCGCGCCTCCCGCCCCGGCCCTGCCTCCCGCAGCCCCGCCGAGCCCCGCGCCAGCCCCGCTGCGGAAACGCCGCGGTGTGTCTGCCCCGCTCAGGCGGAGTTTTGGGCTAAATACAGCGGTTTGGTGCCGTGTTAAGCCCCTCTGGAGTTCAAAATTGGCATTTAAACCCCAACCCCCTCGGGTTCGATCGGTACTTTCCGTTTGCTGCCGCCGTTTTATCGGCTTGGCCAGGCAGAGCGCTCCGGTGAAGCCTGTCTGTCTCGTATCTCCTGTCTGTCTCCTGGGTCTAGGGGTCCCTGGACTTGGCATCCGTCCCCCGTGTGCCTTTGGCTCCCCGCCTCCTGCCCGTGTGCTTTGCCCTGGAGCCACCCTTGCACCCCGCCTTGCCCTTTAGTACTGTACAGCAAAGCTTTGAGGGTTGTTTTCGGGGTTTTCTTGGTCTTTCCCAAGCTGTCCAACAGTGTTGTGGTTTTGATACTATTTTTGAGACCTGAGAGGTGAGCTTTATTAATATACATCATTAACCTTATTATGTGTGTAAAGGATGGAGCACCTGTAATAAGCACAGACTGATCCAAGTGGGTTGTGCACTGTTTGGAATAGGCACCTCTTTTTCACTCTGTGTTTGCAGTGTCTAATTCAATAGGGTCCAGTTTGTTATTCAGTGACACCATTATAAACAGTAAATATTTTTATCTTTCTAGAACATGATTTTAAAGCTGCATAAAAATAATTTTGGCATAGCAGCTGAATTCTAACTTGCAGTGCTCTTTTCTACTCTCTTCGGGCACAGAGACCAGCTGCTGCATTGAGGTAAATGTTATGTATTTACTAGTAAGACCTGTAGGAAGGGCAGAGTTTAACAAAATGCACACTTTTAACAATTAAATACATTTTTACAGCTAGCAGTTTAAGAGCATGTTTAAACTCATTCCTCTGTGATACATGTTTCTTTTTAAGTCATGCTTCGCTCTGATTCTTAAAAACTTCAGGATATGCTCAAAACTAGTAACAGGTAAAGCTGCACTCAAGGTATTCCTGCCAGAAATGTGTATCTGACGCTGTGTGTATGTGTACTTGGAGACACACTGTTGCTTTGGGTGGAAAGAGGGAATGAGATGTAGGTGAGATTTTAATAGGTGAATTTTGATTCATTGTGATGTGATGTTCTCTTGTATACAATAAGTGATTACTAAGTATGTAACAAGACCAAACAAAAAGCTACTTTAAGAAGTTGATAAGAGGACTGGAGCACCTGCCCTACAAGGACAGGCTGAGAAAATTGGGCTGTTCAGCCTGGAGAAGAGGTTGCTGTGAGGTTTTGTGAAGTCCTCATAGCAAGTGCCCAGTATCTGAAGGGGGCCTATGGGCAAGCCAGAGAAGGACTCTCCATTAGGAACTGTAGTGATAGGACAAGAGTCATGGGCTCAAATTCGAAGAGGGGAAATTTAGGTTAGATATTAGGAAGAAATTCTTTACTGTGAGGGTGGTGAGATACTGGAACAGGTTGCCCAGGGAGGCTGTGGATGTCCCAAGCCTGCCACTGTTCAAGGCCAAGTTGGATAAGGCCTTCAGCAACCTGATTTAGTGGGTGGTGTCCCTATCCATGGGGCAGGGAACATTGGAACTAGGTGATCTTTAAGGTCCATTCCAACTCCTTAACATTTTATGATTCTATGAATTCATCCCTGTGGAAGTACAGGCATTGCTGTTTGTATTATAAGATAGCTGCCTTTGATAGACATTGTATGATGCTAGGGCTAACACGTGCTCAGTTTCCAGGAGCTGCCTGTCTTTTTCTTTTTCTTTGGTTATGTCCAGTTGGATTTGAAAATTTGGGATGTTTGTTCAGTTTTCTCGTGACCTACAGCCTTCTCATACCAGAGGCTCCAGCTGGATGCAAAGAAGCCTGCTTCTCTGAAAAAAATGTCTGCTACTTGCCTACAAATCAGTCAGTTATACACGCTGTGCCTATAAAATGCACAGTGATACTTCACCAGGATCCTTGTCATCATTACAGTTATTCATTACCAGCATTACCAACTGAATTAGCCTGCTCAAGGTATTCAAGGCTGAGCAGATTTATTTGCCAATTCCACCATTTAGGCTCTGGTATCCCACTTTGGGAACTCAGAAAAAAGGTTTTCAAAATCAGGTAGGTAAAATGAGCCTCCCAGTTTCTTCTGGAGGAAGTACCTACCAGTACCTGCCTCCAACTGTTTGCTTCATTGGGGTAGGTGTTTAAGTGTCCAAATAATACAAAGCTAATCAATGAAGAACATGGCACTTTTTAGAAGCTAAACATGAGCTTACAAAATAAACCCTTGTGAGGCCATTGAAGCACTATGGACCTTGCCCCTTTCCTTCAATGCTATAAATAATATAATGTATAGCAATGTGTGACTGTGTTTATGGTGGGGCCATTGTGAAAAATTTGTCAGCTATGTTTGAAAATTTTTAATTACTTTGTTTCTCGTTCTGAAGTTATTCAGAAGTTATGCTGTTATTTATACAGAATAGAGTAAAACATTCCCAGGTTTTAGAACATTTTAATGTTAGATACCTGAATTGGCATTTCAAGGCCATGTATGCCTTGGTAATTTTAGTCAGTGTAGTTAGAGCGAGTTCTTGGGTTGTACATCTCTCTCTATCTCACCTGAATGATGTTCAAGTAGTAGATATTTGAGAACTGCTGTGCTAACTAGCATGCTCAGGGACGTTGAACATTATTCAGTCAAACAGCTGTAGCACAGTTGAAAATCACCGTGCTACAGTCAGAACACCATGCTGTGGACTTTAGAACTGTGTTGATTTGCTTAATGTAGTTTAGAATGGGTAACAAGACAGGATTCAAAGTGGGATTGAGTCTAAACTTGTGTCTTGCGCACTGAAATATATTTTCATTTCCTTATGGAATGATGCCTTTAAAAAGGCTCACAGAAGGCTCCACCATGAAGACCTGTGTGCCGTGTGAAAGGGTCAGGCAGAAGGTTCACAGGGTAAAGCTGTTGTAGAAGGCTCACAGTGATGTCACACTACAGCCTGTGAATTCATGACAAAAGTAGCTTCGTTTATTCTGGAGCATCCTTTGATAGACTCGACATTTCCCTCCTGCTATGTATACCCTTTTCTTTTACTGTCATTACCTCCTGCTGCTTGTCCCAGACTGTGCTGCGGGAACTTCTGCAGAGAGCCAAGTGTTTCTAATTTATTATTTTAATACCATGAACTTTGGGAGCTGAGTGTGCTGTGCTTGTGACTGCTTAACAGGGGAAGTACTGTAGCATCCTCTAATAAGGTTGCCCCTGAATACCACTTGAGATTTTGAGAAGGGCAGAGTGCCAGTTGGCTAGGCTGTGTTTTCTCACAGGGAACATTTTACATTGCCTGCCGTAGCACGGCCTGGATTCTCGCTCATCTCCAGGTGTGATTAATGATTCCTTGCCTTGCACAGTCCCTAAAGTGCAGCTCAGTATTGGTTTTATCAAGTGGAGTGATGCAGAAGGAGGATATCTTCCTCAGTTTATAATCCAGCACCTCCCAATATGAGTGTCTTGCCTCGTAGAGGTGGAGGGGCTGCAAAGAAGCAGCAGATCTTATCCCTCTTCCCTCCTCTGTGCCTTGCAGAGGGTATGCTGGAGCTGAGCTTGCTCTGTGTGACACTGTGCTACCAGTGATAGCTGGTTTCCTTGTCCCCACTTCTCCATGCTCCAAGTCAAATGCACTCCTGAACTGTGCTGTGTTGAGAGCTGGTGGTTAAGACTTGGTTTGCTCAGAAGTGGATGTGCTGTCTTTATCTCACTGAAGCAAGGTCGTCTATATGCCGTGAGAGACAGATCCACAGCACGTAGGACAAAAACTGCTTCAGAATTATGGAGAAAATATATAGTTAGCTCTTTGTGCAAAGGGACTATAAAATTCTGCATTGAATTTAAAGCAAAGAGAACAAGAGGAAACAACAATGCGCTCTGAATGCTCTTCCATCATTCTGCAAGCTTGATAGTCTCTTGCTTTACTATATGTCTTCTACTGGAAATGTTAGTGACTGTAAACGAGTTACCTCTGAAAGGATTGTATCACCATATTCCTTTTAAATGCCTGGGGCTTGAACTTCTTCCTTAATGTTCCCTTTTATCTGACACTAAGGATTCAAAGTTATTGTGTGAAACAGTGACATGTTTGCTATTCAGTGAATGACCTCCAGCCTGGTACAAGTGCCAGTGACTATTTAAATATCCCTTTACTAGAGCTCAGCATGGTCTCTGATGCATTACCTTGCAGTGTAATTCACAAAATTCTGTGGTAGAAATCAAGACAGTTATGGGGGTAGGAAATCAGCCTGATGTCTCTGTTAGTTCCTGAATATTAAAGGTATATGGAAAAGGTGTGGAGTCCCAAACTATTGGATAGCTCTGCAATTTTGCAGGATTTGTGCCACTGCTGTTGGGTCAGACTAGTGAAGTTTTCAGGTGAATCGGGTCATTCAAAAGCTGTTACTGAGTTCACCTAAACTGAAAAAGTATTAGCAGGGGTGTCAGTTCTTTTAAGGCTACTACTGGCCTTCCCTAATGAAATTAGGAAGCACTTCCACACGGCTGTTGTATTGTTCTGTCTTTTTAACTGAAATGCTTTCAAAATGCTTTTTTTTCAGTGAATGTTGCTGACCTGCTCCTGTTCTTCGTTTCATTTAAGTAGCAACACCATTCATCTAGTCTAGTTACCTGAAACTCATTAGTTTGTTTTTGAAGTAGCTGTTAATATTCAGCCTCAGACCCTGCTGCTTGCTAATCTGCTGTGCTGGGTCAGCATTTGTTTTGTTATTGTATAGATTACTTACAGGTGCATTTATGAGTGAAGTATTACAGGCAGAATTGCATTTGAAAGACATATTAATAGTTAACCTCACCACTTTCTGTTAGATCTTTGCTTTCACACATTGAAAGCTTTTGGAGTTCTTTATCTCTTTTTTTTTTTTTTTTTAAACGCTTTGTATGCAGGTGTATTATTTGGAATGGGGTAACAAAGCATCATTAACCATTTTAAGAAGGCACTTTTAACCATTGGAACAAATAGAAAAATGAATAGACATTTACTTATTTTACTTATTTTTGTACACGCACACGGCCTCCTTTTGAAACGTGTTGACTTCAGTTGCTGTTTACATGGGTGATGGATTCTTACCATGTGCAGTGTCCGTGCACTGATAATTCCATATCTTGCAGTCACGAATAGGGTATAGCTCTCTTTTGAGTGGGAATATGGTGGTGGAGGGGTCTAAGGTCATGTCAAAGAAAACAAAAAGAAAAAAAAAAAAAAAACAAACCAAAAACTAAGCCAAAAATCCACCTCCAAAGACCCCACAAATAAGCCTCCTAACAAAAAGAACCCCAAACTAAGAAAAAAGTCTTCAAGACCGCACTGAGTATAAGAGCAATAATGATGTTACTGGAACTTCTGAGACAAAAACTCACATTCATTACTGCTTGCCCAGATAGTAAAGCACCTGGATAAATTAAATTCCTTTTGGAAGGTCTTGTTATTTTCCATCAGCTGAGGCTTAAAGCTAGGAAATACTCTAGCTGATCTCCTGTAGTCTTTTTTTTTCCCCATCTCTCTTTTTTTTCCTCCTGTGATTTAACACCAGATAAGGAGGTGGGTAAGACACTTGTTCCAGTCATCAAATGTTCGAGTTGTTTGTATCCAATTAAATGTGTGCAGGACTGCAGAAAACCATTTAAACTTGTTAGTGTTTAAAGAGCAAAATATTAATCTTAAGAAGGTACAGGAAGTTAAGGAGAATAGTGGGCTTTCAACTTTTGTTTCTCCTCTGCTGTATTCACTTACCTGTCTCTGATCAGCCCTTAAAACACTATAGCAGTTTCACAGCACCTTTAGCTTTATGCTGTGTCTGAAATCTGTGTGTATACATATATATAAAAGCTACTTTTACTTTCTGGAAGTGGAAAACAGAAGAGGCTTTGTTTGGTTTTTTCCCTGTTTACAAAGCTCATCTAAGTCTGATTTATGGAGAAACTGAATATGAAGCATAGAAATTAAGCGCTTTATTTACACAGGAGAAAACATAACACAGGTAGGTTTCAGATTTTTCAAGCTCCAAAATAACAAATCCCAAGCATCCTTCTGGATTTGCTTTAGGTTTGGACATCCTGAGATATTAATCAAAGCTTAATCTGTGCAGAAAATAGCAGCATCAAGAGTAAAACCTAAAATCAAAGCCTTAAAAAAAGCATACTAAAAAAAACCCCAAGCCAGCCACCTGAAAACAAGTTAAAGGGCTATCAGCTCCCCTTCATTAGTCAGTTCTTATCAGCTTTCACTTCTAATGAGTTTTAGGTTTGGATGTAAGATCAGGGGTTAGGACCTTTAAGAACAATTTGTCCAGGGAAATTACTAGTTAGAAATGTAACTTTTTTAATTTTTTTTTTCTGTGTGACACAAAAATAACCACGCCAGTCTCAAAGTACCGTTGTTGAAAAATGTGGATAAAAGGAGGGGGAATGCTTCTCTCCCTCTGCCCCCCAAAAAAAACAAAACAAAGACCCCAAATTAGCAAATAAGCTGACAAACTGCAGAACCAACCCACAAACAAACAAAAATCCCAACAACCCAGTAGTAGGTCTTACCAGTACAATATGTAGTAAATCAACAGGAGAGAACTCAGATGTACACACCTGCTTTTTGGTACAGCATAGAACATTTCCTGTCTCTGATTTCTGCACAGAGAGGGGAATTTGCAGTGTGTCCAGCAAGATTAATTAATCTGATCTATGGCCAAATAATTTCAAGATTGAAAAGAACTGACTATCAGTTGTCCCTTCCACCGGAGTATAGCTGACCACACTGAATTATAACCAGTTCTTCAGGTTTTTGCCTTACGTTTTTCTGTAAAATATAGTTGTGGTGAATTAGATGTGAGTTTATGGAAACAGGTTCTCCATTCCATCCAGCTCTGACCTTAAACATGAGGAATATGATTAACAGTGTTCGCGTAGTACTGCCTTTGCAATATTAAAAAGAGAATTGAGAATTTAAAGTTGTTATAGGAACATTCTGTTAGTTAAATTCTACATAGAGAGCACACTTAGTAGCTTTTGGATTGCTTTAAATTAAATCTATTGCTGTATATCCAATACCAGTTGAAGCTGCTGGAAGGCTTTTCCTGTAATTTCCTAGCTTTGAATTTTATTTTGAATGGCAGTTGAATTTTCTCAGTGCTAGTGCTGATTCTTTGTAGCTTATGTTGATGGATTGTCTGCCAGCCTTCCTCTCTGGCCGGACAGAAGCTGGAGGGATGCATGTGTTTATCAGGCCAATTGAAATAAATGGGAAGCTGGCCAGTGAATTCAGTAGGAGCAGAACCTGTACCCTCATGATTTATTTATTCTATAGTTGTGACTGGTGGTGTGGGTTCTGTTTTGTTTTATTTCTTGTCTTCTCTTACTGTAGCTCTTTTTTCTTCTGGTCTATCCTTTACCCCAAATTATCTGGTCAACACTGATACTGGGTAACACAACAATAAGTGAGTAGTTAAGAATTATTTATATGTGCACTTTTTGACCAAATTCTTCAGTGTCTTTGATGGTAAAAACTGTCCGTGTGTCTGACAGAAGGAAGTTGGCTTTACTGCAAAAGGAAAATATGTTGATGTTACGAAACACTGTGGACTCATCATCTGGGAAAGCTTTGACTTCCATGACAGTGTCAGTAAGGGTGTCTGCGGGCTTGCTTGGTGCAGACACAGCAAAGTGTGTCAGGAAAGGCATTCTTTCTTCTTTTTCTTTTTTTCTTTTTTTCCCCACAGACACAATTCACAGTTATGTATTCTATATAAGCATATATGAAAGAAGAGTAGTCAATCACCAGTACAGGTTGGGGGCTGACCTACTAGAGAGCAGCTCTGCTGAGAAGGACCTTGGGAGTCTTGGTGGAGGACAGGTTGACTATGAGCCAGCAGTGCCCTTGTGGCCAGGAGGGCCAGTAGTAACCTAGAGTGCATCAGGAAAAGTGTGCCCAGCAGATGGAGGGAGGTGATCCAGCCCCTCTACTCTGCCCCAGTGATGCCGCATCTGGAGTGCTGTGTCCAGTTCTGGGATCCACAGTACAAGACAAACATGGAGTTTTTTCCAGTTTCACTGGAGTCCAGTGAGATGATCCGGTGAAGGGTGACAAAGATGATCAGGGGTCTGGAACATCTTTCTTATGAGGAGAGACTGTGAGAGCTGGGCCTGTTTAGTCTGGAGAAGAAACTAAGAGGTGATCTTAATAATGCATATAAATATCTCAAAGGCGGGTCCCAAGAGGATGGTGCCAGACTCTTTTCAGTGGTCCCCAGTGACAGAACAAGGGAGCAAAGGACGTAAACTAAAACACAAGTAGGATCAGCTCAACATAAGAAAGAACTTACTTACATTGAGGGTGGCAGAAAACTGGAACAGGCTGCCCAGAGAGGTTGTGGAGTCTCCCCTCTGGAGACATGCAAAGCCCTGTTGGATGAGTTTCTGTGTAACCTGCTCTAGGTGACCCTACCTTGGTGGGAGGGTTGGACTAAATGATCTCCAGAGGTCCCTTCCAACCTGAGCAATTCTGTGATTCAGCTTTTGTAGCAGAATGGCGCTGGTATGTCGATGAAATCTGTGTGTGAGATTCCTTTACGTTTATACTTACAGCTGATTTAGGTGCAGCGAGCAAAGCACTGACCTATAGACCAAAGTTAAGCATAGGTTAAATGTCTGGTTTTTCAGGATGAGTTAAAAGGCTGTTGGTTTGAAACTGCACCTAGGCAGTTGTTCAGCGGATGATGTGACTTAAATCACTCAAAACTTTCCTGGGATTGACATGTGTCACAGAGCAGGTGTGCAAATGGCATCAATCTCCAGGTGCTCCATTTTGAGACTTTGCACTCTTGATGAGAGTTGCGTATGGAGAAATCCTGGAGGCTGAAGTGAGGTTTATACTAGGGAGTTTGACCTGTGTATCAGTAATGCTTGCAAGGCATCAAGATCTTTGTCTGCTTTAAATGTAACCGACAGCCTCTAATGCAGATACTTTGAGTCAGGCAACACTTTCGGTTCTGGAAATTAGTGTTCTGCAAGCTGTAGAGGATAAAGCACAGCCTTGTGAGCATGGCCTGTGTCCTCATATGGAGCTGTTTCCCTGTTCAGTTTACAGATATGTTTAATAACCATCTAAGCAGTGTTTTGCCATACTGTGAATCCAAAAGAGAAAAAATGTTAGAGGGCAGCTTGAGAGCCAAGCAGCTAAAGATCTGCTGCTTGGACTGCCAGAAGAAGTGATGCAGTGTCTTAGCTGCTGCAGATGCAACAAAAATAGCTCTTGGGCAATGTGTGATCACCTAATTTCATAATGAGTCAACCTGGGCACACTGGAGGTGATTAAGCTCTGATATGAAAGTGTTTGTCACCATATTGCCATTTCCTGCTAAAAATGGAAAATTTGCCTTTCAAGTTTCCTAAAGAAGCGCTTGATTTATTCTTAAAAAAATACAGAAAGAAAGAAGAAAAGGGGGCAATACTGAGGGAACTTTTGTTAGGGGCAAGTTAATGTTTGGCGTTCTGGACTTTACACAGCAGTATTCTTGAAAGTTACAGCCACAAGACTTTGCCTCAAACTGATCTAGTGATTCTACTGTCATGAGACCCCCTCTGCAGAGTACACCAGCTCTGGTGACCCCAACATAAGGACATGGACCTGCTGGAGGGCCATGAAGATGATCAAAGGGCTGGAACACTTCCCCTATGAAAACAGGCTGAGATAGCTGGGGTTGTGCAGCCTGGAGAAAAGAAGGCTCTGGGCAGACCTTAGAGCAACCTCTAAGCCTTCCAGTACTTCAGGGGGCCCTACAAGAAAAGTGATGAGGGAATTTTGCCAAGGACATATGATAGGACAAGGGGAATCGGTTTAAACTGAAAGAGGGTGAGTTTAGATTAGGTATTAGGAGGAAACTCTTGACTGTGGCAGTAGTGAGGCACTGGAATAAGATGCCCAGAGAAGCTGTGGATGCCTTATCCCTGGCGGTGTTCAAGGCTAGGTTGGATTGGGCTCTGAGTAACCTGGTCTAGTGGGAGGTGTCCCTGCCTATTTCAGGGGGGTTGGAACTAGATGATCTATAAGATCCTTGCAACCTCAACCCTTCTATGATTCTATGATATTACTTTCACCGGGTTCAAGGTAGAATAGTGTTATCTTCTATTCTGTCTTCTTAGGTGGTGCGTTCCTGCTGTTCTCGAGAGTGCTTTCCTATTAGCTCTGCTTTCTTTGCACAGAATCCACTGTGGGAGTGACATTTCGTACTGTATGTACAGGCTTTGAGCCTTTCTAATGACTTTGGTAACTGTGATCAGAGGTTTTAAATGGTCGTTTTGTAGCTGTGGGAAATAAAATCAGTGATATCAGATGTCCTTCCTTGAACTGAGTTGTTGGTAGGGTTTTCACTTGGAAAGTCAATCTTTTAGTTCCCTGTGCCTGTATTTGCACTACTGTTCTTATGTACTGGTCAGTAGTAATGCTGCTGCTGTATTTACCTGATTCATAGTAACAGATTTTGTCACTTGGCCCTGTGGAAGAAATTCTTATTTTCTCTTAGTCTGCTATCCTGTCATAAGATCATAAGTTAAATTTTTGTGCCAACAAAGCTCTTTAATTCAGGAGGAAGTTTGATCTGCTGTGTAATGTTTTTGTGTGTTTCTGTGACCATGTTTGTTTTTTAATTATTTCTCCTCGCACCCACAGCTGCCATAGTTGTGTTGACAAAGCCCCAAGGGTAAGTCCAGTTACACAGAAAGAAGTTGCCACTTGGGAAGAGCAACATCAGTGCTAGACAAAAAAAAAAAAATCCCTTCTTTTAGCGTATACTACACGTACTCCATGAGCGGAGTTTTCTGACGGTGACATGGACAGAGTGTGTTGTAACATGGACGTGCGCGGCGTGTCTCCTTTCACTGCAGCAGGCTGTCTTCCCTGCTGATGAAGTGTGAAGTGTGTGTGAAATTATCCGTCAGTGTCTGGCGTCCCCAGAGAGGACAGGGAGTGATGAGAACTGGGTTGTGGCCTTGCAGTGCCACTCGGTGGCGATGGCCATATGGTGTGGGAGAGGGGGCGCTTCCAAGGGGGTCACAACAGATGTTTGATAGCATACTTGTTGCCAAAAGCTTTGTATCAGCCAGCCCCAGTGATGTGGTGTTAGAGCTGTCCCAGGAGTGCATTTAAGGAGGAATGCTCTTTAGGTAACATGTAGTGTAATCTATTATTTGCATTGGTATAGCTGTATTTTGTCAGGCAGACAAAGGTATTACAAGACACACAGGTTGGACACTGAAGCCAAACAAATTCATGCCTGAATCAGGTACTGGTTTTTAATGTGGGAAAGACTAACCAACCATTTGAATACCGTACCTAGAGAAACTGTGATGTAGAATCTGCCTAAGTCAGTTGTAAGTCATACTTAACTTGAACCAAGAATGAATTTCCGGCTATCCTTCATGTAAAAGGCTGAACTGGATTGTCACAGTGATCCTTTCTGGCCCCTTAGTCTATAATTTTGAAACACTTAGCCTGCCAAAGGAGAGACTTCCTTTCTCTTTAAGTAGTTTGGACAGACTTGTGAGGAAAGAAAGGAATGGGTATATCTAGGGATGGGTATATCCTGCAGCATGAAGTATTAAGTGGCTAGTCATGTGTCACAAAGGAGATCTTGGAGAACTAGGAGCAGATTTCAGAGCTCTTGCGATGTGATTCAGAAATTCAGAGGGCTGTACTTCTTCCTTACGTTTTGAGTATGTAGTGTTTTTAAAATTGTGGGGGAAAAAAAAAACAACTGAAAAACCAAACCAAAAACCCTGTAGTATTTTTTATTGTTCCTAGGCAGCAAGGAGAAGCTACTGCAGTAAGATTTTACTACACAGTGTGCTGAATTTACTGTTGGTTACTGTGAGCTATCAAAAGCTTTGAAATTATTTCCATAGAATCTATTCTTATTTATCTATAAATATTATAATTGTGAATCCCACAAGGAGAAAAAAAAGCTTGAATTTAGACAGTGAAGCGAATAGTTATGCTAAACTTATACAACATTATGCACAACTATTCTGTTTCTTGTCCAGATTTACATTTCCTGAATACATTTGCTGAAATAAATAGCCAGTTTCCTTTGAGAGCAAAGTTGGAACTGACTAAATGTAAGGCTTCAGAGTATTAACGAAGGGGCTGAACTCTAAACCAGTGTAGTTATACAGCCCATATAATGTAAGTCAGAACAGTAGAGAGGAAATCTACAGTTAAGAATACTCAGGAAGAGATAGTAATGTTTTGTGAGAGGTTTATAAACTTCTAGTTTTGTAGTCTTATCCTTTGCTGTTTAATCTTTGCTTTTCTTCTTTCCCCCAAGTGGTAAATATATGGAAAATGCACATATTATGATACAAATACTAGGTAAAAGGAATTTTGTTGCTTTTCTTGAGAGAAGGAACCATGAAAAGAGGAGAATTTAGGAAGGAGATCCTGCTGTTCTATTCAGTGGAAGGATCTTTGTAGCTCACAGTGTATCTGTACAGAATTGTCGTATTCATAGTTTCCCCAAGAGCATACATAACAGACCTTGGAAACATGCACCAGTTATATTGCAGTTGGGTAGGAAATGAATTTCAGCTATAGCAAAGATGGCTTGAGTTAGATACTTGGGGAAAAACATGTAAGTAGCAGGAGGAAGCACTGGAATACATTATTTGAGAAGATGTAGTCTCTGTCAGTAGGAGCCTTTCCTTTTTTGAGGGTACATGAAGAAGAACAAAGTAGATTCAGATCAGAGAACTGATTCTACTTAGGGGCAGAAGAATGAACTAAGTGTACAAAAATTTAATGTACAAAACTGTAAAAGACTGAGATGTGAATTTAAGAATCGTATCTGTAGACTCGGAGTTTCCTGTGTGCATATTGGTCTCTGAAGGGAGGACAGGCCATTTCTGCACCCATTCTCGCTCAGGTAATCAGACTGGCTTCATCTGGACTACTCAGACCAGCAGGATTTGTTCTTGTGGTCTGAAGTTTTCCTACTGTAAATTACTGATGCTTTCTTCTGCAGTACAGTAATGCTATTTATTTTTAGCTAAAAAACAGATGATGTCAAAAGTTTACAAATACATGAAAAGAGTTATGAGGAGTGAAGCTCCGTAAATTCTGAAATAAGGAGCGAAAATTGTGTGTAGCAATTTTCCAGATGGTGAAATCTCTGGGATTTCATTTGATCTGTTTCCATACTGCTGATAATTGGCACTTGAATTTGTAGAGGTTTCAGAGGGATTACCTTGAAAAAACCCGGAACATTTACAAATTCTCTTATTCTATTAGTTTTTACAGATGATCTTTCATATTGGTGAGAAACCAAAGTGTCTTCTATAGACTGTGATGAGTTTTCTAGGAATATGTTTTCTCTTGATGTCCAAAAGGGACTATAAATTTTCAGAAAGAAAGTGTCTTTCAGATAATAGCTCCTAATTTTTTTTCAAAAGCTCCAATTATGTGTTTCTGAGGGTAAAAATCAGCAAGAGAATGCATTTACAAAGAGTTTCGCTGTAGTTTAATCCACTTTATAGTGAAAGAATTAATATATTTAGTTTTCATGCATATCACTCTAGAGACAAATCCTGCTGTCACTGTAATTTTTATAGTCATTATCTTGAGTGAGGAAGTGTGCCTCAAATCACAGGATTTCTGGTGAGTTGAGGTACATCAGTTATGGAATGTCTGCATCATGTTCATCTGCTGCATTGGCAGATGGCTGAGGTGAATATCTACTCTCTCTTCAGCTTTAAAAATCAGAATTGGTGGCAGCGTTGTCAAAACATGTCAGCATTTGAGGGGTGGTGTGCAACAAACCACTGGCTCCACAACACATTCTTGGCACACAAGTTGGGGCTTTGAAACAAGCTATATTCTTACTATACAACTGGGGTGGGTTTTTTGGGGGGTTTTTTTGTTAGTTGTGTTTTTTAGTTGCTATATACATAAAGTTTGAGCTACTAACCTGCAGCAGTTAGGGAAAGGGTATGGCACTGAAATGTTTTCATTGATGCGAGCATCAAGAGATGTGTGCTTTGCTTACATTGTGATTTATGCTTAACCCTCTGTCTTTAATTTGTTTTGGGAGCCCTGGATAGGTGTGTGAAATGACAGTGCTTGGTAATTCGTAGCAACTGCTTCATAGAAATTAAATGCTTAGAGATGGCAAGGGGAGAGCAGGAGGCTGGGGAAGACTATTTCCTGGACTGTTATATCCTAAGCTGCTGGATAGTCTGGAGTAGTAAAAGCTATAGATGATTTCCCTAGGGAAGGAAATAGGGTTAGTAGTAGTGCTAGTTTTTCTGCTACTCTCTCACAGTAAGCTGTCATTGTAGATGACACAGAAGGTAATGTCATAAAACAGAGGGAAGAAATGAAGCAAGATGCAGGAATAAATGTAAGTAATCTTAATGGTAGCTGATTTAGATTTACTTGATGGATGCTTAAAAGCCATTCTTTTTATTAAGAGAAGACAACACCTTGCCTGAGAGGACAAAGATGACATTTTGTTCTTTAGGGGCGTAAAACTAGTTTTCTTGATTATTCCTGACATCTTGTCATTCATGCTATGGGCTTCCTTAGAGGATAGAAGCAAATAGCCAATCTCTTGTGAGAGTGAAACATGAACAGAATGAGTTTAAGGATTGAAATGTGCTCACATTGGCATCAAATCCTAAAATGATGATGTTGGAATTCCAGAATAAGACAATGGGGAACAGTATGAGATACCTGGGGTATGTTAGAGAGGCAGACACAGTAAGCTTCTCTGAATATAATACGGAAAAGTCTCTATTAAGAAGGCATTTATATGCAGCTTTATACTTCTGAAGTTTAGGTTTAACTAGAAGGGTGAACTTTAAATGTATTATTGCTCTATTTTTTTCACACCCTCAAGTCCTCGCAGGACATCTGTGGTAGAGGAGGTACATGACAAAATGCTATTCCTGCCGTGAATGCTTTAAAGTCTCATTTTGCAGAGAGCAGCCTCCTGGCTGAGCCTGGCACTTCATGGAGTCTACTCAATATGGAGGTGCACAGAGTCTGTGCAGAGCTGCAGTTTATACAGCACTGACAGCCAGAAAAAGAGCAGCTAAAATAGCGTAGGTACCAAAGAGGTACTTTGCAGATCGTTACATTTATATGGAAATTCAAAAGATAGCTAAAACACTATCTGTTGTTCTACAAACCTGATAATTCATTTTAGTTTTTGACATCCTAGTGCTTTACAACATTTTATATGTGTTAGGGAGGGTTTGTTCTGACACTACAGATGTTCATTCGAGTTCACTGTTTCTCAGCTATTAAGTACAAAGTTGTCATTTTTTTTCTTCATAGCCGTGAAATTTATTTTTTGCCTTAAATGTTAATATTGCTGGTTATTCCACTTTTATGCAATTGTCTCTGGAAAAGGCTCTTGTGTGCTGCACAAACAGTTGATTTTGTCAGTTTATTCATTTCTAGTTATCATGAACCTGAAGGTGCATAGGTTTCTTTCCCAGGTCCTATGCTGCATAATATTGGGAAAGCTTTTAATCTTGTTTTGCCTCAGTTCCTCATCAACAAATTGGAGGCAATTATACTTTCTGAAATACCATGTTGAAAAGTTCTGAAGGTTAGCCAATAGTAAGGGTACTATTTCTTCTTTCTTTTAATGTTCATGTTAATTGTAGCTTTCAAGATAATACTGTTTGCTTAGAACCTAAGGAACATTTCCTGAACCCTTGCAGAAAGGATGTCATTGCTATTTCTTAGATTATAGCCTCTGCTTCTGGCAGTTTAAATGCCATCACCAGAAACAAAGAAAATATAGTTGAACAGATACGGTATAAAAAAATATACAGGTCCCACCAAAGGGTTTTTTTGGCTTGTTTTTATGAGATAATCTGTTCATCACATTGTTGATTTGACTGATGTTTTCAGTTCATGATACAGCAGATTACAAAATCTGTGACAAAATCAGAGGAAAAAGTATTTTTAGGAAAGATCAGTCAGAATATTATGGTATTTAGGGACTAAATTAAGAATTCGGTCCTTTCAGAGGTAATCTGACCATTGTGGAAATGCAGCTGACTACTGATGGGCCTCTGGCATTTCAGGAAAACGTTTATATAAATCTAGAGCAAGCTCTGCTTTTTTAAGAAAAGCAAAGAGAAGAGATTCATTTGGTTTGGGGATTCTACCATGACACAGTGCTAAATGTGATGTGTCTTTTCAAATGACCTTTATCTTAACTTTAATATTTCATAACCTCTTTGGGGAAGCTGTTTTATCTGATTCTTTCATGTGTGAAAATTTACTTTACCATCCTTTAGCACCTTTTATGCTGTTTAAATGGATATTTATGTTACTACATTAATAATAGTGTTATGAACAGAACTGACTTTTTGGGCATTTAAAATGCTTTTACAATATTAGAACAGAACTTACACCATTGGTGTGATGAAAAATTCTGTCAATCACAAGTAAAAATGGGATCAAAGATGCTGAGATTAGAAATCCTGTTTTGAAAGTTATGAGTTTTAAATAAAAAGTACTTTTCTTATTAAGAGTTCAGTTGCTGAGAGAGGATGTATGAACAACACCTGTAGCCTCTTTTGAAGGTTCAGATTCCCAGTCCTTTCAGAATGAGGCACTGTAGGTGGAAATAATTGGAAAATAACCTTGAAGGTTTCTGTGCCTATTTGAGTGTGAATGGATGTATGTCAGACCTAATTAGGTCTACTGAGAAAAACATAAATGTCAATCGTTTTTTTACCAAATGCATGCAGCTTCTTTTGAGATTGTGAATGGGGTCCAGTGAGCATACAGCCTGCCTAATGTCACCTTTCTGTCCTATGGCTTTAATTCTGTCCCCTGTGATAGATGGCATTTGATTTTTCTTGAAAACAAAGTCAAAGAACTTGAAAGCAGGCATTGCCACTCCAGTGCTTGCTTAGCTGATGTGTCCACATATAACTCAACTAAAGCAGAACATTTAATGAAAATGGTCGTTATTTTACTTCCCAGTGGTCCATAGGATTTAATTTGTTAAATCACAGAGCTCTATTTCATTTGTTGGAAACTTCATAATCCCTCCAGTGCCTTGTCTAACCTATTTTTTTTTATTCTATAGCCATGATTTTATCAAATCCTGTTAGAAGTATGAAATGCATGTCTGTTTTCAACTATGATTGTATGTATGCTTAGTTACATTAGGGTGCACCTATTGTGCACACTTGTATTCACCTTCTTGGTAAGTGAGATACTGTGGCATTGCTGGGTCATCATGAAATAGATACTGTCTTTCAAGTCTTTTTTCTGTGGGAGGGTTCTTAAGAAATATTTCTAAAATTCCACCTGTGTCCTTCTGTAGTTTGCTAGAAATAAGTAAGTTTCCCTGGGAAATCCTTTAAGAGCATACTAGGAATAAAAAAGGTATTGTCTAGAAGTGGCATCACTCAGTCAGTAGAGTCTCTGTGCTGGGGAGGAAAGAATGCACCTTGCTTTTAAATTCGTTTGGGGAATTTGGAGACAAGTAGCATTTTGATACTGTTCACATGAGAAAGTTTATTAAACGGCATGAGCTGCACTGTGTAAGTAAACTTTTACAAATCCCTTTATGGTCTCTATTTTGTGATGTGGAAGCAGCTTGCTCCATTCATCTTAAATGTATCCCTAAGCAAAAGAAGTAAAAAACCCCACAAACTGAAGTAAAACTAGTGGGAGCTGAAACGAGTATCCATGCAGCTCTTTATACAAATATAAGTAAGTTGGTTGAAAATCATATCTTCCAGATATCTATTCAGCATTTTCATGGAGACAGTCCCTTACTGGGACTGGAGAGGTGAGAGACAAGTCTTTTAATTTTCCAATGCTAACATTCATAACATCAAAATCAGAAGAAATCATACAAGGTCTTATTTTGGCCCTGATTTGAATAACAGACTGAAATTTTGGTAACTGTTCACATATGACTTGTCACTAGAAAACCTAAGATTTGAGCAACTGACTCCCTGCTTTCAGTGTCTCACTTTCTAGAGATTAAGAGGTCCGTGGAACTAAAGTTCCTTACAGTGCTCAGAGAAGATCAACAAACGTGTGGTCAGTGCTCATAGCACCAGATGGTCTGGAGATTCCTCTGTACATTGTGCTTTTGCCACTACAGTTTTGTAGTAATTTGTATGTGATGGTATGTGATTCAGATTAGCATGGGAACTGTCACACTTCTGAAGGTTGAGACTTTACTCCTTGCAGACCTGGTCATTGTAACATCCAAAGTGTATAGGCTGCCTAATCAGAATTGCAAAGGTAATTACTGGGAAAATGCTTTTTCCTTTTCTTTTGAGAACATACTGTTCAACAAGTCATTATTAAGCAGTTATATTTTATACAGTATTACAGGTTTGCTCGATGTTATGCAGACAATGCCCCATGTTTTTCAAAGGCTAAATTAGCAAGGGATGTTTCTAAGTAACAGGAGAGGGTATCGTTGTCTTCTTGCACTTCTTGCATGTTCTGTGGTTAGGGAAGATTGCTTTTAGGATGCTCTGTTATTACTTTTCTTGTTGTCTCTCTCCTTATTTCTGGAGATTTTCCTAAGACATTCCGTATTATCTTGTTACATTTTTCTGAGCATGAGGGATGTGTTATTAAGACAGACTAGCAAGTGCTATGTAAAAAGGAATTAAAACCTGTATTTGCATTGAAATACACCCTGAAAGATGAGGCTTCAAGGCTAGGGGAAACTAATGTGTAGACTAGTTCTTATTAAAAAGTATTCACATACTAGTTCCAAGGTATTTGTAGTATAAACTATGAAAAAAGAGAGAAGGGAAGCACCAAGGGAAGGTGAGATGACAGTGGTCATTACAGCACTGTGCATTACTAAATATGTCATGCAAACCCTTAACTGCCCCTCCGTGTCTGTGGAACTGTGGCACCTGTTAAATCTGAGAGATTTTTAAGGATAATATATAGTGAACTTTTCACAAAAGTGAGATGGTTTAACAAAAAGCGTTGACAATTCAAATGTAACTCACAGATCTTTTAGGCTGAAGTCATTGCAGGACATCCATGCACAAGACATTAACAAGATGTCAATACTGACGGAGAGGAGCCAGCAGCGGAGGGTAAGGACAGCATCATCATCTGATAATGATGCTAGTAGTGGGATTGTTCAGAAACAGTGGGAGGAGAGCGGTAATCAGAGCGTCTTCAGAGCTGTGAAAGTGAATAAGCAGTAAAGAAACAACAAGGAAATACTTGGAAAGCAAAATAAAAAATGGTGACAGACTCATGAAAGATGGTGAGTGACTGCCATGAGGAGCATGTTGGCATTGTTAACCAGAGTCTTGAAACCATTCAATTCTCTGCTTCAAAAGCCCTTCTGAGCCAAGGGGACTGAAGTGTTCATATGCAGTCCCACCTGGTGATGGCAGAGTAAGAAGGACTGTTTATTGCCTAAAATGTCTTGATAAATCTAAATCCTCTGTTGTTTCTTCAGGTTATGTGAATTAAACCAGTGATGTAAGCAGAATTGGACTTGGCAATTCTCATGCTTCTGTAGTGTCAGAAAAGTATTTTGTGAAACAATACAAGCTAATAGCTATAGATTTCATTTGCTCCATTGTTGCATGTGCCTTCCTTGGAGAAGAATCTTCCCTGTAAGCATTACAGACTCTTCAGAATTATACCTGCATAGCACAGCTTACTGCTTTTTCAGTACTCACTCCTTTTGCAATTACACCCATGCCTTTTAGTTTTCTTTCTGGTGCCCATAAAATCTTTCTAGTCTTAAAAAATAGCAGACCAATCCATGCCCCAAAGAAGGATGGATCTTTCAGAATTTTAGCATGTGCAAAAATGATAAACTAACAGTCCATTCAGGTTCTTTATGGGTGCTGCGGTTTTGGACACGTTTGGATTTTGAGCCTGTGAACTCTTTAGGCCTTTTACCTTGTTCGATTTTATTTTCATATTCATATCTGAATTTTCATTTCACTTTTAATTCGTTTCATTATATTTGATAGCAAAATGTTGCTTTATCTTCACTGTTAATAGTCTAATTGTTTCTCTTGCCTTAAGTAATATCTCGTTAACTTTATAGGCCATCTTTTACACATCATCTACAGAATTAATTTCCCGTGCATGTAGTTGTATTTTCTGCAGCATCTTTCCAAAAACTTTCTCAGTTAGCATTTTTATTGGTGTATTGGTTTCTTGTCTGCAAGAATTAAGCTAAGAAGCCTGTTGGTAAAATTTAATATTACTAGTTCGTGGTCTTTCCAGACATTTTTATTAAAAATCTAGGTAATTCCCTTGGTGAAAGAACGTAGAGGTTACATAGGTTTTTAAAAAAAACCCCAAACAACAACCTAACAAACAAAAAGCCAAAAAACCCCAACTGCCGTATAATAACTGAGTGCTATTTTCTAAATCCAAATTTAAATTGTCAATAAACTTTCGATGTGCAAGCAACAGATGTGATTGGTGATTTTACAGGAGAAGTGGTGATTGTTTCCCTTAGTATTTTATTGCCGTTCTCTGTTGGTTACATTCATCAGAAAGAATTAGTCTGTGTAGACTGGAAACAGGTGCTGCAAGCAGGTATGGTGTAGCTTTTAGAATACTCTTTAATATTCACTTCCCTTCATTGAAATTACATAGCAGAAATATAATGAAGTTATGATAGACTGCCACATCAGCTTTGGTCATCTTCCTTTAACATCTTTAATGGGAATATTGTTTTCTTTTGTGCATGTGTGTGCAAGACACATTGTAGATTGTGACATACTCCTTGGTTTTCACATTCCAGCTGTTTTAGCAGTATGCCACCAAGGTCACCTGTGGATATAGGAAGACTAGAGGCTCTTGTTGGGAGGTGCAGTGCTACTGCAGGGGGTTCTAGTTCTGCTAGGAAAATTATGTTGTTGAGACATTTACTCACTACACTTTAAGCTCTTTGTTGCAAGTTGTTTTCTGAGGGACAAAGCACTGAAAAGTCAAAAAATTAGTGCAGTGCTTATTATTTATGTGTCACAGATGCAGGTTAAGGAAAAACAAAAAAATTCCATTGAAAGTGGTACTTAATGGAACTCTGTGGCTAAAAATATAACATGTTGCATTTTTATAGAATAAAAACCCAAACAAACCTCCAAAAAATGGTGGCTTCCTATCACCCGGTAGATCCAAAGGAGCAGATTGCCTGCTCCTCTGGAGTTCTAGAAGATCAGCTCTGCCCCACTCCTAAAAGAAAGCTGCTGTACTCACTGTGTGTCATTTTCAGAAGAGTAAGGTTAGATAAGCACCTGTCTTCACAGATACTTTGTGCCTTTACTGTATGTCTGGAGTTGAGAAAAGATTACTTTGTCCTGGAAAAATATGCAAATTTTTAAAAGATGTCTTTGTCCTAAATTGGAACAAGAAGTTGAATTCTCAGTGACATTCCTAAATTACAGTTAAGATCAACCAAAGCATTTTCATTTTAATTATCTTTTTTTTTTTTTTTTGATTTTAAATGTCACTGTTCGAGTTCATGCTTTAATAGTGAACATTCTTGCTCAGTGAAATATTTCACTTGGAGAATTATGAGTTAGGATAGTTGAACAGCTTCAGAGATTTTAAAAACAAATGTGTTTATCAAACCTCATCTTTCCTGTGAACAGTTTGTTTTTCTAATGAGTATTTATTCTGAGACAAAAAGATGAAGATGTTTTCTCAAAAATTGTCGCAGTTTGCTCTATCCTGCTGCATGTTTTTTCTTCTGTAAACTCAGGTTTTATCATTCTACGTGATAAAATAAATGTGCTTCTTACAAAAATATTTCCATTCCAATGTTCTTTAAATTTAATGTCTACTTGTATTTCTTTGTAAGACAACAAAATCGTGACAGTCAAGGAAAGACTACTTTGATTAATAATACAACCCTTACGTAAAATCTAAGGCAGCAGTAGTTTATACCTATACTTCAAAAAGGAAGGCAGAACAATGTAAGGTAATTTAAATAGGCATACTTTTTATATTAATTTTCATATGTTTGCTGAACAATCCTAGCATACAGGAGATTGTTGTGCATTGTAAAAACATTATGGGGAATCATAAGATAGAAGTGATTCTTTCAAACTATGCATAATTAAGCTATTTTTTATTAAGATGCATCTAGTGACAGATTCTCACCTGATATGCCTTGGTATTTTCTCATTAATTTTGCTATTGTTGTGCCCACTCATGCTAGCACCAGTATTATGTATTTTCTACCTTTCTTTCAAGGTGTGTAATCTGTTGTTTAGGTACTTCAAATAAAATTGCAGCATAAATATAGTTAGGGGTTTGACTTTAGATTGTTGAACTTGGTGAAAGTTCTGTTTGCCACGAGGTTTGATGAAAGCTGGATCAGATCAGACCAAACTGACTGTATAAGGCAAACAGAGGCAATTTTGTACAGCTGGATTTAAAAAAAAGTATAGGGATAGGTAATGATGACTATCAGTGGTGTGGAGTGTTTCCATGCAAAGAGACTAAATGGACTGGGACTTCAACTTGGAAAAGAAACACAGAAAAAATGTAGTAGAAGCCTATAAAATCAAAATTAATACAACAAAAGGCAAACCAGGAACAAGTATTTTTCTGTCTATGGGGCTTTTGTTGTTGTGTTGGGTTTTTTTGAAATGTTAAAGCTGAGGGTATAAGATCAAATTTGTTCCATGTTTGTAGCAAAAGTACTAATTTTTGTACAGATTGCAATTAAATTGTACAAGCTCACAGCCACAGATAGGGGGACAGTTAAAAGTATTAAGATTTTCGGAGAGATTAGAGAAATTTATAGAGAAATAAATAGCAGTTGCTGTTAAAAGCCTGGATGCAGCCTTCAGTTCAGTTCATAAATACTGGATGCTGA
Source organism: Rhagologus leucostigma (assembly GCA_013397725.1). Classification (NCBI taxonomy): domain Eukaryota; kingdom Metazoa; phylum Chordata; class Aves; order Passeriformes; genus Rhagologus; species Rhagologus leucostigma. The sequence goes on along the minus strand of VZTD01002860.1, from coordinate 2,168,209 downwards.
ATGATACAATAAATGTTGTTTCCTGCATCTGCAATTTCTGTATTCTTCCCAAGTGTTTTTTAATCTTTTTTTTCAATACCTAGTACTTAATTTCTAAAGAACTAAAGGTATAGGCTTAACTGGAGGAATAACAGTCTACAACTTCCTCTTGAGGGGAAGAGGAGGGGCAGACACTGATCTCGTCCCTCTCATCACCAGTGACAGGACCCGAGGGAATGGTCTTAAGCTGTGTCAGGGGGTGTTTAGGTTGGATATTAGAGAAAGGCTTGCTTCCCCCCAGAGGGTGTCTGGGCTCTGAAACAGGCTCTCCAGGGAAGTGGTCACAGCCCCAAGCCTGACAGAGTTCAAGGAGCATTTGGAAAATGCCCTCGTGATTCTTGGGGCTGCCCTGTGCAGGGCCAGGAGGTAGACTGTCCTTGTCGTGTCCCTTCCAACTCAGGATATTCCATAATTTTACATTATATTTTTTCTTTTATTTTTTTTTGTAATCTGTAAATACATAGTAATTGAGATCTTAAAGGGCGTTTGACTAGTACAATGTTTCATATTGACCTCATTTCAGATGTTAAGTATTCCTTGTGGAACTAAAGCACATCTTAGAGCAAGCTAAAGGACAGAGGACCTTTTTCTCTTTGATGCTTTGTAAAGTGCTTGAGCTCCTTGCATGGAAATGCAATACAGTTATATTGATGGTGATTATGGCAAAGTGCTGAGGAAAATGATATTGGAAAGTGATTAGATTCTTCTCTGCCTTCCAAAAAAAAAACCCAACAAACCCCAAATCAACCAAAACTCAATGACTGAATAGTTCTGGGTATTTTTCTATCACTTGAGAGATGAAAGCTGTGCAGAAACAAATCAAATCTGGCTCATAGTGTAGAAATTTAACTTTCAAGAATTCAGTGTATTTGAAGAGTGCCTACTTCATTACCTGAACTAAGAAAAAAAATAAATAAGCTAGCTGCAACACAGAGAATTCTACTTATATTAAAAAAAAAAGGCTGTAATTAGTTATAGACATGTTAAAAAATAACAAGCTTCTTTTGAGCCATGGAGCATTACAGTTTGTAATACAAATTTCCCAGCAGAGCAGAGTGATAAGAACTTGTTTGATAACCAATCTTCCAGTAAAAACTGAGTAAATATACTCATAACTCTGTGTCAACACTGTGCATTAAGTATGGAAAAAGCTGTATTGAGTGCAGATCTCAAGAGAATTCACGACAGAACATCATGTCCTCTTTGGTTTAATTATTGTTTAGAACTCCCAGAAATGACAGCTCATGAAGTGTTCACCTGAACCATGGAATGCAATATTGTGCCTTAAGAAAGAAACAAAACCAACTTTTGCTATATGTCTCTGTAGAGGGACTGACACTATATAGCTAATAAATGGTTGTTCTTTCGCTCTCAGTTTTGGAAAGTCTCTTGACCTTGTGTCAACAAGCAGATGGGTTATTGAAGTCTAGCACCTCACAGAGCCTGGTCTGCAGAGCTGGAACACAGGACCTTTTCTTGACTGACGGTTTGGTTTGGATTCAGATTCCCCCCAGTAGTTCTCACTGTAGTAAATACATTCTCAAGTGGGAGAAAAAAGAATTACACTGTATTATTTATCCAGTATTAGATTATATAATGTTATAACTCAATATGGATCTGGCAGTTCTGTACTTTGCAAATACCATCTGTTTTGGAAACAAAAGTACTAATAATGAAGGTTTTAAATAATGTATTTCCCTGGATATATGGTGAGTGCAACTTTTACAATGACTTGATAAACTACAAAGTAGCGGTAAGAAGAATGAAAAAAGTTGGCTGGGTCATCTAATGGCTGACAAATTTTATCCCACACAATGTAATCCTTTTCGTGCTTTCAACTAGCTCTTCATTTTTATGTAACAGCAGGTGGATTTTGTCCTTTACACTCTCCTATTTGGCTGATGCTACAAAACGTCATTGTTCTGATAATGGGGAACTGTCTTCTAATTTCCCTTTTTATGGGCAACACATACCAGTTCATTCATGTGTGAACATTTTTCTGCATGGAATCTTCCATAGGAGGTTTTGTATCTTTGACACAAAATTTTTGCTGTTCTCTGTGTGCTGAATGCAACATGGGGTTGTATTTAAAATTTGCACAACCTGGTTGTCTTTGTGTGACTTGTAGTGATCTTGTAACCATTTGGCATTCTTAAGTACTTCCTGGGCTTTGACAGTTCATGAGCTCCCAGGGTATAGAATGGTTTTTTATTAGACCCCACAAATCCATTTCTCATGCTTTCGGTACTATTAAGTTTCATCCTACTTTTATTTCATGCCACAAGGCCATGCATTAAATTCCATAGGGTATCCATCTCTTTGTGTTGATGGTGCCTTCTGACTTAATCATTAGTAAACTTTGTTTTCATGCTGCAGTTATTAAAATATTAAGATTAGTGCTAGCACTGATCCTTGAGGATCTATCCTACTAACCTTTTCTTCAGTTTAGTACATTTGCTTTTGAAACAAATCAGTATCATTTGCTTAGCCAATTTCTTGCCCTATTTAGCCGTCTTGTTCTGATCTCTCTTTTCTGTAGTTTATGTTAAGATCCTGCACAGCTTTCTGACAGTTCCAGATTTTATGGCATATTCCTTCTGAAAATTAGTAAAAAAAAACACACCCCCAAAACACTTATTCTGATGTGATTTCCTTCAGTGAATTCATATTCACCAAAAATATGCTTGGGTTCTTCACGTCATAATGCTGTCTTTTGAAAAATAACTGCAGACATCATTGGTAGATGCTTTTAGAGAGACATTGGTAGTCTCCTTTCTGATAATGCACTATTAGCTGTGCAACTGAAGAAGTTCTCACACGGTGATTTTCAGCCAGACAAATGTAACTTTCTTCTAAATACACAAATCAGGACTGACTCAATAGAAATCTGTGAAGTTACCATGTTGTAAATTGTATGTGACCGAAAATAGATTTTTAGATTCAGTATTATTGTGCTCAAGCAAAATTCCGGTTGAGTAACTATGTATTTCAGAATTGCTTTAGAATGCAATTATCACTAATAAACAACACATTGTACTTTTCCAGAGTTCTTCCTACTGGGTTACTGAAATTTTTACTAACAGAAATGTGGTGGATTTCATTATACCCAATGAAGTGGGTATTAGCTAGAGATAGTGGAGAATTTTTAGGTGAAAATGGAGTGGAACAAAATAAAGTATGTTTGCTGGAAGAGTAGTCAAAACTCCTGCCAGAACAAGAGAACTGAGACTCTTGAATAACATGTAGATGAGTAATCCAGTCAGTACTTTACAAGGGCGTTATATTTATTTATACCCTACACAAGGAGCTCCAAGAGACCCACACAAAGGATTGCACAGTACTTACTGACATGTCTTAACCTATGGCTTAGCCAGGAGCCTCACAGGAGCCTGCCTGTTGCCTGGGAGGCAGCTGAGCACATGTGAAGCTTTAAACATACCTTTGATTTAGCTCTATCTAGCCTAGGTACTGATAAAGTGGCAGACATTTTCCTGGTTTTTCTGAACTGTGGTTCCTGAACCTTTGTTTCATATCTGCACATTTTGATCTAAAGCGGTTTGCAGATGGGTGTCTGCTGTGTGTTTCTGAGTGACGTAAACCCCATAGATTTGTACTAATTTTCTTTTGGGTTTGACTTTTATCCGAATATTCCTCTTCAAGATACTTCAGTCTTGGTCACTGCAATATAAGAAAGATATTAAACTATTAGAGAGCGTCCAAAGGAGAACAACAACAATAGTGACGGGCCTTGAGGGGAAGCTGGATGAGGAGGGACTGAGGTCGCTTGGTCTGTTCAGCCTGGAGAAGAGGAAACTGAGGGGAGACCTCATTGCAATCTGCAACTTCCTCGTGAGGGGAAGAGGAGGGGCAGACACTGATCTCTGCTCTGTGGTGACTCATGCCAGAACCCAAGGGACTGGCCTGGAGTTGTGTCAGGGGAGGTTTGGGTTGGATATTGGGAAAAGGTTCATCCCCCAGAGGGTGGTTGGACACTGGAACAGGCTCCCCAGGAAAGTGGTAACAGCACCAAGCCTGACACAGTTCAAGAAGCGTTTTGACAATACTCTCAGGCATGAGAGTCACGGTGTGACTCTTGGGGATGGTGCTGTGCAGGGCCAGGAGTTGGTCTCTGTGATCCTTGTGGGTCCCTACCAACTCAGCTTATTCTGTGATTCTGTGATTCTTTTCTACTTACATTTCTACTTTTCAGTCTTTCTGGTTTCGTATGTTTTCCATGTAATTGCATACACATTAAAGTCTCCTTCCTCATCCCGGTGTAGACAGTAAGGTCCTGTCCTTCATACAAATTCTGAATGTTGCTTTTGTTTCAGTCAGTTTACTATTTTTGTACTTTTTGCCCTCTTCCTTTTCACATTAGTTGTATTTGTATCTGGCTTTAATTAATCAGACTTAGCAAATAATTTCTTAAGATCCCTTCTGCCTTAATTCTCTGGTTTTGGAGTTTTTTTCTTGATGCTTGAGCTTTGACATTAAGAAATTTGTTCCTGGGAGTATATTTTTGACTTCAGTGTTTTATTTCAATTGCTATATAAATAAAAATAAATTGAAAGAGAAAAATGTACATATATAAAAATATGTTTAAAGTAAAATTTCAAGAAAAATTTGAGGAAGAAGAGGACACTTAGGAAAGGTTCATTAAGAAAGTCATAGATCCCAACACGTCATGGCTGTTTGAAGAAGAATGAGAAATTATGAAACTAAATTCTTTCTGTGTTGGTTCACTTATGAGAAAATGGAACTTAATCAGAAAAGACATTTTCAGCTCATTCCTTGAAATTAAGGAGGTCACATCAGTGATATATTTAACTGACTAAGCCGAGCCTTCTCTAACAGAAGGACTCCTGCAGTGCCAAGGTATCACCTCGAAGTAAGACTCAATATTCACTTTCATCTGTTTCTATTACACTTTCCCCTGCTACAGTTATGGAAACAGCTCCATTTAAACAAGATTCAGTTTTTTGTCATTAGAGTGAATAAAACAAAGGCACATGCCAGAGTAATTTAAAATCCACTAAAATTTTCTGAAAGACGTAAGAATAGCAGCCTTGCTAATTTTGCAAGAGCAGAAGAGTATTCTTCAGTGCTAGTTTTGTCAGGTGTTTCCTACTGAGAACTAAAAATTGCCTGTATCTTTAACAGTACCTTACCTCAATGCAACTAATATCATTAGGAATACACCTTTTCTTTCCAAGCATACTGACTCAGCTTTGCTATGGCTCTTCAAATCACTCTCTGAAGCAAGATTTTCTTGAAAGGCTTAGGAAGGATTTGCACTTAATCACTTCTTTTAATTAAAAGTCTCTCATCCTCCATCAAATTCTGTGAGGGATCAATAAATCACAGATTTGTGATATTAAAAGAGGAGTCTTTTGCTGTATTTGTTGCATGACTTCCTCGTGGTGACCTCATCTGGAATATTATTCAGTGCTTTGGATTAAAATTAATAAATTAAAATAAATACATAAAAGGCTTGAGTAATTTTGTCTTATTTTATGATGAGTCAAGAGTATTCACACAATCACTTCAGCAGAGCAGACATGAAGTCTGGTGCTTGTTTCTTTTTTTTTAATTAACACTATAGAAATCCACTATTCCTGGATTTTGTGCCAAACCCCGTAGATGGCTTTATCAAAAATACTTGTACATTGATGGTGTTTGGTCTGAGAACTGTCATATGAAACTAGATATCTCAGGGAAGATAGCAAAACAAACTGTGAAACTCATCCTACCATAAAATTAACTTGCTAAGTACTTTCACTGGGAGAAAATGCTTATACTTATAGTCAAAATTTAGTCTGACTTAAGGGAACACAGTTCCCAATAACTTCACTCGGATACTTGCCTGGTTTTGGGGCTAGTTTTTTCCCGCAACTTAATAAATAAATTACCTTTTTGCATTTTCAGCAACTAAAAAGAAAAAGAATCTACATACTAGTGTGGCTCAGAACTGCTGTGAACAAATGTTACTCAAATGCTGCTAGCTCCTGGAAAAGTTGGGTAAAATGTGAGGATGTGGTTAATGAATTGATGTAAGTGCTTGCAACTCAACATTTTACTTCTTAATGACCTTGTAGAATCTAAAATGACATTCTTTTTCTTCTTCCCTTTTTTTATTTTTTTAATATCAAAAATTTAGTAAAGCAAATTTAAAAAAAATAGTTAAATGGATCAGTAAGGAGAGCAGGAAATTGAGCAATTTGCATTTGTTATAGGAATATCTGTTCGACCCTTCAGAATCTAGTCTATTTGAAACTGATTTAACATTTGCCTACACCTTCCTTTGCTAGAAGAATGTCAAAATGAAATTCAAATTGCAAGATAATGCATTATTTTAGCTCCATATTAACTGCAAGAATAACAAGAAATTCCGCTTTTTTATTTATTATGAGAATTTTATTGCCAGCTTATTGTCAAAAATCATACATATTTTTGTCATCATTAAAAAACACCACCATAAGAGAATTAACAGCTTCACGGAACATGTTAAATGAGCTTACTGTAAGTGCTGGTTTACACTCCCGTAGGTGAGAAGTATGTGTAAGTGTAAGGCTTTATATTAAGTGAATGTATTTACAATTTAAATAAATTTTTAATGCTTTTTTTTAAAATACCCAACAATTAAACACAGTCTGTTGAAGTAATTGAAAGAATTACAGCTGACTTCTGTGAATTAGGCATAAAGTTCTTGGCAGTGTCTTTCAAAAGAAGCAAATATGACCCATTTTTTTCAGTGTAGCTGTGCAGCTCATTTACCTGTCCCACTCAGGCTTGTGGAAGGAGGGAGAACTTAAGTCTGTGTTTAAAATTAAATGTGGGCCTTAACTGTTCTTCCCTGCAAAAACTTTTCCTTTTCAAGAACCTGGACGTTATGTCATTCACTAAAGGATATTTTACTCAGGTACTGTAGATCTTCTGTACTACATATTACTCTTACCATGTCAAAGAGATACTTCTTCCTAAAGGCATGTTTTGTTTGTATCTTTGTATAAAACTGGTTTTGTGCAACCTTATTTTTTATAAATGTTCGTTATCACAATTGCTTTTTCCCTTTTTTTTTGTTCAGTAAATAAACTGTGCTTCATTTTGGATCCACTCATATTGCAATTTGCATAGTTGAAAGTACGTTGATGACAAAGTGTAAATTGGATTCAGAAAAGAAAAAAGTTAGCATTTTGTACTATTTCCAAATACAGGGGTTAATACTTTGAGTTGCAAAATATATTGAAAACAGGAAAAAAGCTCCAGTTTGTTGGAGCTTGCAGTGACATGAGTATTCTGTAATACAAGAATATGCACTTTTTTACAATTAATAAATCATATATCTTATTCATTTTAGAACTTGCATTATGCTGCTAATGCATTTCTTCTATTACAAATGTGAATTATTTTTTATGATATTATAGGAAAAAGGAAAATACATAGAGTAGTGTAAGCAAACAAAATTGATGCTTTTTGAAGGATAAAGGAAAGGTGGTGGAGTTAATTGCGTACAGTTCCAAGTAGCTTTAGAACTAGCAGGAGGAAATTAGATGTTGTGTGAAAACAGCATGAAATGTAATTCAGAGCAGCTGTCTAATTTATCAGCAAGAACAAAGTGCTCATGTTCTTAAACTGTACTCAATTACTCTATTCAACCTTCTTTGACCTGTTCAGCCTGGTAGAGGTTGCTTAAACCTAAAAACTAAAGAAATTTTGCCAGCCTTTTAAAATAAACTGAAAGAATCCCCATGAGCTTCCTTTACAATATACTTGTATTAATTTTTGAATTTATATAACTCTGGACTCATTGCCTCTTTAGAAGAGATATATGACATTCTTTGCTTAACAGTGCAGAGTCAATAAACTTACATTCTTTTGAGACTGATTTCAAAATATTGCCAAACTGCTGGCATATAACAGAAAGCTAAGGGATTCTTCACTATGGGACATAACTGTGAAATCCTGAGATCCAAATTATACTTTGCTGGTAGCCCATGAGATTGCTGTTTTTCTGTGACTGTAATATTTCCTCATGTACTGACCATGGCTTTGTTCGTACTGTTCTTCATAACAATCTTTTAAACTCTGTTCATTCTACATTCTGTTTGGAAATCAAACAAAATACACAAACCAATTACAGAACAGATGTTCAACCAGAATAAAGCAGTGTAACAACACCAGTTTTTAATCATATACTCCAATTTTCACTCTCAGTCTCTTATAAAACCCCGTCAGCTATTGTTCCAAATACAACGTTTCTGTCGAGAAGAGAAATTACTCTTTGCATTTTAAATTTTGATAATACTTTCTTTTCCAGTTTAGATAAGACTTTTGCATCACAGAACCACAGAAGGGTTTAGCCTAGAAAGGATCACTGGAGGGCCTGTGGTCCAACTCTGGTCCTCAAGCATGGCCACCTGCAGCCAGTGGCCCAGGACTACCTCCAGACATCTTTAGAATATCTCCAAGGATGGCTACTCTGCCACCTCCCTGGGCAGTCTGTGCAAGTGCTCAGTCCCCTCACAGTGAAAGGGTTTTTCCTGATATTCAGAGGGAACGTCCTATGTTTCAGTTGCATGCCAATTGCCTTTGGTCCTGTCACTGGGCACCAGAAGACTCTGTGTATAGTTCTTGCAAATACTGTTTACAGACAGAATTTGAAAATAGCAAACCTTGGTTATCGTTCCTCTGATGAAAAAGACAATTGCTTCTGTAGAAAACTTGTGGATCCTTGGTAATGCTGATCCCAGCAAAGCTTTTTGCTGCTCGACGTAAAAAAACTCTTTCAGATGAAGTAATTTTTGCAACCAAAATGTAAAAAGCAGCCTCCAGGTCCTTTTTGTAATTCCCCACTTTCAACCTTTTTCCTCTGTGAACTAAAGATCTGTTTTGCAGTAGAGAAAGCAGGTAAGAATTTTGTTGAACTATTTCAGATATATTACCTGTATTAGCACTGCAACTTATACATCTTTGGACATACTTTTGGGGCATTTTTACAGTCTTAGTAAAACTAACTCAGTTCTGAAAGTATGTATGTAAATAGATATGTTCTCTAAGGCAAATAGAAGCAGTGTAAGGTTGTACATAGATAAAAAACAAAACATACCTTGAAAAGAGTTACAGCCTTAAATCTACAATTAAACCAAATGCTTTTGAGAAAATTCACTAGGGGTTCTGGACAAAGATATTGTCAAGTGAACTAGAGCTTGGATAGAACATTTACAGAAGCCGTGTAATGTTTGTAGGGTTTTGTAAGACATGCATCAAGGCACTTTTGATTTAGAAACTGGCATGGCACAAAATAAGCACGATGTATCTGTGTAGGTTATAGAGTGACTGTGTGACAGATCTCAAAATACACCAGTATATGAGTGCTCCCTGAGAAGTCTAGCAGAGTTTTATGCCTTGTCATACTTTGTCTGCAATGAAAGACAATGTGAAGTCATCACTAGGAGTGATTGTGGACACAAAGATTGACGGAGTGGGGAATAGCAGTGAAGAGGAAGAGTATGGTGTACAATGGCATCTGGATCTCTGGGTGAACTGCACATAGACAGATAGGGTTAAGTGATTAAAATACAAGCAAGTGTAAATGTTATAAACACAATTAGTTCGGAGAGGGAGGACTTTGCAGTGGGAAACAATGGTTCTAGTGAATATGAATCCACACATTTTTGTGGCAGAGCCTATTTCTGTGCAAGGGAATTTTCAGCTACCTCTGCTTTTGCCTTCCAATACTAAATACCATGTCCACTTCTGGTGTACATTAATTGAGAAGAGCACTGAGAAATGAGGCATCCTCTAAGACGTAGGAAGACTCAGATCTGTACTGGTTTATCTTTGTAAGGGAAGTTTGTCAGAGAACTTTTCTCATAGAGAGCACTTTCAGTCTAACAAAGGCATACCAAGATAGAGTGTCTGTGTGAAGGGCAGTGTGTGGGCGTTAAAAGGGTTTTCTCCCTCCCAGCTGGTGCCATATTCCATCCTGAATCTTCTAAGTGCCTTCACCTTGCATCAAGCTCGACTTTCTTGTCAGTGTCTTTGTGACCTTTTCTGATTCAGCTCGCATTCCATTGGCTTCCTAGGGACTCACCCACATCACTGAACATTTTTACATCTGTCTAATCCTTTTTCATGCTTGGAATATCCTTCCTTGCCTAGGCTACCTCTCTGCGTGTTTTCTCCTTTCAGGCACAGGTTGTTGCATGGAGACCCACAACATTATCAATTGTAAAGTAATGTGGAATAAGGTAATTAAACTTTTTTAGAGGAAAACACTAATCTGTGCACTTGAGCTTACTTTACCATGGTTACACTGTTTTAGACCCATTTGTTGCTTCTGGTTAATGTTGCACTAAATATTGATTTTTAGTTCTCTCTGTATCCTATTGCATTGTTATATTTTCAAAGATACATGTTGTGCATAGCTTTTAGTTCAGCCAAAGGTGCTCCTTGCATACCCTCCTGGAGGTGCTGAGAGGCATCCCACAGTCTTGGGGCTTAATGCAGGTGATGGCATTAAGCAAAGTTTATCCTTATTTGTTGCCCACATGTATGCATAACGTGAGAATTATGAAAGCACTTCAGTATCTTGGCTGGCCTATGCTTGCTAGAAATCTATAACGATTGTGTTTTATAGGATAAAAAAGACAAATACCAGATTTCAAACATCCTAGAGTTCCTTAAGGCTGCTGATTGAGTTGACCAAAACTCGCAAATGAGCCTGAATGTTTTGGTTCCAAACATTTTTTTCCTTGTGATTTTCTTTATTTTTTTCATTTTGGTGGTTGTTGTTGTTTTGTGGAGAGCTTGGGGGTTTTGTTTGTGTTTGTTTGTGGTTTGTTTCTTTCCTTCAAAAGCAATAGTTATTTTCTCTTGCTTGTTTTGAAAACTTTCCTGGGTCATGTGTTCCAGTAGGGTTATATGGCATATTTCTGGGGATATGAATTATTTCTGTGCCCAGTTCTACTTTGCTATAGGAAAAACTTGTGCAAAGTGAAGAATCTGAGGAAGGGGAGCATAATCAATGGAATCACAGGAGAAACCTTTCTCTTGAAAATAGGCAGATGAGTCTGTATTTAGTCATCAGTTAATAATGCATGAATTCTAATTTTAAATAAAAGCATATGGAAAATAATTGTAAAAATGTTTACATAATCTTTTAATGATGAGTTATGAGCAGCTTTACATCAGAATATACTTTTTCTTGCAAATCATTCATAGGTGCAGAATTTGAGACAAATCTTGATTGCGAGCATTACTTCAAAGTAACAGCATCTCATTTTACCACAGTTTGTATGTAAGTGAAAATGACTGAGAAAGGTTTCAAGTCATACTTGATTCTTAAAAGAGCCTGTTGCTGAAGAGAGACCAGGTTGATGCCAGATGTGTAATGCTTCCCGGGATTTATAGAAGAGAGATGGTTGAGGACTGTAGGGAATGAGAAGGACCACAGTGGACTGGGAATTGGAGATGACAGAATTGGCTGCCTGAAGTGGTGTGTGAGATCGAATTATCTTTGTCATAGCAGTTCTATTTTTAAGATATGTGTGATGAGGAAGGGTTAGTGGGCTCAACCTTTGCTTATAAATACAGGTGGTTCATGAGTAAGTCAGGAATGGACTGAAAGCAAAATAAAGTCAGTATTTTGTTTTGTAAATCAGGCTTGAAAGTCTTGCATTGGTTAGGGATGTAGTACACAAGTGTACCGCATAGGTATTACAGGAAAAATAAATCAATTTGTTACCAGGACTTCAGGTGCCAGTTCAGTAAATTGATGATGTGCCTAAATCTGCATGTTTGTGTAGCTGCATTGACCTGTATTGTGAGAAAAATGTGGTTCTTGCTGCAGTCAGCTTATAATCCTGAATGGAAATGGAAGTGATCCCAGGGGTAACTAGATCACAAATGTTTTTCTTTTGATTCTGGTTGTTATGCATCTGGCTTGAGATTATTGCTGTACACTTGGTTAGCAGTAGGTTGGACTTCTCCAGCTGATTTTACCTCAAAAATACTTGGGAGCCACTGCATAAAGCTTGTTCAGTATTTGTGTGTTGGCCATGGACTCTGACATAGGAGCAGATCAGGCAGATGAGGTGCGTATTGTTTCTTAGCAGCTCTTTGCAGAGTAACTTTGTGGTCTGTGCCTTTGTCATTGACATGTTACTCGTTTGCCAGGTTTCACATAACTGAAATGGTAAATAATTGTAAGCTCTGTTATAGACTAGAGCTGACCATCTAAGGTTCGTCTGATACAGCTGGCATGCCTGCATCAAGCCATTATAGTCATGGCCTTTAATACATCTTAAAACAGTAAGAAAAACTGTGAAAGCTGATTGTTTTTAGTTAGAATTCTCAGTTGAGAACCAAGCGACAGGAAAAATTTCCTTTTTGTAAAGATATATTGGGTAGTAGATCTGTCATCATCATAGAATTTTAAAAAGTGGTTTCTTCTGGAAAATGAGATTTTGGTTCCATCACAAAGCTTAGTATTCCCTTGCTGAGATAAAGAGAGCACAAATAAAAGGTTTTGTTTTGAAAAGAAGAATCCAGTGTGAGAATGGTGACCATTGACAGTAGTTATGGATATAGCTGAGTCATGATGTTTAGATGATATTGAGGCATTTGGTTAGAAACAGTAAGATTAACGTGCACCGTTCAAATGATTACTATGTCTTTTTTTTGGTTTTCTTTTCTATGTGCCTGACCAGCTGCTTAAGAAGTATGACATGAGTTTGTCTTGATAGGGTCTCTCAGAGTTTTTTTTAATGATCAGGCGATTACTTTTTGTTTCATACCTGTCTATGTTGCTGGCTTGATTCAAAGTATACAGCAAGCGGCACTTTGATCTGCCTTTTTCCTCTCTCCTTTTGGCAATTGGATCTAATTAGTGATCAGCTCTTCAAATCCAGAGCACCTGTTCTTATGTTCTTTGGGCAGTACCATTACAGTGAAACTCTGATCTTCACTGGAGTTCATAGCTGTTACGTTAAAACCAGCAATAATACGAAATGAATGTGCAAAGAAAGAATAAAAATATACTAACTGCTTATCTTTTTGCCAAGAGGCTGTCCTTTCCTATAATCTTAGAATGTTTTTATTTTTTATATCCAAGTACTTTATTGTACAATCACCATTCCTGTTTGCAAGTGTGTGATTTGATAATGATCCCTCTGTCACTTAAGGACAGGGATAACAAGGTCACTGGGGAGAATAAAAATTAGAGCAGAAAGTGTTCCTTGTGTGTGTTGTTTTGCTCACTGAAGTATCTCTCCGTTCTAATCTTTATTCTCCATAAATTGTAAATAACAGGATTTGACAGAAATATAGATTGCCTTACTACACAGTAATGAATGCTTTAAGAATCATGATCATTTGGAAAACCATGCCAAGAAGCAGAGAATTTCGTCTTCAGTCGTCCAAAAATGTGCATTACAGAGCTCATCTTCATCTTTGGCATCTATCAAGCAGCTTGCTGGAAGCAGCAGAGCTAGTAAACAAAGCACATTGGAGTAAAATGGTCCCCCACAGGGAATAATTTAAAGCCATACTGAAGTGTTGTTTTCAAAAGACATCAAATCACATTTCCACTGGAATATCAGATATATTAAACACATGTGTGATGGAGAGTTCAGGTTAAAAAAGACTGCTGCTTCTGCACTCACTGAAAAGCTCAACAACTCACAGTTATCTCTCTCTGTCACATCTGGCTCTGTACAAGCCCACAGTACTTCTGCCAGTTTGTAAGAACATTATTTAAGATGTGTCAATATCTTTATTTTGTCTTTTTTTTTTTAATCCGTGTGTTTTATGCGTGTGAAACCAGAGGCTAATACGTATGTGCTGGTTTATTGTCTCTCCATCTGGGCTGTTTTTATGTATACGGTGTGTCCATAATATTTTGATAGACAGGATACAAAAGCCTCTAATAAAAAAACAGGGAATTGCAACTAAAATTTCCTAAGGTTTTGGGGGAGTGGGGGAGGGGTGGGTTTGTTTTAATTTTGTTGATTTGACAGCTGTCTCTTGTTTCTGTGCATAGCTGGAGATTGCATTTGGCCTAGGCAGTGAATTGGGTTACCTGAAAACCAAATTTCTGTCCAGAACCCTCACTAAGAGTTGCTGCATTCTCTAAACCAAATTCCATGAAGATTTGGAAGTGTACATACTTGGAAGGTGGTTTAGGAAGAGGATGGGAGGTGCGTCATGGGCTAGGTTTTGCACTTCCTCTCTCAAACAAAGATACTATTATATTTTCTTTTTGTGACATCTGCTTAGCTAAAGGTAAACGTTGGTATGGTGAGAGCAAGAAACTACTGTGAGCTTGACAGAAGTACAAACAGGTCTTTTTACAGGGAACTTTGGAAAATAAGGTTTAAGAACATGTTTTGTAGATTCAATGGTTTTTCTGGACAGAGACTTGCCAAATCCATGACCCTGCTATCCACAGTTCTAAAGAATCCTACTGTTGGTAAGCTCTAATTAGCATAATTTCCTGTTACTGCCTCATAGACTCTTCCAATGTGGAGAGGCCTGGCAGAAGTATTGCATAATGGGTAGGCCTAGATGTGGAAGTGAAGGCCGTAGCCTGTGGCATTTGGAAGGAGAGAGCCTGAACCATGTAGAATAAATGCTGCTGAAGTGCCATTTTCATGTGTTAAGGGGAAACGCTGGCTGAGGGCAGTTTTACATCTGTCCCTGTCCATGGTCACCAACGTTGGTGGGGCTGGAGAGCAGAACGCACGCCTGAGTGTAATTGTGTAGCAGCTTGGTGTGAGCTGGCACCTTGGGGATGCTGCTGTGCACCCAAGATATCAATTTATACAGCTTGGCTGTCATTCAGCTGGGACTTAGAGAAGGTACCCGAAAGCGAGATGCAGGTATCCAACTCCAGTAAAAACTGTTCCTTGTGTGGAAACAGCCATCTCAGCCAGGTGGTGTTAGTGCCATTATGCATTTAGTTAATTTAGTGGGTGATTTTGGTTTTGTTTGGTGGGATTTGATTTGAAGATGCAGAGCAGATGAAGCAATATGCTGCCATACCCAAGAAACACCCTCACTCTACTCATTTGGAAAATCAGCACCTTTTATCTTGTATTTATTTAGCTGATCCAGCCTAATTCACTGAGCAAGCACTGCAGCAGGCTGGCTGCTTGGTTCACTGGTGACCTTGTAAACACTCCCTCTTCTAGGTAGCTGCCTAGCATCAAGTTTCCACTAGAGTGCTAGTGTTTTTCAATTTTTAGAGGTCAGAACATGTTATAAGCAATTTTTGTGTTGTCACTCAAGAATGTTTGGATGGTTACTCAGTTCAGATCCAAATTATTTTGAAATTCATGGCTTTTAGATTTGAACTGAATATTCAAAAAGTGGAAACACATTTCAGGTTCCCTCATTTCTTTTATGATTATAGCATTTGGTGCCAAATGGGGCATTTTAATCTCTTTTTTAATGCTGAAATTACGTGATTTTTTTTTCAGGTTCCACATCAGAGAAGTAAGGTAATTAGAAGAAAATATTCATCTGCGTGTCTGTAGAGGTATACTTAGCAGTCCGTTGAATTGTCATTTGAATTTCAGAATGCTTTGAGAAGTACAGGTTTACATATATTTTAAAAAGCAAAACAAAACCAAACCAAAAAGCCTCAGCAAGATTTTTGCAGGGCAAGCACCATATGTAGTTTTATTGTGTTGTATATGGTGGTGATTTTAGCTTTCTAAGGAATAGAGAGTTAGAAGTAAACCTTCATCTGCACTCTGCTGTTTTGTTTTTTCATCACTGAAACTTCACTGATTTTAAAACTACGGGTGTGAAACTTTCCTCATTAACTCGCATACTGCAATTGATAGGGCACATCCATCTAAACCATTACCTTCTCTCTGGAAAATGAAAAAAAAATGTAGTGTTGCTCACCTGTTTTATCTGATCATCATTATAGCAAAAAAGGAAATAAGGGAAGGCATTCTCTTAGAATATTTAAGACAAAAGAATTTAATACTTCTTTTAAAACAGTAATATTAAAGGAGACTGAAAAAAAAGACCTCTGTATTATCTGGCTTTTGGTGGTTCTTAAGCCCATCAAATGCCGCTACTGAAGGTAAGTGTAGTGTGTGAACGGTCTTGTTGGTACTGAGTATTTCAATAACCTTGAGGTAGTAAGACTGCATGTAGGAGGGAATCTTGGGAGAGGATGAACCTAAAAGCCAGCATGCTGGGGATGAAGAGAAAACTGGAAGAGGGACTGCAATATAAGAGCTGCTTTGCTGAAGCTTTTACTTGTTTTTGCCTCGTTGAAACGCTTGTGCGAGCACTTCATATCTAGAATTTCTTTCACTAATTTTTCTCCTAATACTCAAAACATCCTGTTCTTTTGCTGTGGGTCAGGAAAATGGCACGAAGATGAAATAGAGTTAGCGGCACAGACTTTCTTAGTTGGCACATGGGGTGAAATGGTGGCCCTTTAGAAAATCAACACAGAACTTCAAGTTATGGGTTTAGGATCTCCCCAAAGGGCTCGAATTTAGCAAGTCGTTTGGATACTCTGGCAATCCCTGGGATGGGGATTGTGCCCATTAAATTTGGGTTTGACAATATGTGATTGTGCCAGTGAAATCTTTGTCTGGTTATGAGACTGTTTCACCTGTCATGACTACCAGCTTGGGTATGTCTCAGTGCTTCCTGAGTCCCCACAAATCACACTGGTGATGCCCCAGACAGCAGTGTCAGTATCAGTACCAGCACATGCCATGTGCCAGGTCAGTGTGTGCTTAATCTTGGAAAGTTTCCCTAAATGTTGTAACCCCTTTTCTTTAGTTAGGGGTTCCTAAAGATCCTAAAGATTGGACTTGTCATCACTAGAGTTAAGACTTTTTACACTTCCTGATGTTTTTTAAGTGTTCATAAAGGGGTTTTTAATGACCCCTCAGTTTCATCTGATTTAGACCATTTTTCATCTTGCTTCTAGGCATATGTTTTTTTTTCCATTAGTATCCTATCATTTGCCATAGCCAGACTGCCATAAGTAGGACTCACTGCATTGCAAGTGGTGCCTTTTGTGCATAGCAGTGCCCATGATTACTAAAGAAAGTTTCTCTTCTTTAAATAAAGGCTTTGAATTTTTTATCAGACCTAAAGGCTATTAAGTTTTAAATGCCATTTGTTTTTCATTAAAAAGGCTTTTCTAATTTAAATCCTTGATTTGTTTTTATTGGAAAAGTAATATTCATCTCTTTTTTTTTAAATTATTGGTGTTTAATCCATTAAATACAGAGCAGTAATCCCATACGGCAAAGTAGGTCTTGCTGGGTGTGTGGGGGTGTGCACATGTGTGTATGTGCATGAATATTTTTATGCTTTCAGCTTTCTTTATTTTCCTCATTTAACTTCTGCTTCCTCTAAATTTGTCCTGGTGCAGAAATTATGAATGTTGATTAAAGATTTATTTATATTCGCATGCAAAACTAGAAAATCAACCCATTCCTGAAGGACCACTGTTCATGATTGTTTTCTTTCATTCTACCCATATTTAGAGGTGCTCTTTGAATATGCATTCTAAAATAAAAACTTATATTTGATACGTTTTCCTCAGTTCATCTGTATTTAGTTGCAATGCTACCTCCTGTTTCAAAATCAGACAGATGAAGCATCTGCTGGAGGCATATGAGTGTTGTAGACAGGATCAAACTTGCAGTTTATCAGCTGTACCCTTGTTAGGTGTTGTCATATTAGTTGATAGAGATCTTTGTTGTGGCTTTAGGGAGGCAGTGGGAGGTGGCATAAGAAGCCTGAAAGCTGTTAAGCTGGAGGGAATGTGTATTTCCAGTACATCATGCTGACAGGAAACCTTGATTTGGTTGTAGTACAGTTATAGTAGAGTTAAAAGTGAAAGTTCTTCACACAGAAGTACACGAAAACAGCAGATCACAATTTCTGCTACTTCTCTTTGGTGAATTTTTCTGCAGAGTGCAAGTCTCCCCTGCACCATCTTCCCTGTCCTAATGAGTCCTGTGTAGAGGAGACACTCCCAAGTGGGGGGCCCTGTAACTCCCTGGCTGGGGAGGGAAAAGGGCTGAGATCACCTGCGTTGAAGAGTCACTCACTGCGGTTTGTTGCAGAACTGATCAAGAGATCTTGATACTGCTCGTCAAACTAAACATCTTTGGTTTTCTGCGTATCACCCAAAGGTTTTGCTCTGCCTGCCACCATTATCAACACACATTCACGCGTTATAGTTTGACCGACTGTGGTTGTAGCCAAGGAGTGTTAGAGAGGTAAACGTGTAAACAAACACTGTTAAAGTCTCCAAAAACACAGCGTACCAGGTATAGCCCTGGGAACAAATTAGCATGAGTCCATCATGGATTTATGCCTTGACACAAAACTGTAACGGAAGAGAGAACTGATGCAGCTGGGTTTTTTCTGACTAATTTGAAGAGGCTTTTCTGTGATTACGAGATATGTAAAAGAATGGAAAAAAGTTATTCTGTTATTAAAGTTAAATTATTTAATAATCTTTTTGACTACTCTTTATGAATTATGAATTACAAAATTTTGCAGGGGTGTCAACATCTGTAGCAAAATCGTGAATTACTATAACCCCACTTTGGTACATTCTGGTTTTTGTTTGACAGATTATGCTTGGAGAAGTAGCTTGATCTGACTATTTTATACTTGTTTTCTGTATAAAAGTTACTAAACTATTATTGCATTAAAAGCATTTAACATTTTTATTTATTTGTTTTGAGAGTTCACTTTTGTTTATGTTTTTCTCCTGTACGTCCAAAATTGATTGTCCTTACAAGTTTTACATGTATAGGCTATTGCAGATTGATTTCAGTGGCAACCATCGTAATTTTTCTTTAAAATACCAGTTTTGCAAATACTTAAGGCCTCTGTTTATTTAAATTTAAAAGTCTGCAAACATTTTTGGCTTAATCTCCTGTGGCTGTGTTGGTATCCTTTCTCGGCCAACAGATATTTGGGGAAAAAAATTGGAGTAGTTTTGAAACTGATGAGACATTCTTTTGACTTTATAGGCCTGGCTCTGAAATCAAACAGCTTTTTGAAGAATAGATTCTAGTTTTAAGCTTGCAACCTTGAAAACATTTCTTTCTGCCTGTTAGCCTTTTAGACTGATTTTTATCATTCCCATAATTCTAAAAAAGAAAAATACCATACTGCTTCCTCATTTTTGCCTTTAATCCAGTGTGAAATTGGAAATGTTGGTTAAAGTTTAACCTAAGTGACCAACTGATATTTGAGAATAAAATATACTAAAATTATTTCTGTTAACAGAGAAGATGTACTGAATATTTTCCTGAATCCTTGGACTTACCACACAGAAGTGCTTTTCATGACAAAATTTAAAACCCGTAGGTAAGGTTGTTGCCATGTGCACGAGCTGTTGTCCAGAAACGTTATTACAGGAAATCAGGATGAAAGATCTTTTGTCAACAAGAAAGGAGAAAAGAGTGTGATGTTGGTGGTTAAGGAGCTCTCCTGATCCAATTCCAGGCTGTCCACTGCTATATATCTTATTATTTCCTTTTTCTTTCGAAAAGATGCCATTTCATTTCTTGGCATTTTTTTTGTGTTTGAACACTCTGATGGCCTCTGTGATGACCATCTCCTCAGGGTTCCAGAAAGTTAATTTTAGGTGACTAGATCAATGTAAAGGCAGAAATTCTTTATATCTACATTATGTATTTCTGGCTTGTGTTCCTATTCTCGTGCAGAAACCCTCCAGTTTCAGATGGACTGTGTCTGGTTTTGCCACAGTGGATATTGGTGTAGTCTGAAGTTTGCAGTTTAGCTGGGAGAAAACCCTGGGGACATAATTTCAGACTCTTAACTTATTCACTAGAGGATGCTGCTTCTCATACAAATTGCTACAAATCTCTGTACTTAGTGAGGCCAACTGTGAAATGAGAATAATAATGCTTATGCACCTTTGTAAAGTGATTTCAAATCTACAAATGGAAATTTAAGTTCAAAGCATTATTATTATTAACCACATTTTCCAGATAGGGTAATAAAGAAGAGAGAAGTGTAGCTCCTTTTCTTAGTATCTTCTCTCCAAATGTACTAACATGCTGGCCCAGGTGTATTTTCCGTGTCTCTCTGGATCTGATAAACAGCTGATAAGAGTCTTTTACAGTTATGTTTAGTCTGCATAAATTATGCTTTAAGATACTCAGCCATTATTTCCTCTATATCTTGACCCAAATGTTGTTTAACACATAAAAAAAATGCTCATCAGGATAGAAACCATTAAAGTTCCCTTAAAAACTTTTATTTTAAGGGAGTGCCTCTAGACCGACTATTATATGATCATCAGTTCTATAAATTGAACTAATCTGTTAGCCCATGAAGCAGATGGAGAGAGCCAAAGGTTTCCTCATGCAGTCATATTACGAAAGTCATTAGATTAAGAAATAGTAATAAACATGATACTGTTTTAATCACCCTTCTGGTTTAAGCCTTTAGGATTTGCATTTTAAAGGGCAACTCCTTTGCTGCAAAGTCCAGAAAATCACTTGAAATATATGACAGCTAACGGTAAAACTTTATGTGGGACTTTTTTCACACTGAAAATGGCAACATTTGATTGATTTTAAAATCTGTCCAGTGCTGTGAGATTCAAGCCTTTGAAGCACAGTAATCAGTTGTCTGTTAAATTTCAGTTTCTGGCTGAAAGTACCAATATGACTCAGGCTGCGCTGGGTTTTCTGACTTGGTTGGGTGCTCCTTAGAGCACTGATTTTGCAGAGGTTCTGGTAGAAGACCTAAACACTGTTAAAATGGAAATAAACATGTGGTTCTTCTGGAATGGATAATGTGGCTTTAAAGTTTAAATCTAAGCCTGCGCTACAGTGCTGTTTTGGTGGATTTTTTGGACTGTGTCCCTCTTGTCTCAGGCTTTGTGTGCTGAATGTTAAAGATGTTTTTAAAGGGCAGTGCTTAATTGGTGAGCTCTTGATACCTCTTTCTTCAGTATCATTCTGCTTGAAGTTGTGAGGACGTGCTGACAGTTGTGCACACTCAAAAGGCAAAGAGACTTTAGGAAAAAATATATTGAAAAGCTAGAGAGAAAGGCAGTTCTCTGTGAACTTTTTGGAGGATCACAAGGAGCTGGATGGATTTGGACGGAGTAGCGGTGTAAGCACTAGAATATGCTTTGAGGTCCACTGTAAATAGTCAAATAAACCAAAAGACATCAGGATGAAATTACTTTATGATGTTCTTTATATTCACTTCAGGAGAAGTAATAAAGTTATTTACAATACAATGTTGTGTATAAGGAACCTAAATTAGGTCTTGGTAAGAGATATTGCTTGTTTAAAAAGAGATGTTCACTAAGGCAGTCATTATACTTTTCTACTCTATGGATTTATGGTTTTGAAATGGTTATGCCCCATAACTCTTAATTAAGCTTGACAGTTTTAGCATTGAAATTGAAGTAGTTGGTCGGAAAGACAGTCTGCAAACAAGAGCCTCTCTTAATGGTCCCAGAGCTTGTCTTTGTTTACAGGCTTTACTGTATTGTGAGAAAAGGAAGAAAGTAACAGTTATCTTTAATTATGCATCATGTGCAGCATGTCAAAACAAAGGACTATAAACAAGCACAAATGACTTATAATAAAAGTGGTTATCATAGACTTTGTGTAGTGAATAAACCTACAAAACTTTATTGGTGTGACAGGTATCTCATGGGAACGGTTTGTCATAATAATTTGGAGGGTCTGCTTGAGTAGATAGTCTACTTGCAGGCACAACCTACTTTTTTGTGAGCCAATCTTTTCTGGATATGGTGTCCTGTTCTGCCAGACTGCAGTGATCCCAGTAATGCTATCACACCATTTCCTTGCAAAGAGCTTTTTCAATCTTGTTCAGAAGTTATATGAACGATGAACAGCTCTCATTACAAAATTTTCAACATTAGGTAATTTTTTTTATACCTCTGGAAGAAGCATCAATATTCTGGTAGTGTTCTCTATTTTATCACCCCCCAGTTTTATTCCAAGACACAGGTTTTGGGTGGTTCCTGATTTGAGTAAGATTATTGTAGCTATTCAGTCCACAGAATTTTGATTTTAAGTCTTATTTTTCTGCCAGATGCAACACAATGACATATTACAGAATAAAATGTGAAGAGGAACTTCATCCAGGTGACATAAAAGTTCCGTACCTGACTGATAAAGTAATGCAATTTTCATCGCCTTTGTGGTTTTTATCTTTTTTTTTGTTTATTTTACCTTGTTTTCTCCAAGTGTAGATTTATCTATTTATAAAATATATAGAGGTAGGTCTTAAAAATGTTTTATTTAAAAAAAGAAGCCGGTGGTGGATGTAAAGTTATAGAATGTCCTAAAACAGGCAGCAAAACTGACCTGCCTTCATCAGGTAAAAAAATTAACTCTAGAAATAATAAAGTGAAGCTCATGAAATCAGAAGACATAATTTTAGAAGTGAAATCTTGGTGAAGGTGGGGATATTGCAGTCATTGCCTTTCTTTCCTGTATCTGTTAAAAGAGTTCTCACTATAGTATTGGAAAAGGTTCCCCTCCTCATCACTCTTTGCCAGAATCTTATTCCAGAGGCCCAAACACCCTCCCACTGCCACCAGCGCTTGTGTGGGCTGTTGTTATGACCACCTTCTGCCCTTCTGAACCTCCTGGATGGCACTCTGGACCTTGTACCAGATCCACTCCCTTCGAAGTACAGAAGAATCTGCTTTGGGAAAACGGCAAGGCTGAAAAGGTGGTATGGGCACAAATGTCCTCTCTGGCATTCACCCCAAAAGGGTTTGAGGTGCTGCAGAACTGTCCCAGCATGGATTTTCATGAAAGCATGTGAGGTGAAATCCTGGGAGTCAGTGGGAGTTCACTCATCAGTCTCATCCATTATATCTGAGGAGTAGATAATTAATGACAGAGGTCACAATTTGCTCAACTTTTTTAAACTCAGTGAACTTACTAAATATGAAATCCAACCATCTCCAAAGTCCATCATAGCCTGGTTGAATGCTTTGTGCTTTTAAATAAGTGCTTAATTAGTACACATGAGTTCAGGACAGTAAAAGATACTATATTTCATTGGGATGGCTGAACAGAAGTAGGGAAAAAGAAGCCTGTAATTGTCCACACTGGAGTTTGGCCAGAAGCCATCTGTAATTTGTAATGTTTCTGATAAGATAAGGCTAAAAAGGAAAAGGGACTTTTTTTTCCTGTTGACTCATTTGCTGAATAGCAGCGTGATCTTCCTGCAGTCACATAATGCCTATTTTCCTCTTTCTGAAAATGGGACGTTACTGTGTGCCCTCAGTACATTTTACTGGAGTTTAGCCCCTGAGCTACTCAGCAAATGCACACAGGACTTTCAGTCACGTACTAAAAGTACACTTGTAGGTGTACTTGTCCTGAGCATGGTAATGGGACTGTGTATACAGGGCACAGAGAGAAATTGTATACAAAGAGTACAATCCATCAGCATAAATGTACTAAGGAGGAATCAAGCTGAGTTTGTCAGTGGGAATACCATGAGAAGTGGGAAGAATGAAGCATCTAAAATCCTGCTCTGTTGGATTTGGACATCTTATGCTATGTTGCAGAAAGTTATTCCCTCCTTTTATGACTGCTAGTGCCAAGTCTTCTGAAGATAGTGAGAAAACCACTCTTCTTGCCTGAAAACTATCTTACAAAATCAGAGGCTACACTTTTCTCTGAAAGCACGTCACACATTAGGAAGGAGGCAACAGTGGATATAATGTTCCTGTAATACCATGGGGAAGTAGTTGGAGGATGTATTCAAAGTGGGAAAGAGAGGTTTGAATAAGTTGGAGCACAAACTGTGTTCAGGTCAGTGGACTGCAGAATCAGACTTCCACAGGCTACTCCTGTTTAACTGTTTTATGAAAATAATTCCATTAATATATTTAATTTTGTCATGTCTGGGGAGGAGAGCACTGTCTTGACTGAATTTAGATGCGAACTCCCTCTGATAGAGAGGGAACCTGAATGTGGGTAATCAGCCTCCTGAGGGCATGCACTAACTTTATCCCTGCTGATAAAAGGTATAGCTCCTTCCCAGTTTTTAGAAAGAAGATGGCTGACATTGTGAAGCAGGATCTCATACGTATACTCTGAAAACAGCTACTTCAAACATGCCCTTCAGATGAGATCAGTAGAGAAATGTCTTGTTGGTGGATGGGGTGGTGTTTTGACATCAGAGGAGGCATCAAGTTCTGCCAGCCTCTTAAACTTAAGGGGCATCTTGGTGCAAATAGAAATCAGACTTTTATGTGCATAGGGTATGTTAGTGTCAGTAACTAGAGTGTCAGTGGAGTGCTTGGTAGCAGCAGAGCAGGGGTTTTAAATGCTGTGCAGTCAGGCACTTGTGTGTTCCCATGGTTCCTACTCTTTGGTCAGTACTCCAATATGTGAATCATTACATACATATTAAATTTTGTTAATCCTGTAGAAAATATCCAGAGATACCTGTTGGCCATAGATAGGTGAAACGGCACTTTACTGTTTGCTGAGCTGAATGTTTGCAGAGGGGGTAGTGCTTCGCACCTATTTGCCCAGAGAGACTGCTGGCATCTGCCTGCTCTGCCTTGTGATTCCTTGAAGTCACCTTGCCCTTGCTGTGTGCAGATTGAGCTGATGATATCGACTGCCAGGGGAGCTTGTATGCCTAGTTGTATCCTTGGAAATAGAGACATCCCAGATAACAAGTATTGTTAGTGTGATGTATTCAGACAGTGTTGATACTGTGTTTTTAAAATGCATGGAGGACAGTATATTAGACCTGGCTATTACACAGCTAGAAAGTGAGCACCTATCTTGAGTTTTCTGTTAAAGTTGGGACTTCCTTGAATAGTAATAGTTGTTTGGATGGCACTGAAGAGACCAGTCAGTGATTCCTAAAGTTTTTTGAAAGGGAAGTTATTCTAACGTCTTTTTTTTTTTTTTTNAAGATAAAATGGAAATTTCATAGATTTTCTCAAGATTTGCTTATATTTTCACTTTGATGCATATTTAAGCTCCAAGCAAATGCTCCATGCCTAGAAATTTTAAACACTGAAGTCAGTTTTACCATAACACTATCAATATTTTTATAGCAAGCCTGTATGTCTAATTCTTGTCTCTTAAGATCTTCCAACTGGTATCGAACCTACAAGGTGTAAAACGGGTACTGTTTCAGATGATGACTTGCCTGTGAATAACGAAGCAAAGCACTTAGTATTTTTTTTACAATGTAGTTGCAGTGACATTCATGCGTTTTTAAAGTTTACCTTAAGTGTGAAAGTTGTGTCAGATTCTGCAACGTTAGGGACTAGTCTTCCCATTCTGCACAAAATTGTCTTTCCTCTTGCTATTTCACTTACTATTCATCACTTCAGTCTCACTTGGCTATTTTTTTTCCATGCCACAGGATGAAACATATCTGAATAATATTCTAAACCTCTACTTCTCTGTGCCTATATCAGAAATCTCTCTTTTTTGGATTGTTGGACAATTTGAGTCCAGTCTTGAAAACCAGAAGAGTATAAGTGAACCGCTGGTAACATCTCAGCTAAACAAACCACTGCTGCTTCCAGCTAATTCTGACCTTTGCTGTGCTCAGGTGGAAATAAAAGTCCAATTTGTACAAAGCGCAGAATTATGGGTATATGGTCTGGCCACATCTCTGGAGACAAAGCAGCAAGGGTGTGAGGTAAATCAAGCCAAAGGCCTTGCAGTGGGAAATGGTGCATCTGCCAGTGTGTGTCTCGAAGAGCCTGTTTTATGGTTTATGTACATTGCTGCCTCCCCAAAGTGACTGGTTACTCTGCTGTGTTTATTTTCAAATGAGAATTGGTAATGGGACACAAGCATCATTTCCGTGTATATAATAGTAAGAAGTGTGATTGTTATTATTTCTATTTAAATAGACAGTTCTCATGATTCACTTCAGTTGTGTGTTGCCCTAGAGAGTTCAATCCTGCCATGAAGTTTCTTTGTGATGCTGGACAAGTTATCTAAAACTGAAGATTCACTACTGGGAACTGTGTGATCTTATTCTTCTTGACCAGACTGAGATGTTTGACACGTAAAGAACAGAAGTCCCAAGCACTCAGAAATGCAGCTTTAGACAATAGGACTTAGTATGAAAAGAAGTGTCCCATCACACACTGAGATCAGAAATGCAGCTCTCACATTCTCCGGAGAAGCACCAGAATTAATTAACAAATTTCATTGCAAGGCATGGCACCCTTCTAGGCGCAGTGGTTGATGATGTGGGTAGATTATCCCATGTGTATGACCATGTTTGTAACTTATTGTGAGAAATTAGTTGGTTTGAATTCATCCACATAAATTCTTGTAGAGGGTTCTCCAGAGGGTAACGCATTGCAGCTTTTCAATAAGACTGTTTGCACAAATCCCCTTTTCTTCCTACTCCTCTTGCTGGAATTTTCCTGGAGAATTAAGAGCTGCAAAATATTTAAAAACCAATAGAATTTATGTGAAAAAATTAACACTAAAATGCATTGACAGGGATAACAGTGCTTTTGCACGAAAATCAGTTGGGTATGCATATTTGATTTATTCATTCAATAAGTCTGAGAACATGTTTGTAAGGTCTGTGATCCCTTTGCATAATTTGTGCTGGTTTATTATTGGAGTTGTCACTGTTATGAGGAAAATTAAATGGCTTATTTGGAGGCTTGGGATTCAGTGTGATAAAAAGCAGCTACACAATGTTTTATTAGTGGCTATAATTAATACAATAATCTAAGCTTAACTGTTTCTCTGAATTAAAGCTGACAACTACTTTTTCAGCAAGAGCACAGATGAAGTAGATTTTACTGACTTGAAGTTTCTCCATTTTCAGAGTAGTAGTTCTGCAGGAGTGGTGAAACTGGGAAAATGTGAAATGTTTATATCTAAAATATAGAGTGTTGATTTGGTCTGCATAATGATCCTATGAAATGATCCTTTTTTATATTCCTTGGTATCACAGCAGAGTACTGGACTTCCTGATGAAAGGAAGCACTGTTGGGGGGAAATCTTGGCTCAGAAAAGAGAACAGCAGAATAAGGATTGGTTTTGTATAAGGTGCACTATTTGTTCTGTCCAAAGTGAGGTTTTAGCCTGAAAGATAACCTTAGAAAGTAGCATCTTAGGATTTGATGTTAAGTGCTTTCTCAGGAATTTATAATGCTATATTTATAAGTTCTGAGTTAACTCCCGCTCACACCTTCCCTACATGATAGATAAAAGTGCCAAATTGTCTATTAGGTATAAAAATCTAAAGTTAGAACCAAATTTTGATGAGCATAAAATTACAAAAGTGTCATGTAAACTAAACTGATCTTGTGGCATTAATCATGTTGGTTTGGTAAAGTCATTGTTTAAAAAATATAAATAAAAATTTAAAAGTCAAAAGCCGTGTAGCTATTGGCATATTTACATTAACATTTAATTTTGGATCAAGAATAGGATTTTGAAGCAAGTCTCATGATCCTGCCTGTTTGCTGTGGTTTGCTTTACATTGAAGAGTGGTTTTGGAATATGTAAACCAATTTTGTTTTGGTTAAAAATGTGCTCCAGGCATGCACATATCTCTCTCCTACTGCTAATGGATCTACAAAACCAGACTATGCTTAACCTGAAGTAGCCTCCCTCTCTCCCTTTCTCCCAAAACATGTGCAGTGTGGATATCATACCTTCAGCCCCAACAGTTTAGCTTTACAGACTGATTTTATTCTGCCATGCTACTTGCTAAGGTAGACCTACATAGTGCTCATAGCGAGCTGCCAAAGACATTAATTGATAAAACCAGAATCTTGTCTTGTGAGGCAGAAGTCAGCCTTCAAGAAGTGCTATATCAGCAAGTAAATTACGAATTTATATGTGTAGCAGGTAGGAAACTACAGGTGGTGTGTTTCAGTGTCTAAAAAAAACAAAAAGCAAACAACCATGATGAAGAAACCCTTTCAGGAAATGGGGAATGCTCCTTAGTCTGATGGACCCATTCCACCTTAGTTTCTGTCTAATCAATCATATACTTCGTTCCTGGCGAAGAAGTTGTTCCTTTTGCATATGTTTGGGAAGTGGAGGGTAGCTCTTGAGAAAATCCCTGAATGAAATGGTCCATTTCAATAAGCAGAGTATCAGTTTTGCACTTAACACTTGGAGACAGGTGCTTACTTGGCAGAAAATGGTGTAGCTTTGGTGTTGATCCCCCAAACTCCTTTGTTTTAGTTTGAAAACCCCA
The DNA here is from genome assembly GCA_013397725.1 of Rhagologus leucostigma. NCBI lineage: Eukaryota > Metazoa > Chordata > Aves > Passeriformes > Rhagologus > Rhagologus leucostigma. Next base: position 2,139,910 of record VZTD01002860.1, on the reverse strand, counting down.
AGCTACCTCAGTAATCTTGCTCTGTGATCTGTAGCAATAACCTTATCTAATGACACTGTAATTTTGTTATATTTGCTGGTTTCATGAACTGCTTTCTTTAGGGTTTGTTATGATAGGCTCACAGTAAATATAACTTATGTGGAATTATTAGAATCACAATTTTGATATTAATTCTTGTGCAGCTGAAGAAACTTCAACTGCTGTACAAAGAGCTGCCTCAGCCTGTTGCTCTCCTGTCTTATCAGTCAGTTTTGGAATTGTGAAAAAAACCCTTGTTCCTTCCTACATACTCTGACATTTAAGTAGGCAGTGACTGTTCATTTAAAATTAATCTGATGGGTAGAAATTTTCTGAGTAAGTTATGGTACCAGAAAGCAAATTTTTTTTTTCTTTTTATGGGCTTTTTTGTTTGGGTTTTGGTTTTGGTTTTTTTTTTGTTTGTTGGGATTTTTGTTGTTGTTGTTGTTGGGGGTTTTTTGTTTGGTTTTTTGGTTGGTCGGTTGGTTGGTTTGGTTTTGGGGGTTTTTTGTTTGTTTTGTTGGGGGGTTTTGTGGGGTTTTTTTTGTTTGGCTTGGGTTTTTTTGTTTGGTTTTGCTGTCATGGTATATTTAAATATCATAATACATCTGTAGACTGATGTGAGAGCAGCAACATGAGCAGGAAGAAATTTTCAGTGAGCTCATTCAGAGCTTTTTCTCTCAGAAGCTGTTGTATATTTGGACTTCCACCTATATGATCAGGAACGTGTGTAACTGCAGTGTCTTTTCAGTGGATCTTGGTTAGTATCTTGGGTATTTAGATATATTTCTATCAGTACAGAAATTTTCTGGAAACTTACAACCAGCTTCCAACTTTCAGCTCTGCACCTGTACTACCTGTCTCTTTCCTACTTCTTCCTCTGTACTAAACCTGATTCTTTGTTGATGTTTGATAGATCACTGTAAAGGAAAGGAATGGCTCCTCTTCAGGCAAACAGTAAAACACAAATACCAAAAAACAAAATCAAAACATTAATTGCTTATTGGAAGCCTCTTTCTGTGGCTGAAGCTCTGACTTTGAAGTCATGTCCCCTCATTGTGTATTACCACTTGCATCATGTCAGAAAGTCTGGGAATAGCAGTGATCTTTCCCAAAGGCCCTCTTGTTTGAAGCATGGAAAGTTTTTTCCTTGCCTCAGAAAATCCAATAGCCAAGAACCTCACAGTATGCAGAAAAACTCCTAGTGATATGATTCTAACACTGAAAGGAAGTAAAGTGGCATATATTGTTTTACTGGCTACCAGGGAAAAGGTTGTCTTTAAAAATATATGTGCCTTTTGCATATGCTTTGTGGCAGACATACAGCCTGAAGACTGGCACATGGCAAGGGGAAATCAATAAAAAATGCACAATGATATTATAAATATTTATAAAATAGCTAGATGAGTATAATATGACAGGGAGAAGCCAAGAAGGCTTTTAGAATAGCAAATCTGTACTCTATATTGGAATTGTTCTGAGGGAGTTACAATGTGGTAAAAACTCATTGCATAGGCAGTGCATAGGCTATTAGGAATGTTCACAACACTTTTGATAGAAGTCCTTTTCAAAGCAACCATGAGAAGTTTCATCAAAGAAGTTCAGCTTAATAATTTTGGAAAGAAGGGAAAGAAAAAAGTTTTCATAAAGGATGAGGTTATTCACTGATGGTGCCAGTACAAACTTGTTGGCATTGTTGATTGATTGGTTGATTGATTGATTGATTGATTTGTAACTTAGGAAAGGTGATCCAGCTTTATTCAAAGATTAGGAATTTTCCAAGTCTGCTAAAAGACTTTTTTACTATATTTTTTCATAGAACTGCCTGTTCACATAGTTGTGCAGATGTTAATACATACTTTGTAAGTTATGCCTGTAAGACTGCAAGGTTTATAAGCATCAAATAGAAAAACAAGAGGGGGGAAGAATTTGGTTCCTTAAATGCAAATAAAAATTTCCTATAGTCATCCTCCTTTCCTGTAGAAATCAGGCCTTAAGTGCATGGCTAGTTCTTCTAGAGGGGGACTTTGACTGTGGGACTTGACTTGATTTGTTCTCTGTGTTGATGTAAATATCAAGAATAAGATGGAGGTTTTGTAGGGAGGAATTTATTCTTTTCTGCTTTTGCTGCAGATGGTTGAATTTGCTCAGGCTGCAAGAGCTGCAAAAGTACATAATGAAAAAGAAAATTATACTAAAAATAGAAGAAACTATGCAAGAGACAAACTTGTTCTGCCTTTAGCAAAAGGCTCACAAAAGTTTCTTCAGTGGAGATATCTATATCTGGGGACAGGTTATTTTTGCTGCTGATTTCTTGCTTACAAAATCCTCTTTCCCATTAGTCCAAACAGAGCACAATGTCATTAATGGTTGGGTCAGGGTGCTAATTATCTTTGTGAAAAATAGATGGGCAGACAGTCCAGGAGATAGATGCTTCCTAATTTGTTAAGGGCTTTTAAAGATAAATGGCCTTGAAGTGTATTTGTTTTCAAATGAACAGCCAGTGGAGTGCTCGGAGCAGTGGCACAGTGAGCTCTCATCAGTTTTTCTCAGAGTGATGGATGTTGCATATTCTGTCTGTTGACGTGGTCTTTGCCATCAGATGTCCCAATTTATTAATAGTTTTTAGGGCAATGGTTGTAAATTATTGCAGCCCAATTTTATTACTCTTTTACATCTACCGAGGACTAAGCCTTGTGTGCAGCTTTATATTAACTCAGCAGGCACCATTAAAATATTGACATTTAGGCTCATTTTGGCAGCATTAATCATAGCATTATACATAGCATTTTATCATGCATTAATTGTATGAAATAACTGGTTTGAAGTGACTGGAATGTTCACTTCTGTAAAAGCAGGTGAAACAATAATTTCCATTTCTCCACTTTTTCAACCTATAATTGTACTTTAAAAAACCCAAACAACAAACAACCTTATACACATAACCCTACCCCCATCTCCTAATTGTGTGTGCTGAGGGCACCTACTTCCTGGCTTCTTTGCAATGACTAAACATATAAGACCCAGCAGTTCTTACGGGCCTCACTGGAAACTCTTGGAAATGTCATCTCTGAAAATCAGCCTCAGAAATCTCTGTGTGGATGCCAACAGCCAGGCCTTGGCTTCAAAAATGTACCTTAATATATATAACAAGAGTACTCCCGATGTGCAAAAAAAGCTGGAATTTATGGCTATGTTCATATGCTGATAAGGCTTAAGGGTTTAAAACAGGCACAGAAGTGCCTTTTGTGATTCACTAGCACGAACAGACTTACAGCACCCATGTCTGTTTGTATTATCATACCAGTAACAGAACCTGGGATATTTGCTGGCTCTTTTCAGTGGAGGGCATCACTAGATGATTATGTTTAATACAAAGAGTTGGCAGCCTTTCTCACTTAACAATCATTAGGAGATCTGCTGCTGAGGTACCATTTTGTGAGGCAGCTGGAAATTGGCACTTAGTTTGAATGTATTGTTTGCTACCTTTCTCTTAAAGTTCAAGGACAAGGCAAAACTGTTCAGACTACACAAAGAAAACTTTCTCACTTTCCTTTGTTTACTTGGTCCTTCCACCTCTCCGTTTATTTCATATGAAAATTTATTCCCCTATATATACGTGAATTAAATGGACGTGAGGCCCATGTCAGCAAAGATGGAAGCAGAATACATGAGGAAAAGTATTTGAAAGCACCAGGCAGACAATAGCTGTGATATTCATGTAGACTTTTTACTGGAATAAAGATCATCTAGGTCTTCATTTATGTTTCTCTTGATACTTATGAAGGAGGACAATACTGTTGCTTCTGTTTTAGGAAACTGAGGCATTGAATGGGTCAGTGGGGAGGGAAACCCTAAATCACTCAAAAAGAAAGGTGCAGAAGATGCAGAACAGTGGTATCGCAGTGTGCTAACCTTCACTTCATTCTCCTAACCACGCATTTAATAATTTTAAAGACTGCCCCTCCCAACTCCCATCCCTAGATGTTCCTTCAACTTCAGGAATTTGGCCAGCTGTATTTTCCTTGATAACATCATACAGCTTAAGCCACAGGCTTCTACTGTAGCCTTCTGCCTCCTGCTATACTGGATCTTCTCAAAAGACTTTCTAGTGATAGAGGCTTCCTTTTTTCAATTACAGTGGTTTCACATGACCAAATAATATTCATTAACTTGATTGCCTAAGGATATCAAGCTCCAGAGGAAACTTGTATTCCTATATGATTGGCAAGATAATTAAGAAGTGAAATAATGCAAATCCCACCACAGGCAGCCATCAAAAGATTTACGTATTTACTCCTTGAGTTCAAAGTGTGTCATATCATAAATCCTTTTTTTTCTTTTAAGGCTTTTCTATCTGTAGGTTTATTATCGACCTTCACAGTGCACGTTTTGCAGGGGCAGGAGGCTTTATGAGCTCAGTCAAGTTGGGCTGGTAAATCCACTAAGATTTTGAGTCTGCAGTATCACCTAGATAACACAGGCTAAAGTACACTTTTGCTTTTACTAGCTTTTGATTTTAAGCTCTTGGGTCGTGGCCTTTCATTCTTCATTTGTAAAGTATCTACCACAATTAGAGCTTCTACATGATATGAAAACACAGGCGCAGAAGCCACTGATGGCAGCAAGAGTTCTGCATCCTCCAGGAGGGTGGAATATTGGATGTAGGTTAGAGACACCTTTATATGGAGTCTCCTCCAGCCTTCCCCATTAACGGAGACCAGGGTGAAGTTCGTATCAGTAATAGCTGCATCCAGGCAGCAGCAGCAAGTGGGAGAATAAATGAGAGAGCTATATAGATGTGGGGTCCTATTGAGGATGGCCTTCAGTAAGTAAAAGTCACTTATAAATTAAACATTTAGCAAAATCCTACCAAGTAAAAGGTATCTTATGAGGTTCTGACAGCTTCTCAATCTGACAGTGGTAAAACCTAAGAAGCAAGGAAATTAGTGGAATTACTCTGATGTGGTTGGACTAAAATTAATCTGGCAAAAAGAAAATTTTAAAAAAGGACAAAAAAAATCAATATTCTTGCTAATGAGAACCAACATTTATCTTACAGGGAACCTGAAGTTTTGCCTTCTGATTCTGAACCAGCCTTTCAACAAAGGTCATTTTCATTGTCTGTGGAGCAGAGGTAATAATAACTTACATACATCTTCATTTGCTTATTTTCTCAGCTGTTACCCAGGTAATGTACGTCATGTCTGTTGAATTGCAGTGTGGCAGTTTCCTCTTTACTGGAGCAACCTTCTGGCAAGGCTGTGAATTGGCGGAGTATATCCCTTGTTGCTGAATGCAGCAAATGAGCTGATTATGCAAATTCTGCATCCCTGCATTGCATACGTCAGTGGGAACTTTGTGGACTGATCTGTGTAAGACTGTAGCTTTTCAGAGGCTTCTTAGGAACAATCATTGTTTTGCTGACAATGTGTAGCAGATCAATGGTGCATTTAAGAGTCTGGAAGTGAGCATTTCCTTAAAGGTCATCAGTGAAATGTGTTAAATTTAATCAAAATAAAATGAACCGGGTAGATATTAAGTTGTGAAAGCGGTGGGGAATTTGCGTGCTTGTCAAAAATATGCAAATCAGATTTCACTACCCCTTGGTTAAATATTCACAGTGCTAATCATCATCTCTGGTATGATAGCTTCAGATTTGCAGACATTTTGTGGAGATATGTAAATCCTTACAAGCTTGGAGCTATTAATTCCTCTGTGCAGGAATGTAGTCCTTCAGAAGCTTTCTGAAAGCCACAGGAACTGTCTCTAACTTGTTCCCGGGATGGGAACCTTGCAGAGAGATTCCTCTTAACTGACTGGAGCAGATAGAGCTATTTGGTTGCACCATAGGCGTAGGGACTGGCAGGGGGTAGCTGTACAGTTAAAACTGATTGGAATAAGGAATGAAGTGGGCAGGGTGTATTCATAGCACTTAATTCCAGTAAACCCAAATTAGGTACCTATATAGCCAGAGGAGTGATAAAAAAAGGAAGAGAGTTGCTTCAAAGATCAAGATGCTTCAAAGCATCTGAACAAGTACTGTACCTCAAACAGACTCACTTTCATTTGCATAATCAGCAAGAAAGTAAGAAGTACTCAGTGGAAAGGCTGTCCAGTTATTTTATAGATGTGATTCTACATACTTTTTCATTTAAAAAGATACACTGAAACACCTGTTCTGTATTAAATAGAGAAGAAAACAAGGTGAGGTATTTGATCTTACTTCTTTGTCCCACCTTTCCTGGTTTGAGGATTGGGGTTAAAAAAAGAGACGGTAAACCAGACATGCACAGCTTCTGAATGGTAGTATTTAGCGTCTTGTAGTACCTTGCATGTATTTCTTTTGTGCTGTATTTTGTTGATCAGATTTTTTTTTTTTTGTCTGTCCTTTGGAATTTTAATCTAAGGTTTTGATCAAACCTTGGGGCATAGAGTGCTTCTTAGTGTAACACTAATGAGCCTTTAACTGTAGTGCTTCTGTGAAGGGTTAAAATATGGAGCTGAATAAAATCAAGTAGGCCAAAGACTGTCTTGTTTGAAACTACCTCAAGGGGTTCTTGTTCTCTGAGCATAACTGTGTTCAAAGTGATCTCTGGTGCTGTAAATAGTTTTCCAAAGAGTTTGTGGGAGGAGCAGAAGTCCTAATTAAGCTGAGACTTCTGCTGGTGGATTACTTTACAAAATAGGTGGATATTTTCTATCTAAGTAAAATGACAGATGGAGGTGGTTACATGGTAAGCATGAAATGTTTTTCTTCAAAACATCTCAGTTTCAGCAAACTGTAGTGAATCCAGGAGAAGGTTTTGGTAATGCCTGGCTTACAGTGCCAGTGGACTACTTCAGATGTCAGCAGTTTTCTGGATCCTGCTTCTGCAGGGAGCATTAGCACAAAGACTGTTGCAGGACTAGGAGAACCTGGGGGCTTTGGTATGTGAACTGAAAGAAGTTCTGAAAGAATCATCCTTAGGAACAGTGCTTGATGACCAGCTATATATGCTTGAGATATCATAAAGAAGAGATGAGAAGGAAATAATGGGGCTGTTAATCCACAGAATATTGGCAGCTACACAAACTCGGGGGGAAAGGGAGAGAAAAATGCAAAGGAAAAAGAAGGTAAAATATTGTCCCACTTCTCTGAGTTACAGGAATCTTGGGTGTTGTACTGAGTACAGAATGCTGAGACATGTTATTTTCAAGTAGTTTGTGTCCTATCAAAATAACTTCTTTCATTAGGCCTGTCAGTTTAGTGTCAAGTAAAAATGGTGTGATGTGATATGTCATAAGTTTAAAAAAAAAGAAAAGAAAAAATCACATCAATAAGTGGCTATTCTAGGCTGAAATCATCCCAGGTGTAACTCTTCTTGACCTCAAGAAAAAGTGGTTGCAGCTAATTAACCTTTGTCTTATTACACACGTGTATGAAATCTATTTTTACTGACATACTTTCAAAAGAACTATTTCAGTCTGTACAAGTTTGCATGAACTTCCTTCCCTGTGGTTTGTGAAGGACACTGAAATCAGATTTCACCACTTCCAGGGAACATCTTTTACCTTTCTTGCCATACAAGCTGGATAAGTGACAATAATGAAGTAGTAAAAGCTAAAGACTATATGATTTTAGTCGCTTATATATATCATTACTGTAGTAAATCAGTCTAGAACATATTCACTTGTTTGGTGTTTGGTACAGTCATGCTGTCCTAAAAGCAGGATGGATGAAATGCTGGAGAAGGGATAGTTTTCAAAAGCAGGATGAAGACTAATATGGCAGAAAACACTGGTTGTTCCTTGAAGGATTTATTGGATTGTGTATAGTGAGAAGGGGACAAACCAAATGGCACGAGAAACTAAAGAGAATAGGTCAGTAAAGGGGAATAGGTAATGTGGAAAATACGTGGAAGAGTCAGGGCCCTGCTTTTCTGAGAGCTGCACATCTTTCTGTCTCTTGAGTTTTCTGTAAGGAAGACTGGATCCAGTGGGCCTCACACATCCTAAATTCCTGTTTATGCAAAGTTGCTAGCTCCTGGTTTGAATCCTGTTTAATTAAAAAAAAATATGGTTGTGAAAAAATCCAGTTTGAATTAGTCTCTCTGGCAACTTTTCAAGTGATTGCAAATGTAAATATATCTTTCACAGAATTGACTGTGAGTTGAAAGTGTAAAGCTGTCTTTATTTTAAGTTTGAAAAGCACAGAAGCCCAGTTTTAGTGGCTGAAAACTTAATGGGCTTTCTGGGGAGTAAATGAAAGTTCTTGAGACTTTGATTCTGCTCTTTAAAATCTCTTTAATCAGAAATGCAGTGACTTACTTATGCCAAGAATTTCAGCTATGTCTAGTGATTGCAAGTGCTCTGGTTTTTGATGTCTCCCAAGGGAAGAGGCAGAATTATTGCAGTGCTGAGAAATCACCTCAGTGAAATTGTCTTAAGTTCAGCATCTGAGCACTGTTTCTTGTGTCTGAAAACATTACCCCTACAAGCTACTCAAACAATCCAGAACTGTCTTCATGTCACTGCTTTGCGATAGGATGTTAAGTGGCTGTACATTGCAGCGTACTTTCCACTCTTAAATGTTGACAGTGACAGCTGTGAAGAACAGAGTTATGCTCTAGAAAATAAGATAATTATTTAAAAAGTCAGAGTGAAATGGAAACATTCTACAGCAATCTGATGAAGTGGTGCTTTACAGTAGGAAAATGTGTCCGTGGGTAATTTTTAGTTCTCACAATGGTTGTGATGCATTGGCCAGTGTGCCTTCCTCAAAAGGATTGTGATTTCTTTCCACAAATAAACACTTTCTGTAAAAGTTTTTAATCAAACAAAACATGTTGAAAAACTTTAAATATTAGCCATTCATACTACCAAATGTCCTTGGCTGATGTATTAGAATAAGCTACTAACATGCCTTTGGAAAGGGCTGACTGAATCCTGACTTGTGGGAGGTGTGTTTAATGTTGGACAAGCAGATAGGAAGGAGACATCTATGAAACCAGGCTGCAAAAATGTCTATCCTTCCGGTGCACATCCCTAAATAGTCTCTTCCATGGACCATTCTTTTCAGTGAAGGAACTTGGGGTCTTAGCTGTGTCTTCTTATGCTGCTCTGCAGACAACATGACTAGCCACTTCATATGCATAGTATATGGGCGTTTTATGATACCTTGTAGATCATGACAATGGAGGAACTCCAGAAAGAGGAATGTTGCTCACCCTGGAGAATTCAGATGTATATTTTGTGTGGGGTCTATATACTGAGATAACAGAAAGCATTCTTCTATAGCAGCAGTGTAGTTAGTCAAATCCAAACTCTGTTAAATTGTCTTCATGTAAACGGTATTTTCTTAGACTATTTCTACTGTGATGGCTTATCCATAAACGGAGTTTTTTGCAATTTTCCATCTCTATCAATACCCATATTGCAACAATCAAAGCAGCTGTTGCATTTTAAATCTTATCTGGAATGTGAGGCGACTTTCCTGTCAAGGCCAGCCTACTCTTTGGTGAAAATGCTGATAATGAATGGTTGGTTAGCACCTAGAGGTGACTGTGCATTACAAAATACCTCCTCTTACTAAATAATCAAGTCAGGAAAGGTGCTGATTTGTATCAACAATTTCCCTGTCATCTGTCTTTGAATGCCACATGCTCCCGTACATTTTACGTTCCGTATGCTTTTGTCTGCAGTGTAATTGGTGATTGATATTTTGAATATTGTCAGTTGAGGTCAAAGAGCTATGTGTAAAGGGAAATAAGATACAAGCGGCAATACAAAGTTCAGGTATCCGTTCAGATGTACAGAGGGGAAGGTAACAGATTACTTCAAACAGTTTTACTGTCTCAGAGCAGAAAAAAGGATATTGTAGTTTAATAAGAGGAGGGGAAATAAACTGACTTTCCCTGGTGCCATTTTTTTCTTCTCTGTGATTGATACCTTTTCCTCATTGTCTTTAGGGGTTGAACTCACCTACACTTCCAAAATTATTAGTATGTGCAGCCATTCACTTGCCCTTTTACCTGTCATCAATGAACTTACCTTGTTGGCATATGGTGAGCTTTTTTCTCACCTTTTATTTTCATTTCTAGCTGAACTTACTTGTAATATATCTCAAATTTGTACTGGACCCAGAATTGGCAGTTGGCATAAAACTCGAGAGATTTCAGAGCAGCTACTATTAATAAATAGGAAAATGTTCATAAAAATGGTGATTGGGATGTCGCATGGACTTGTATGCTTTATTGCACTTTCCAGCAGGCATCTAGACTAGCAGTAACTCTTACTGCTGGCCTCAGCTAAACTATTCTGTTCTCTCCTGGGAACAGAGGGACTCTGTTCTATTAGATTCCTAAAACATCAATATGAAGTTCATTTTTCCGTATTTGAATCAAAACAGGAATATAATTTCTAGTTTGTATTTAATAACTTAAATTTGATATTCTGTGCCACTTAATTTAGATTTAAACAACATTTTGTTATGGTGATGTTCCTGTTGTTAAGTTGCGTGCAGTGAGTTAGGTCCTTCAACTACAGGAGTCTCAGAGAAGTTATTTCAAATGTTCTTGAGGGTAAGGAATCTATGATATACTTCAGGAACGAGAAAATCTGGCCCTCTCTAGGGCTGGCTAGCCCCATGCTTTAAGCTTGGAAATGAAACACCAAATCATTTGGAAAAGACCTCTAAGATCATTGAGTCCAACCTTTGATTGATCACCACCTGGCACATGGCAGTACGTGCCACATCCAGTAATTTCTTGAACATCTCCAGGGGCTGTGACTTTATCACTTCCCTGGGCAGCCCATTCCAATATTTAACAGCCCTTTCTGTGAAGAAATTCGTTCTGATGTCCAGCCTGAACCTTCCCTGGAGCAGCTTGAGGCTACATCCTCTCATCGTGTCACTTGTTACCTGGGAGAAGAGGCTCACCCCCACCTGGCTACAACCTGCTTTCAGGCAATTGTAGAGAGTGATAAGGTCTCCCCTGAGCCTCCTTTTCTCCGGGCTAAACAACCCCAGCTTCCTTAGTTGCTCCTCACAGGACTTTTGTTCCAGATCTTTCACCAGCCTTGTAGACCTTCTCTGGACATGCTCCAGCACCTCAGTGTCTTTCTTGAAATGAGACAAGACAAAACTGGACACAGGACTCAAGGTGCGAAGTAGGATCTGGATCTTAGGACATGCGGTAATTTGCACTAGCAGGGATTTTGGGAAGAGAGTTTTTGTAGATTACGCTTTGCCTATGACTCGGTGTATAAGCTTGGTATCTACCAGATTTTCAGTGGTGAACTGGAAGCTTAAATTTATCTTTAAAAAACCAAGCTTAAACCCCCAGAAATATGATAAAATTATTCTGTTTGTTACATATATATTGTTAGTGCCTTTCTGGTTTGGGCTCTTGAGAGACGTAGCCTAGGTGTGTGGACAATGTAAAAGGTAGGTCTCGCTGACTTTTGTGAATTTTAGATAGTTATTGGCAAAGCTGAGGACAGAGCTGATCTTCTAGGCCTTTTGCACAGTTCAGGTTCTCTCACCATAGCAGACGTGGTGACAGAATGAGTCTCTAGATAAAATTTGAGACATAGTAAGCTGAATATGTTCTGTTGTTGATTTTAGTTTTGTGCAAATCCAGCAGTAGGAAATTCTGAGATCTGAAAGGATTTTTTGTTTGTTTTATGGATTTGAGATATTGTTTGAAAAATGAAAAAAAGGAAAAAAAAAGAGTAATTAAGATTCCCCTCTGTGATGCTTTGAAAAACTAAACCCTGCTGAGCTGAAGTTCAGAGTAACAGAACAGTAGAGAATTACTTTGAAGTACTAGTGAGAAGCATAACAGATGATTACAGCACAAGTTAAAAATGGGAGGTTATTATAGTGCTTTTTTATGAAGCCAGGATGCAAATCCCATTAGGGGAGTTCTATTGTCACAAGATTTGCTGTATAGAAGCCTGTGATAGCATCATGCTATATGTCTGGTTACCATGATGTTTCCCAGAGGACTGCTGAAAGAAGGAGCTTTGGAAAATATTGTCAGAAGAGTGCTTTGGAGCACCCCAAGCAGAAAGAGAAGCATAAGACAATAGAAAAAAAGACGATTCATGGCTCGTTTTGTTAGTGATTGAAGAAGAGCAGTGGTCCTGGGAATGAACTCAAGGAGCAGAGGTGAATACATGAGGTTAGTGTAACTAAGACCTATGACAGAAAAGAGCAGGTTCTTAATCCCATAAAAGGAACTCTTGGATTTTCACTGCCTCAAGCTACACAGTGAAAAGCATTTAAAAAGATTGTTTCTCTGGGACTTACTACAGGGCAAAAGTATTATTTTCATAGCTAGAGCTCAGCATGAATCCATTACTAGGGTGAAGTGTAAGGTCTTGTAAAATATGGATGTTATCTAGGGTTGCCGGTGTCAGGGTCTTCTCACTGGCTGTGATGGCCTTTGGATCAAACCTTTGTGTTATAGTCTTCCTTTTTCTCTTACTCCAGGGTTGCCTTAGGGCAGACAAACCTTTTTTTAATAATAAGGAAAAAAAAAGAAAGGAAAAAAAAAAACAGCAAGAAAAAAGACCCAAGAAGCCCACAAATGGCTCACCTTGGTCCAATGGTTATTTCACATGCTTTTTAAAAGTGGCTCTTGTCTTTTTAATTTGCCTGAGTCTTGTTATATTTCCAGATTTTGAATTTTAAAAGTTTTGATTACTTTATTACCATGATTGCAATTATGAGTAACTCATCCAGTGAACAGTTTAGCTCTTCTGTAATATATTGAGACAATGCTAGTATTTATTAGCTACTTGACCGATGGAGTGTGCATCCTTCACTGTGTTCAGTGCCTGAAGGGACATCAGTAGTTGGAGAATATGGATGGTGCGTTGCTGGTTTTCTCATCCGAATGGTTTACATGCTGTCTTGTGCTCACCTATATTATCAAGCATTAAAATTGAACTGTAAATTTATGTAAGTCAGAAAATAGCTAACTTTTCTGCTCTACTCATTGCCTCTTCTCTTTTGTACAGTAGGCTGTTTTGTTAGATTTCAGTATAGTATAAATGTGTTCCTAAAAATAGTCTCTGCATTTGCATTTAGAAAACAGCATAGCAGGATTTTTTTTAATTTATGTGTAATTGTTAGATGTTAGCCAAAAAATGTAGCACATAGAAGTGGAACAAGTATTGTGATTATTAACACCTTTTTTTATTGCAAGTTAACAATTCTTTATCTAATACCCTGAGGAGAAAATGGTGATGTATATCAGCCTGTCTCTGGTTTCATCAACAGTGAATCACATTGAACAGAAACAAAACAGTGTCATAGGTTTCTCATTGGGGAAAATTCCACTGACCTCAGAAATAATGGGGACAACCTATAATTTTTAGGGGTGTTTTATTATCATCTTCCGTTGTTGGAAGCCTTATGACTAACACAACCTGATGTAGAAGCTATTGATATCAATATTCCCTCAGTTACTTTGAATTAATTTGGTTCAGACGTCTATAAAAGTCTTTCTTTAGAGAGGGCCTCCCTCTGTTTTCACTGAAATAAAGCTTAATATTAAGTCAGATGTCCTGGATAAGGTGTAACCACAAGAATCGATGTCGGTTCAATGTAAGATGCATTAGCACTGAAATAATTTGGTACTTTAGAGTATGAGTATCATTCTGTTGGATTTTCTTTTGTAAAACCCCAGCTCCTTCAAACCCTTGCTGCTTATGTTCCGAGCCCAAGGTCTGGCTCATTGGGAGTTCTGTTTCTGGCAGTGTAAGTCATTAAGCAGGTAACTAAGTCTTTCCTTGTCTGAACATGCACTTGTCTTTCAAGCTTCTTGATGTTACCTAAAACAAGCACTTTGCTTGAGGTCCTAGCTTCCAGTAGGCCATAGTTGTGCACAGTATTAGCTTGCTGTTTGTGAGGCTATGAGTAATTGATAGTCAGGTTAAACTGGATAGTAACAGAACAGCACACTTGAAATGTGTTTCTTTTGAGGGGGGAAAAGAGAAAGAGGGACCGATTTGACACTGCAAGTCTTTGAACAGGTCCCAAACATTTTGAAGTGCAAGAATTGGAAAGGCTCAGAATGCATCTAGACTGCCCTATTTGGCAACATAAGTGTCCTAAGGAAGAACACAAATTTGTAACATGCTGTCAGAATGACTTAAAATTAATTTGGGGATATGCTAATTCTGCACGTTACTAATAGACTTCAGCTTTTTACAAAGAATTTTGAGTAAGTTATTTAGCCTGTGAAAATACATGGTTCAACAAAACAACACAGCTCATGTTTTAGTACAGTATTAAGGTAGGTCCACTGGATTCAGAAGTCCTTTGGGGTACAAGGCAAAAGTGATGTAAGTGCAGTGTCCAGCCCAAATCATACCAGAAGTAAAATACTTTGATTATCTTTTGGTTTTGGATGCCTAAACTACCATCTTAAATGGACTCTGGTTTCCTAACCTTCCCTTTTACCCATCCAGGACTGGGAGAGGAGCTGAGCACTGAGCAGCTGAGACATGCAGTCATGCAGCACATCTTAACGGCTTGGCCTATGTTTCATCTTGATTTAAAAACACTGAAAACACTGAATGTTTGAACAGTCCACTTACTGTCTTGACAGCTAATCCAAGATAAAGGGAATGAGAATTATACCTTCTATTCCTAGGAGGATAAATATTAAGTCCCTTATTCCTTGCACAGAGCATGACTATGAATAAACCTGTACAAAGCAGCAGTGCAGTATACTTTCTCATTCTCTAAAACCTTCCAAACTTGAAGAATTTTAGCAGTCAGAAGAATTTTCTAGGTAAGCCTCTATCACAAAAGTAGTGTAGAAATTAGTTCACTCTAATTTTTACATTTTTCTTCCTATCCCATTTTTAAGTAAATGTGAAAAATCGTGTCCTCTGTGATGGATGCTGCATTTGAAGGAGCCTCTATGGTCATTCAGACTTAAATCTTTTCATTGCTAAAAAGACGTGCAGTAATTACAGATCTGGAACATGATTGCTGATGAGGTTTCTAGAGAAAGTGATTAATATCAGCAAAATGTGCTCAAGAAGTCACAGCATTTGGTCATTGCCAAATGAATTGCCCTTAACGTGACATAGATCATGTGTCAACTCTGTTTAACTGAGCTGTGTAATCATTTTGACAAATATATGTGAGTCTGTTCTAAGGTATCTAAAGGTATATTTACATTTCAGGAAAGGCTTTAGACCATCAGAAGAAGGTTCTGTCAGCAGTAGTAGTCTTACTACTTTGAGCGGGTTGGACCCTCTGAATATCTCACAGAACTGTCTGCTTTGGTTCACTCCACTTCCCTGCTTAGTCAGAGACTCAGAGACTGTGCTTTTTGATTAGTTTTCCAAAGTTGAATAACTGTTTTAGAAGTTATGGTGGGAACAGAGAGTGAGAAAAGACATGGACAGAGAGAGGGAGGTGAGGAACATGCCCAAGTACGTAGAGCATTACTGTATAATCCATCATTTTTAGGGGGAAAAAAGATCAGGACAAGAGGGATTGTAGCCAATTTTAAGTCCTGAGAATATTAACATAGTAAGGAAGTAGACTGGTTCTTCCAATTTGTCTATACATTGTCCTTGGTGGTGTTGTAATATAAATAACTGTGATCTTATCAACTGTTTGGCAAAAGTCACAGTTTCCTTTTTTTTTAAATTTATTTTTGTGAATCTGTCTTTCTGCTTCCTGAAGGAGAAGAGAAAGTGTGAGAGGGTGCATGAGGCATAGTAAATGTCCACTAAATCTCACGCTGACAAGGTTTAAAGTTGCTTAAGTAGTTGTGCACTGGGTCCTCCAGTTACATCTCTCTCTCTCTCGGGATATTTAGCCAAAGTTTATTAGTTTCCTGGGTTGATGTCAGTATTTTCCTCAGTCAATGGGCAGAGATCTGGATCTCCACAGAAATTTAGATATATCTGCTAGGTACTTAAAATTGAGGAGGTATGGAGGCCTGAATAGGAGCCCAGATGTCAGGTTATTTTCTGTTCTGTTTCCTTGGCCAGTGTCCTGCAAAAACAAGAGGCAAGTAAATTCTGTGGTAGCTGGAGTCTATAGTTAGTCTGCCCTATTTAATCTCAGTGTTGTCTTCTACTCTTAAGTCTTTCCCATTAGCCATGTCAAACTTTCCTTCTCTATTTAGCGACAGAAGAAGGACAATAAGGTTAAGGCCCTGGAGACTGCAAAGCTATCATCTAATTCTGAACGTGCTGTGGTTGTCGTTTTCCTTGACCACCTTTTTTTCTGTAGGCCTGTGCACCTTTGTCAGAGAGCAGCATTCTCATTAGGAGTTTGTAAAACCCAGATACATACTAACAAGGCATCCAAAGCTGACCTTTTGTCTGGGAGGGAGATTGCTAATACTCTTAGCAGTGATTTGTGAAGTCTGCTTTCCTTGGTGAATTTAGGACCAGTTTAGTGTTTAAGATTACTTCTAAATCATGCATTTAATTTTATTGCTTTTTCTTTAGATCTGTAGATTTGAGTGAGTGTTAATGCATCACTCTTATTTCATTCCGTGATTATAGTGCTTGATATCCTTTATATTCACCTTCTAGAAATGCTTTGGCAGCAGAACTGACTGTGCCAAAATGCTTAAGACAGGGTAGAAATAATAAATGCACTATCAATTTGGCTGACACAGTTCAACATTTTAAGTTTTGTTTGTGACCCACTGTTCATGTCTGGCAATTTGAATATACATATGCAGTGTCCTTTTTAAAAATGTGTGGGACAATAGGTAGGCTCTAGTGTTATTAGCATAATAAATCTTTACTAAAAGAGGGATTTTTTATATTGCAAGTGCATGCATCTGCTCTTCTCATTTAGATATTAAATTTAGAGGTGTGCAAAATTTGTTGAAGTCTGCTGCAAGTCTTAGCAGGCTTTTGCGGGGAGGATTTTTTTGTGGGGGTTTTGGGTTATTTTGTTAGGCGCTGGTTTTTTGTGTGTGTATGTATGTTTTTCTTTTGTGAGTGTCCTATCTTATCCCAATAGGACTGCTTATAGTAGCATGAATAACTGCACACTGAGCCTTTGTCCTTGCTGATGCAGTAGCATCAAACTGTCTAGGCCACTTCTTTATCAAGGTAGTGCAGGATGCTGTAGTTGATAATCCATATTACTAGCCATAAAAGGTTGGGGAAAAGGATCTTGAAGGCACTTCAGGGCAACAAATTTACATTTTATATGTTGTGTTTGCAGTAAAGAAGTATCCAGCTCCTTCCCAGGTCTAGAAGAATGGCACTATCATTGCCTGTAAACTGAATGCACTGCTAAAAAGAAACTATAAAGGATTTTGTTTGGACTGGTTTAGATGTGTTTTACGCCTATTAATCTTCTTACTCCTGGTTTGTTTGTGATACTTTTCCTAGCATTGCATTATAAAGGAAGACTATTACTGTTTCCCATTAATTAGTATAGTGGTCTGAAGGGGGCCTAATGATGTGTTTTCCTTCACTCACAGGCATAGTTGTTGAACCTGCAAAAGAGGAACTTGTGTGGAAGTTCTTTTTTTCTTACTGAGAGGGTCAGGCCACTGTAGACATTCAGATGGGAGGTAGAAGTCATTTTTAGACCCTAGTAGATAGTGGATATCAGTGGATTTGATAATTTCATGCTGAAGTCTTAAGGATTAGAGAATGGTAAGAAATAATGCTCTCATTAGAGTCAAAACCAATCTGATACAGACTGAAGATTTTTGAGCTTCAGTTTGGGAAACCTCTCCATGTGAAGAGGTCAAAAGTCATTTGAGTCTCTACTCCCTTGGGAGTACAGTGATTTCTTTTTCTACAACCAATTAGGAGCTATTGGTGTTGCCCCAGGGAATCTAGAAAAAGTAGGATGTGAAACTGGGACATAGATTTGCATGAGGGCACTGAGTCCTTCCCTGACTTCTCTGTGGAAGAACTCCTCTCTCTGAACTGTGATGAGTAATTGTTTAGCCACGTGTTTGTGCAGGTCACTTCTGAGATTTTTCTAAGTCAGGAGGTGTTTCTGATTCTCATGTCATACCTCCTTTTCTATTTGGGATTCATCACCAGAATCAGAATTGTGTTTCAAATCATACTGCAAGTATATACCCTGCCTGTAATATTTCTGAAATGCCAAACGTTTCCAGATAGTGGCGGAAGCAGTGGAAAGGAGCATCTGGCACCACATTCAAGTTTGAAACATACATATTCTAAGCAACCAATACTGTGATGACATGAATGTTTCTGGGGTATCTTACTATTCACTCAGCATTTGAAATACAGTGCTAAAAGAAACAAATTGCCCCAGTGTCTACTAGGGACTGAAAACCAACCATTCATTTACTTGTCTTAAATCAACTCTTCGTTAAGGATGTTTCCATCTACTGGTAATGCTGTATCACAGGTTTATATCGTTTAGAAAAGGCATTCTGAATCCATGCAAGAAGCAGCTGAGAGAGAAGCTGAATGTGAAGTTTGACACCCTGTATTTTCATGGAGAATATACGACATTTGGGCGTTCTGAGAGAAATGCTGAAGTTGCCATATACCCAAGCATAAATAAGCATAAGGAATGTTTTTTCAAAGAAGCCTGGAGAAGTTATGCCATTTAAAACTGCCAACTTTCATCGCCTTCAATTCTTTGGAAAATCCTACTCAAATCATGTAAAAAATACATGTTTATCTAATTGAGGTCCCCAGACTTTCTTTTCCTAATTTACATATGAAAGTTGGGAAAAGATCCTGTCACGCTACAGTGTGAGTATCCATATATCATGAGTCTTCTTTTTGTGCATGGTGGTTGTTTAGATCTGTTCAAGTAGTGATGCTTATGAAAGTTTATGGTTTCAAGACTATGAAACCATAGAGAGTTTGGGTGTGATAAGGCAAGAGGCCAAAAGCCTTCATCACTTGTGAAGGTTGTGTACGGCTATGTGGTCATCTTTTTTTGTATGATTTATTTATGTTTAGAAAATAGAGGTCAATAATCTCCTTTGAGCCTTTGCTGGCAAATGACTGCAAGTCTTGTAGCCGTTGGTTAGCTTTTCTGTGACTTCTTTAAATCTTGGCTCAGTGCCTGTCTCCTTAAAGTATGATAGGCTGTGGATGATGAGCTGGCATACCATTCTGGATGTCAGCTTGTGTAGGAGAATAAATCACAAATTTGCAAGATGGTAGAGTCTCAGGTTTCCACAAAAAAGCTCATCCAGACAAACCCCAAGCAGCAGCACCTTCCCAAGTAACACTTTACTTGGGTAAGTATTCTTTGGAGGAATGCAGTAAAATGCATCCTGAATGTTAGGAGCCATTTTTCAATCTCAACTTTTTTTATCTGCCAACTTTCTGTTGGAGTTTAATCTATTAAAGTTCCAAATGAGTGTGAATTCCAGTTCATTGCCCACTGATATTATTTAGGCCGTAAGATTTGTGAAATGGATTTCATTGACACGTTTGAAAGTTAACCCTCTCCTCTGCTCCTGTGCCATGGACAGCCTTTGAATGCACAGCCTGCAACCTTGTCAAATCTCTAATGTAAAATCTTTAGAAATGTAGACAAATACTGATGGTTTGGGCTGAAAATAAATTACATTTGTCTCACTCAGAATTCTAATTCTTTTCAGTAGATTCATGAGGAAGTAATTAATAAACTAATGTATAATACCAAGGTATTTATTCAGATATTTTACAGCATTAGCTTTTATGTGCAGCCATAGGTACTTGAGACAGAAGGCCTGTTCCTACTCGTGTCAAAAGTACTTGTTTCCTTGACTTCAGTAACAGTTTCAGAAAAAAGTGATATCCTCAGCTGTCTTCACTGCCCTTATTAATAGACGTCATCACTCTCCAGTGCAGCGAAGTCTATGTGAGAGTTGTCCTTCCTTAGGAGAAGAAGGGAGAAGTTTCCAATAGGATGAGCTGTCTATACAGCATTAATAAGACACTTTATTTCTTCCCTCCCTCACCCTACCTTCAAAGATGCTGTAATGGAAAACAGATAGGGTCAACTGCTTCAGCTGTTTCACATTCTTTATCCGAAAGTTACATTTTTATAAGTAGCTCATAAAAGAGTAATAAATTCTGATTTGCTAAAAGCCATCTGGTTAATGGATTGCTTCAGAACTATTTATAATAGGAGCTGTATATGTAATTAACAGTTAAAGGCACAAGCAGTATGTTTTATAAGATGCATATTGCCATTGTTTATTAATCCTTTGCAAACAATGTGTGGCTGCATTCTAAATTCCAGAACAGATTTTGTTTAAAGTAAGTGTAATATTGAGTTAGTAATTTTGAGTACCATTTTTGGCTGTATCATGTCTCCAGAAATTGTCTCTCTTCACCAGTGTGTGCTGTTCTGGAAGGCTTACACCTTGGATTTAAATCTAGTGGTTGAAAACATCAGAACTTGGTGAAGGCAGATGCAGTGGAACAGCCTGAATTTGGTCAGCCTGAGGAATGGGTGGTAGAATACATGGGTGTAAACCTCATCTTCTATTCAATTGGAAGGACAGACACGTTATGAGAGATCAAGACAGAGATACAAACACGCAGAGTTTTGTTCTGATGTCTCTATTGACTCCAGATGTGCAGGGCTGGGTTTCACGTAGAGTTTGGCAGCCTTTCACCAAGTCCAGCCTCACCCCTCCTGCTTGTTTTGGCATACTCTTGCAACTCCTCAGGGGTTCACATGGCACAGCCAGCCACATACGTGGAAAACTCTTAGGAACTACCACAGAGTTGCTGCTGACTGGTAGGTTGTGTGTGAGGAGGTGTCACACACTGACACGATTCAACCACTTCCATACCTTTAGAAATAAAATGAAAAGGACTTAAAGGTGTCAAATGGTTTTTATGTCCTTCTTAGTGGTATTCAAACCTATGTCTGAGAGGTGGGATACCACATACTACTTCCTTGGGCTGTCCATCCTCTGTGGTGCTCAAAAGTCTCCTTCTACTTAAAATTATTTTCGTAAGTGTTTCTTTAAAAATCCTCCAAAGATCCAACAAAATAAAAATGCTTAGCTGATCTTGTGTGAAAAGAAAGAGACAGCAAGCACGCAGCAATTTCAGAGAAGCTGGCAGGAATTTTTAATGTGACTGAAAGTGTCTGAGTGACAAATTACTAATAAAAATGTCACTAATTAGACCATAGTAAAATCTTGATAATCAAAACTACTTGGGTGAGACTAAATATATTCAGATGACGGGCAGGCCAGATAATGGGAATCAGCTGAACAGAGAGACAAGCTGGCAGCTTGTTACAAAGGGAGGCTTAGATGGGTGTTTTGAATAAACAAGCACCTAACGTAATTACAGAACATAGTCCAAAAGTAGTAATGAAAGGATAGCTGGGTGAAGAATTTTAAATAGTAGGGAAACATCATCTCCCTTGAATGAAGGAGGACAGAGGCAGTGCTAGAATTTTGTGGTTTTATTGAGACAAGTAAGCCTGGGAAGTATGGCGTAAACCAGACAGAAATCTCTGTTCTATCAAAATGGATCCTGTGTGCTCAAAGGGGCCTTTTGGGTTTCTTGTTCTGCCACCAGCACAAGTTCATGACATGGGACATCGATAGGATTTGGGTCTGCAGCAGGATAAAGTACCTCTTTAAGAGGGTTTGGGTTAGCTGGTTTCCTCGGATAATGGGAGAGCTCTGTGGTAGGAACTGGTGACACGCTTCTGGGGAAAGGGAGGAGACATAAGGAGGTTTACTTTATCGTTGAGGCAGCTGGATTAATAAATGCAGTTTAGGAGAAAACATGCTGAAAATATTAGCAAGTGCCCTTTGCAGGAAGATGAGTTTGACAGTGATCCCTCACAAGATGTCCATAGAATAAAGGAAGAATCCAATGTCAGTATCAGCTATTGTGTGAGGAAGAAAAACCTCTTAGGGGAGTGTCTTCTAAGCAGGAGCTTTTTGATTCATTGGTTGGTAAGTTGCACTGACTTACAGGGATGCTGTGATCCTTAAACTCATTTGTTCTGCTGGTTCTAATGCTGCATTTTTGTCATTCTTACCATCCCTTCTCAGGTGAGATTGTGGGAGAAGTAGTACATTAAGTACCTAGTTTAGTGTTTTCATGTGAAGCAGATTTATGGTGTGGGGTGAAAGGGTATGGAAAAGAAAACAACCTTGGGAAACAGTGCTATAGAACATGTAGGATAAAATGGCTCTGCTACAAATGTCAGCTTTTCAACTGAAGCTAGTATCTTCTCAATCACTGTGTCATTGTGAAGGGTATATATTACAATGGGTGTAAGTTTTAGTTCCAGCTTTAAGATAATGCTTACACCTTCCAGAAAATAAATTGGGTGAAGATAACCTTATTCTGTTTTTTGGAAATTTTTTTTTTTTTCCTAGCTGATCCAGCTTTGCCACACCATAGCAAGACTAAACACAAGTGTGATTCCTTTTGTCTTTTCCAATTTGCTGTTGTAATCACTTTGATGCTGTACTGGTATTACTGAACTATCCCTTCTGTGTTGCAATAGGATCATTTGTGATGATGGCAATCACAAAGGACATTACTGCTACAGAAGCACTGATCTATTCTGGAAAACACCACTTTTTAACACCATTTGATTTGAAGCATCTGCATTACCTGTCCAGGGGTCTTTCCTGGTGAAGGGAGAGGCAGAGACTTCTCCAGAAAAATGACTTAGAGTGCTGACACTAACGTACTGACCCAACTCACCTTGTCCTTCTGATTGCTGGGCAGAGATTTTTAGGATCAGTTAGTCAGGATGAATCAGGGTCAGCATTTGTATTTGAACCTTTATTCCCCTTGATACTCATAAGCCCAGGGTTTTTTTTCTGCGCTCGCCTTCCTTTTGACACATAGAGGTTTGCCAGGAGCATCCATTTTTTACATCCCCTGCATGCCCTCAGCCTGGCTTCTGACAACACAGCTCTTCCTCACACAGGGCCACCCTTTCATTCACATTATGCTTCATAAATAGTTAATACCTGGATGTTTCAGGCTTCTCCCTGGAGAACCTTGCATTCACTCACCAAGAATTTACTCACAAATTGGTATCATGCTTGAGCAATCCGTGGATGCTTATACCAGAGGTGGCTGTGATTTCTGCTTAAGGTCAGATCCTTGCATCTTAATTGACAACTGGAGAAGAAGATGGGATTCATATTTAAGTGGGCTTCTCAGGAATGTAGTCAGCTTTTTAACTAGTTAGTAGCTTCTCAATCACTATGTCATTGTGAAGGGTATTTATTACAATGGGTGTGAGTTTTGATGACAGCTTTAAAATAATGCTTACACCCTCCATAAAGAAGCACAGTCTTGCTTCCAAAAATGAACAGATTTCCCACTGGGAGATCATGAGTGAACTAATTGGGCTTTTATGGTTATCTTGTTGCAGTATATGCAACCATAATTTATGCAACCATAATTATTCACAAATTTGTGTCTACCTTACCTCCATGATGAAGGAAGTGTGTGCAGATTATTTATGCACCTGGATTAACTCAGTAAAATATTAAATGAGCTTGTCTGGTGCCGATAGATGACGGTCATTTTACACAAGAACACAGTGCTGGTGATTATGAAAGACAGGCTGGTTGGGGTAAAGGCTGATAGTGCACAAAGCGTGCTGTGCGTTAACAGATCAAATTTACACTTCAGTTCCCTGTTGCACCAGTGCTGCAATTTTGGCCGGTGCTTGGGTGACTTCAGCAGCTTGTGAGTGGGAACACTGGCAAGTCAGAACCTGTGCAAGTATTTAACATAGCACTTCATAATCCTGCATTTGTAAAAAATATTTCGGTAAAGGGTATACTCTGGTTAGTGCAAACCATTTTCCATGAATCCACATATAATAAGGAGTGCAGTAATTACCTGGAAAATTTCTAACTTAAAATAATTTATCTGCTTACTAAGTCAGTGGTGCTTGAGATACCCAGTATTAAAAAAATATGTATTTCGATGGGTAGAAATGTACAGTTTTCATCTATGTGTTCTCTTAGGTCCATATTGTGGCAGCGTAGCATAAGGCTTTCCATACACTAGTAATCCTTATATCCACTTGTGGAATATTCTTTTTTTGAGCAGCTTTCTAAAGTGCTTCTTCCTTGGGTCTAAGTCATTTCTATTATTCAACAGCTTATAACCATAGAAAATTTCTACGTATATATATTTAAATCATCAACAAATAAGAAAATATGTAAAACCCACACCTAATACAAAAACCACAAAATACTCCCCTTTTAATGATGTTAAGTTTCTCTGACCTGGAAATGTAGATACTATAGATACTTGTATTTTGGCTCGTAGTTGCTTAATGCCAGAAATAAATTTAAGTTGTGAAAACCCACTAGGCAGTACATTAAAAGATTCTTAATAATGTCAAATAAAAGTTGCAGTCTGGGACAGGCTAATGGTAACTGAAATCAAGCAAATGAGCAGGCTGTTAAGGAACCTAGCTTGTTTATTTACAGATATAGGACTTTTTCCTTAATTCATCATTATTAGTGAATGCCAGTGCAAAATAAGAAGAAAGTCTGGCAACATGGGTATTTTTTGAATAGTGGAAAACACTCTATGATATATGTCTGTTAAAGAAAATAATATAAGATACCACCACGAAGTTGGCTGTCCAGAAACACTGCAGTTAGGGTGAAGAGTAAAGCATTGGATTGTTCTGGCTATAGGTCAGTGCAAAACATTACCTACAACCTGCCCTTGACCACACCACGGTTCATCTTTTCACATAAACTACGCTGTTGCTCCCCAAGACTAGTCCAGGTGCACAAGCCAAGGTGCACTGTGCCTGTGTGTGGGAAGGATGCTGCAGTTCTTTGTGCCAGCTCCTGTTAACTGCTGAAAATTAATAGAATAGCCTGTTCCTTCTACATCTGTGTAAAGTTACATCATGTAAGAGATATGTGATTATGCTGTTTTTCTTTCAAAACAAGTTTTGAATTGATTGATCAATTTGTATTTATGTTAAGAGAGAGATAGAAGTATCAAAACAATAAGGTGCACTAGGCTTTGTGACTATAGGTAGAAGGTTGAAAGGGAGAGACTGGTGTTACCACTAGTTTCTCACCTAGCGTCTCACTGAAATTATAGCAGAAGTTTTCAACTGGACACCAGAAAACCCACCTTGTATAAAACACTAATTTTCAGATACAGAAAAGAGATTTTAGAAATTTTGTTCCTTAAGAAAACTACCAGCATTGCATGGTTGCCATTTTCCTTCCCCATTCTCCTCTGTGACAGTTAACAACCTGCCCGTCCTTTTTTGTTGTTTTTCGCAAATGTGATACATGTTCACACCAGTATTGATGAAAATAAATAAAACAGAGCTGCGATGGCTGACCCTCCTTTAAAAAGATGGGATGAAAATCAATGTGTGCTAAGTGCAAGTGGATAGAGAGAGTGAAGTATTGTAATGAAGTTTTTTGTAACCGGACTAATGGCAACAAAAACCCATAACAGTTATGTGCATGTTCTCTTTAGAAGAAAAAGAAGGAAGAGGTTTCTGTTCCTGAGATTTGAAGTGCAAAGCTGCCTTTTAAAGCCTTTCTAATCTAAAAGAAGACTGATCTATCTTTTAGGTTTTTTTATGGTCTCTGATCTCATTAGTTGTTGCTGGAAATAATTAAAACCTATAGCAGAAGATCGCAATGGAAGTTAGGACAAAATAATATAATTGAGTACAATAATGTAGGCTTTTAGATATTGTTGCATATTGTTGTACATTATCTGATTGATTTGTCTCCACTCTACAAAAGGCTTCCTTAGCAAAATCAAACCTTGTAGTGCAAA
The DNA here is from genome assembly GCA_013397725.1 of Rhagologus leucostigma. NCBI lineage: Eukaryota > Metazoa > Chordata > Aves > Passeriformes > Rhagologus > Rhagologus leucostigma. The sequence continues at coordinate 2,114,131 of VZTD01002860.1, read as the reverse complement.
AAAAAAGAAAGTGATGCTATTCCTGAGTACTTACTCATTTTCTCTCTAATTCTGTGAAGTGAAAATTAAAGTTAGGGCACAGAGAATGGAGGGCTGACACCAATCCTAGCTAGGGAAATACCCTGATATGGTGTGCACTGTTGTGCTTCTGTAGTTTAACTTAAACTGCGTATGCCCTTCATAGGAGGGGAGTTGGCTTTTTCTTTTTTTTTTAATGAAAAAGTTTATTAATTCATGTGAAATCTTGAAGTGCTTTGTTTTAATTTCTACTACTAGTAAACTACTAGCATAGTAGAAGGTATGGGATGTGGTTGATCTCAGTCTTTTGTGCTAGCATTCATTCTGTGGGTTAAATTTTTTGGGGGGGATCCAAGAGAGATTCTACAGTTCATTAGGGGTTTGAATGTGCAAGAGAAGAATGCTTGTGTGGTACCTGAAGATTTATTAATTGCCAGTATATATAAAAATAAAGCCAACTTAATATGATTCTATGCATAGCAGAAAATTGTTCCTTTGGTGGTCATTTGATAGACAGGCCCTTAAAATTGTCTGTTGCCCACTGGAGCGTCTCACATGAAAATTTTATACCTTTATTATTTTAAATGTGTTATAGCACTTTCAGTGTCTGAATTTGGCAGAAGCTGTATGAGTGTGCCATCAGACAATATGCTGCACTCACAAAAGCAAGTGGTTGTGCTCACTTGGACCCCTCAGAGCTACAGAGCAAGAGGGAATGGTACTGTGCCTGGATTTCCTGATGGTGTTGCTTTGAATGAAAACGGCTTTGTGTGTTCTTGTATATAAAACCACACATAACAAAACCAAGAAGTAGCAGGAAACCACTCTTTTCTAATTCACTCTGCTTCTAAAATGCCATCCTTTCAAGCTATAAGTCTTAAGCAAGGCAGTGAATGAGTAGATGGTTACCTGGTATGATTTTTGAAGACTCAAGTGCAGATCAGTGAGGGAAGTGACTTCTGGAGTTGAGTGCTTTGCGTTGCTAATGTTGTGTACCTCTCTTTGCTCTGACTTTGCTGGCAGCCAAACCCAGAAGGAGCTCTTATCTTTCCTTCTCCTCCTTCAGTCTCCATTGTGAGTCTTCTCCACTTAAAATTATAATAGATTTTACTCCCCTGTTGAGAATCTGTTGAAGGCAGCTACAGCTGGAAATTTAACCTCTAAAGGATTCTCGATTCCCATGGGGCTGGCAAAGCTGTGCTTCACCAGCAGGTATCATGCACCTGTATGTGTGCAGCAATAAGGCTGTCACTCTTGAGGGAGCTTTTCTTCTTTAAGAAGACTCAGAAGAGAATAATCCCTTTAATATGTCCGCCTTTTCCTGACAGAGTGGTGTAAGCCAAGCAGCAGTGAGGCTGGACTTAAACATGGAGTAGCTAATATCATGACTAAAAGAGCATCGTATTAGCCTAATAGTTCTCAAAAAGGTTGTATGTCCCATCGAGTACTAGAAATGTTACTGAACCATTGGAGGAAAACATCTGCTTATAGTGACTGTATATATGGTGTTAAGAAAGAAACATGTTAGTAGATGTAGGCTTTGTGGAAGGTTCTTTTCAGACTCACTGAATAACATCTGCAAAATTGCAGCTTTGCAGTATAGTAATTTTATCAAAGTTATGAAGATAGCACAGCTTTCAGACTCAAAACCATAGGAGAACTTCCAGTCAAGATTTTTTTTCTTGTGCTAAGACTCATCTACAGCATTTTGCCTGGTGGCAAGAGGATTTGAAAGTGGGGTATAAATCAATCAAATGCCCCTTTTCTCTGGCAATGTAGAAGAGATCTCAGAGCAGTGAGTAGGGCATTTGTGAAAATGCAACTGCTTTTCGAATATCTTGGTTTAGTTTACGTACATTTTATGTATGTAAGTGAATATTGAATGTATGTTTTCAATGTTATCGCTGAATGGACCAAGACTTACAAGAACGACAAAACCTAATCTGCAATAAATAAGCTCTTTTGAAGTAAATATAGGGATTGAAGGAGATAAATGGGGGGAAAGGAAGCTGTTGGATATCTACTAAATATGCCAAAAATCTATTACTGGAAGAATGACTCATGCTGGTTCTTCCTGCTTATTCAAGTACTGAAGCAGCTAGCAGAACATCATCTTTGTTGTTTTGACCTTAATTAATTTGATTTCTTGGTAGCAGTGCAAAACATCTTAACAGTTGTTCACTAATGTTATTGAGTGTTGAGGGCTCTTAGTGTTCCTAAAAAAATAAGACAACCTAGACCTCAGAAATTCATGCTTAATATGCACAATATCAAAATGTGCATTCATACATAAATTAATCACATTTTTTGGCAAAAGTGGGACTAGAGTCTGTCTACTGACTATGCATGAAGCTCACTACTTCTAGCTGGTTTTATCTACCATAACTTTTGTGGGTCATCTACATAAAATTGAGTAGGAAATACAAATTCCACTTATTTCAGTAATACTGAGTTCTCTGGGTTTTCTGTGGCTGAAGGAGGTGAATTATGCCTTTGTGATTTAAGGAGGCTAAATATCTTGGTAGGACAGTGGATGTTTGTGTACATAGTACGTATTACAGTTCATGGGAGTTTCCAAATTAATATTCAGCACATAAATTGATGGAGTGAGTTGTAGAATGTGCTATTGCTTCCACTTATGTTGTAATCTTCATGAGAACATATTAATGGCTGTACAAAGGGACTCAATTCCAGCTAGCTGTATAAAAAGCCAATGCTAAATAAGTGAGTATGAGATTTAATAGAAATGTAGTAAGTGACTCAGTCAATCTGATTTGTGTAGGAAGCAAGTTTAATGGAACTTGGATAACAAAATTCTGGCTCCCAAATAGTCAATTCTGCAGGAAATGCAACATAGAAGAGAAGGAGTGAGAATATTTTAAATGTTTCTTATGTGACAGAAGGCAACTGTGCAGGTTCTCATTGTAATAGAAGCAGAAGACTACAGAAGTCTTCATCCTGCTCCCAACTTAAGTGTATAGCCAGACTGAACTGGTTACCTGATTCTTTACTGATATCACTCACATGATCTCAGTTTATGAATGACATAAAAAATAGTAACAGCAGGAAATATGAGCATCCGTGGGAATACTATGCAGTATAGCTGACAACAGCAAACAAAAATTAGACCCTTTCTCTTCTAGAGTGAGTGTTCAGGTTTTCAGCTAGACACTACATAGTTAAGTAAATCTGAGCCAGTTATGTAATAAAATATGTGCAGTGATATAAGGAATAATCAAATCAATTCAAACCTCCTAATTTATGCCAAGCACTAAATTTTAATTATAATAACATATAAATAGTCATAGTATAAATAGCATGGCACAATTAAAGCAAACATTTCTATTGAGACAAGGACAGTGCATTTCTTTGTTAATGTTTATTTCAAGTTTTAGATCTAGATTCTCTAATTCTGATTGCTTGAATGCTTTAATTGTAAACTGTCTTGCATTTGCTTCTATTTTCCATAATTCTCTCAGAGGAGTTTCAAGGGTCTTTTTTGGTTGCATGATGATGTAAAACAAGATTTGTTCATAAGCGTTCAGTGGTATTGGAAATATTTGGAGAGTGAGCAACAAAAAGGCACATTCCTCCTTGTCTCCAACTGGCAATGTTCTAGGAATTTCTGATGCGAGGAGAGTTCAAATTTGGCAGTGCTGAGAAGACGTTTCAGAACATAGTGTTTGGCTTTGGTGGCGGGCACTGTGCTTTAGCTGAGACGTATTTCAGAGAAGTTTTATGGTTTTTACAGGCATAGTAATCAATCTATCAAGTGCTTTCAATGAAGGGTTGATTCCAATGGAACCTGCAGTTCCATAAGAGTGAAAATGACTGGCAAATTCTTAGTTGAAACTGTACATAGGTTTGAAATGTGGGAGCATATTGGAATAACTGCCCTTCACCCTAATGCAAGGAATATACAAGGAGATACTCAGTTTTTGGAGTTGACTTTGTCATTTGTCTTTTGGGTACAAGTGTTGCCAACATGTGGAGGCTGGTTGACAAGAAGCGGGACTCTGTGGTTACAGATGTTGGCACTGGATAAGAAACATGGTGTAAAATCTCTGGTTTTTTCTAAGATCCAACTGGATGTATGATACTGAGGGAACCTAAAACTTGGTTTCTTCTTTAATATCTTTTGAGGGACTATCAAAATGGGTGTAAAATTATCAGAGGAGATGGAGTAAAGGGTAGAAAACATCAGCAGTGAAATCAGGAAAGTTATGGAAACTGTCTCTAAGGCATCTCTGATGAACAAAAAATGCCTGTCTTTGAGGATTTGGATGTTTTTCTTGCAGTACTCAGGGCAAAAGCAGAACTTGCATGTTCCTGCTAGTACACACAGCACCTCGCACTCTTCTCATCAACAGTTTCTATCCTTGAGGACAAAGACAGGGTCAAACATGGAAGAAACACTCATCTGGAAAAACTTGCATCTTAAAGGCTTCCTGTCCTTAGATGCAGAGAAACATGCTAATGGTGGGAGCAGATGGCTGTCTGAAGTAAAAAAAAAATTGGTCTCAGATTAAAATGGGGACCTAGGGAAATTCACTGTGTGTGTAAAGCAGCCAGAGCAAACAGGCTGCATTTGTCTTGTTAAGCATCCACAGACTGTCCACCACAAGGTGCCTTGAGAGCTTGAAATGCTATAGTCTTATTATGAGGTTGAATATGTACATAATTAGCATTTATTGGTGTCAGTAGTTAACTGTACAAGCTGAATCTCTAATTGGCATCTTGTCTTGTTTTAGCCAGCTCACATATATGTTGTTCCTAAGTTATCAGCTTCTGCATTTGTTGTCTTACTGGCTGTCATGTGGTCTACTGAAGAGAAAAATCTCTTTGGGGAGCAAACATGCTCCCTTGTCATGGTGGGTCAGGACACACTTCAAGCATGACCACTGCCATTGGATGTAAAAGCATATATAGCCCGTTGGCAGCTTTTTCTTCAATTTATTGATTTTCTTTACCTGCTACTGAGACTCTTTGAATGATGATACCTGCTATGAAAGTTTGAGTGCTACCTCTTTTTCACAGCTACTCCCATGTGTATCTGTCCCTGAATTTCTGCAGCTGAAAGAACTAAGGATAGTAAAGCATATGCCAAAGTGCAAGTCCCATGGAGAGTATTTCCTTCATGCTTTTATGTATGTCTGTTACCATGTAACCCCATTTTTCTGTCTGGACATAGTATAAAAAGTGATAGTGCAGTATCTTGTTCTTCAATTTTGAGCAATAAGAGGACTGACTACCCTGTTTCTCTGCAAGAGCTTCTTCAGCTCTGGATGCCAGTCCTGTCTTCCTCCTCTTCTCCTTTCCCCTGGCTCAAAATCTGTGTCATTCAGCATGGAAAAGAGAAGGCTTCAGAGAGACCTCATTGCAGCCTTCCAGTACATTACAGGGGCATATAAAAAGGAGGGAGAGGGACTTTTTATAGGGGCAGATAGTGACAGGACAAGGGGCAATGGTTTTAAATGAAAGAGGGCAGGTTTAGATTAGATGTTAGGAAGAAATGTTTTACTTGGAGGGTGGTGTAGCACTGGAACAGTTTGTCCAGAGAAACTGCGGTTGCCTCATCTCTGGAAGTGCTCAAGGCCAGGATAGGATAGGCAAGGCTCAGGCAAGGATAGGACTTTGAGCAATCTGATATAGTGAAAGGTATCCCTGCCCTTGGCAGGGGGGTTGGAACTAGAAGATCTTTAAGGTCCCTCTCAACCCAGACCATTCTATGATTTATTCAACAACTTGGGTTAATACCTCTTGCCAAAAATGCCACCCTGTTCTTCATAAAAAGTAAGAAAACGAAATCTGCAACATACCATTGGGCTGCCTTCACTTGATATATGAAGAGTAGGAGAGTGAAAAAAATGCCAGTGTTTTGATCAATAATTTAGGTGGATGATATCTTCAAGAGGATCAGAGGATACTAAGTGCCCTGACAATCGAGACAAAAAAGCCCCAGCTTTAGCCTCCAAGTATTTGCTTTCACTTAGGAAACTGTAGGTCTCTGCTAGTGTTGATTAGGGAAAATTAGTACCTATCAAGAAATTGTTAATAGCAAACTTTGGGTTGAGTGTCATTTTAAAAAATTAATATAGGGGCAAGGGGAAGGTTTCATTAGCAAATAGAGATTATTATAAGCAGCCAGTTTTGAGAAAAAGAGCTTCATTGAAGAGCAGAGTCTCAGTCTCTTCTATAACCAGGCTATGTGTGTTTTCTAGTTCCACACTTCTGCTCCTTTACCAATCTAAGCCCCCCCTGAAACTTTCTACGCATGCTGTTTTTGCTATTATCATGTATCAGAAGAGAAATACATGCTTTTAAAATTTTCTGTGCTATTTCAAACTACTTCTCAAGGACCCACAGAAATCCTAATAAATCCTAATCAATAGCAGTTGCTAATAAACCAGAAGGTAGCTATGGTAACTATCTGTATGCTAATACTGTTTTTTATATAAGCTGGCAGAGCTGAATGCTGATTGATCAAACCTTTTGGTGTGGTGGGAAGACTGTAGTTGTGTGTGATGCTCTCTTGCAGAGCCAGCATAGCTTTGCGATTAACAAACTTTCTTGAGCTGTAGTCTCACACATCTCTTCACAGACTTCTCCTTTTCCTTCATGTCCATTCTGCAACACTGACAGAAGTCTGATGATTCCTGGTTCCTGCTCTCCATTTCTGTTATGGATCTGTTGAAGGTACTGGGATCAAAAGTTCAGAGGGCACAGTAACACAGAAGTATTATATGACTAATTTGTAGGACGTGGTAGTATATGTCAGTTTTATGCTGTCAAAAGATATACCTTGGAGGTGGTGTGTTTTCATTCTCATCACTGTATGAAGTAAAGATATTAATTTCTGAGGCAGTTTCAAGTATCGGATTTCCTCCCTCCAGGAGAGCTTCAGCTGCTGTGGAGCTGGCTGGCTGGCCAGCCATATTTGAAGTTTTGCTTTCAATTACAGCTAAGGATATATTTGCTGGGGTTTGGGTTTTTTTCCTTAAACATTAGAGATATAAGTTTTTAAGGTGAAAGTAAATATGCATGGTGGCTAGGTGAGTGTAACGACAAAAGCCATATCACTTCCTTCTGAAGCTTGGCGGCCAGTTTTTCCTCAGCTGACTAAACTTCAGAAGTAGGTTGCATGTTTCTGCAACAGCCTTCTTCATGCACTCTTCGTCATTTTGCAAGGAGGTAGTTTTACTAGTAGTCAAAGCAGTATACATTGTAGTGAGGGAGATAAATCAAACTCCTTCTAATTTATCTCCCCAAGATTTGTGAGAGTTTTGCTTTGGAGTATTTTGGGGGAGTTTTTGTTCATTTGTCTTTCAAGAGAAGATAGAAAGCAACTTGACTGCTGCTCTGGGTCCAAGGAGAAAGAAGCACCACCTTTACTCATTTGAGAACAGTGGATCTGCAGTGCTATTGCTGTGCAGTGGTCAAAAGGAGGAGAGAGGCAGGAGCAGCAAGTGAAAAATGGCTTTTGGTTTTCAAAATAAGCTTGTAGCAAATAGGAGGATAGAGTTTTGAATTGAAGGATTTTCAAAATGGCAAAATGATCTTCAGGCTTCTATGTTTTCCATTTCTATAGTGTTGGCCTTGAGTGGTTGCATTCCTGGAGCTGTCTGATAACAGCTCAGAGCTCTGCATGGCTGGATCAATAAAACATCTCCAATAATGTCTGAAACCTGCAAGCAAAGCACTTTCACCTTTTCTATACCGTGGTTTCTTTTCAGACATGTTATTGTCCACTACTACAGCGTGTCATGAAGCTTGGGAGCACTCAGGGGTGTATTAAGAGTCTACGTTAGACCATGTTAAAACAAGGTGTAAAAGCCTGGTGTGAAAACCTCAGGGATTTCTCTTAGGGAGAGAATTTACCAGAGACAGCTGCATAGGAGGGGATAGGAATCATAAAAGCAACCTTTTCCCTTTTTTTGTCTTCTCTTCCACATTCCTCCATTTCCAGAAGGGAACAAGACAGTAGTTGCTGTTCTCTGGGTTTGTAGCTCTGTTTCACTCACATCTGTGTCCTGTATTAGATGTGAAGAAAAGTGTCACAGAACAGCCAGAAGTTGGTTTGGTTTGGGTAGCTATGGGTTCAGGGACACTGAGGAGGATGTGAAGTAAAGTTTTGCAGCCATTTGTCATTCAGATGATGTGGGAATGGTAACGTGTGAGGTCTGTTCCCGATTGTCTCAGACAAAATCCTGCATTCACCTGACAAACAAACCCACAAATTCTCTATGCAGAGTACCACAAGATGCATCATCCTTGTGTGTCTGAGGGAGTTAAGGGATGATGAGACTGAATATTGCAGTGATCCCTCAGTGACTCTGCCTCTCACAATGAAGACGGGAGTAAGCAGGTGTGCAGCTTATTTTCAGGATGACCTAACACTTTGGTTAAAGCAGCCACCACTGCTTTCTTAGCAGCTGGGAGAATGAGTGACTGTGGCAGTCAGTGTTAGGTGTAGCATGGTATCACTCTAACACAGGAGCAACACTGAAGCTGCAGTGGCTGACAGGTAGAAACCTCAGGTGTGAAAGAAGCATCTGAATCTCTTCCTGACAGTTGCCTTGGGATACCACAGAATGAAATAAGAGCTGGAATCTGTTCAGCCCCTGTGCTGTGTTTGGTGCAGCGCTAATCCTTCACAAGTTTCTGGCCAATAAAGACTTGTTTATGGCATGGTATATATTAAGGCTTTTTGTGTATGTGTCATTTCAGGGATAATATTGCTACATAATAGTGCATATTAAATAACAATAATTTGTTATTACTATTTAGGATAGCCACTTAAGTACTCTGAATTGGGAGGACAATAAAAGGTCAAGGTGTTAAATGACTTCCCTGGAGTCACACAGGCAATACAGCTGTAGAAGAGTAGTGAACTGTAGCTCAGTACTCTCGGTTGCATCCTCGTGCTGCAAAAGCAAGCTCATTATTCTTTGTGTTCAGACATTTTTTAAACAGGTATGGTCTATCTAGTAGGGCTTTGATAGAAATGTGTATATTCCTGCTATTCATGTGTTAATTGCATGATCAGTGTTCCAAGCTCATATGCACTGATTCTCCCAGTGTCACTCTGCACATTTGTGGGTTTCCTGCAGGGGTTTTTGTCCTGGCTACAAACTTAATTGTTTTCCACAAGGCAAAACTCCCTCTTCTCTGAGGTCTTCTTCTAACAACAGATGTTATTAATCATATATTTATTGTACTCTCTGACTCAAGGCGTTTGATAAGCATCCACACTTCTTTGAATATATCTGCCTTGGAATTTATGTGCTATATATAGTGTGGCAGCATAGCTACATGATGTTCTGTACCGATAGGGCTATTTTTGAAGTACTTTAGTGAATGACTTCTTATGATCATCTTCCATTTACCTTTGTTTTGGTTGCAGCCTGTTAGTGATGAACAGACTGATTTAGGTGAAAGTTCACTACTAACTTAATTATCTTTTATTCAGTCCACTGGATTACTGCAATAAATGCTGATTGCTGTCTCAGGCTCTTTCTTACCGTTTCTGCATTTGCACTGCAGATTGTCTGCTAAAAATGTGCCAAAGTCTTTTTTAGTTTGCTCTGAATATCCTGACTACAGTATTCATGATTGAGTCGATCCTTTAGAATTTACAATGTGGAGTTGCAATATTGGTCTTAGAGTGAGAAGAGGGCTGCAGTCAGACAAAGGTTTCTACCTGAGGTTGCGTATCTCCTGTACTCCTTCTGCATGACCCTTATTACAGGAAACATTCACGTGTGCCTTCCAGCATTTTAAGGTGGAATCTCAAAAGGCTCTTGTTTAGAAGCTTAATTAAGATTTTGGTGCATAAATGAACGACACTGTGATTCCTTCTCCCCATGTTGTGTTGAGCACCAGCGTGTTACGGGTTTATCTCAGCTTTGACCTCTGTGGATGGAAGGTGAATGTATTAAGTCTAAAACTGGTAAGAAAGTACCTGTATTCCTTTGTGGAGTAAACTTAGTTTTACTTAGTTTTGGATCTTAATTTTGCTTTTTTTTTAAATCCTACATGCTACATAAAGCCAACTTTCAGGTTTTCATCCAAGTCATGCTGTTTTCCCTTCCCACCTCAGCAACAAGAAGTGCTTTCCTTGACTCATGCTGTGATCTGTACTTGCGCTTCTGAGAAGCCTGACCTGACTGTGCTGGAGCGCTTCAGACTGAAAGATTGACCCGTGACTGAAAGTGGTTGAGAATCGTGTGTTCATTTATCCTCTCATGCCGTTGTCACAGCTGGCTTAATTTCTTATGTGAAAGTTAACTTGAAGTAAATTTTCTGCATTGTACTGTCTGTGCCATAGCTTATGTTGTACTCATAGAAAGAGCAGTTTTCATTCAAATCTATCGATTTTGCATGTCCCTGACTTTCAGTGTTACCTGCAGCTATGAAAAAACAGTGCAGCAGGGTATGCCATGGAATGACCTCTGAGAGAGCTTTGGAAGTGGCAGCCTGGCACTAAGTTTCTAAACTCTTATTTAGGAACTTAACTACTTACACTTTGCTAGCGGAGAAGAATACTCTGTGGCTCTGTTAGGCTTGGCTGGTTCTCAGAGCAAGTCTCCTCTGATATGTTATTTCAGGTGTGAAATTCAATGTTTAGAGAGTGTTCCTTTACAACCATTTTTATTACACCTGTACATTTTTTTAGTGTGCAACTCTGAATGTTGCATGACCAACCTTTTTGCTTTACAAGTGTCTTTTATAAATCATGGCACATTGATATACTGTCACATCAATAAATTAAGTTTAGGGACTAACCTAAATAAATGCCAAAATCATTAGCAGTTAATTAACCTTCTGTATTTCTCTCCAAATTGACTTCAGTTTAATTGACGATATGGGCTCAGTTCACTTGCTGTGTGCTCATACAAACAAACAAAACATTCATGACACAGAATTGAATGATGTGGTGGAGGAAGAGGGAAAGTAAAGAAAAGAATGGAAAAGATGCATGAACATATCTCCATCAGAGAGTACCAGCAGCCAGTTATTAACTGTGTGGTTGGGGCAGCAGAGCCGGGAAAGAGTGGGTGATGTTTAGGATTTTACTGCGCTTTGCTTGCCCCTGGCACCTGGTAAGAATATCCTGTTGGGCTTGGTGGTGAAAGTTTCAGCTTACTAGGGTTTGTTTTGGAGCTGTGGTTAAATATATTTATTTTTTCTAACAACAATAATAAACACAAAGATTCCTAAACAGGCATGATAGCTCATAAAAAAATATTTGCTTTTAAGTCAGCAAGAGGCTCTTGAAGCTATGTTCATTCATGTGTTTTTATTGAACTTAATAATAGATGATCTTCTTTTATTCTTGTCCCTTGCTTCCAAATCACAGATGGAGAGCATAGTTCATCTAAGCTTGCTAGAGAGCATGAAAATGACGTGGTGTTGCTTCTTTGGCATGACCTTAATTAAAGATGGCATTTGTTTGATGTGTATGGCAAAGTGTGAAATGACTGTGGTTGCTTAGGTACTGGAGTGTTTTGTGCCCTCATCCAGGAACCTGTGTAGGGTACTCGGCCTCTGTGCTGGTGTGCTCTGGGCAATGTGTTAGTTACAGACCACAGCAGAGGTCTCTGCCTACATCATCCCACGGAGGATTCCATGAGGCTCTCATGTGTTTAAGTGGTACTGATGTGAATGATTTTTGAGATCTGACCTGAATTTGACTTCATGGTGGTGGCAGTTTGTTAATGCTTTACTGCAAAATGAACCCTTTGGAGCTGTGCAACTTTAAGCCAGTCCTGCTCCCTTGCATCATGGGGAAATGTCTGTTGTAGGGAAACCACAGCTCCCTGATTGTGACTGCTCTGTGTGGGATGCTCTTTGTACAGATGGCTTAAAGTATTTTTTAATAACTTGTAATAAAACTTGATTGCAGAATCATAGAATCATTTAAGTTGGAAAAGACCTCTAAGGTCATTGAGTCTAACCTTTTACCAATCCCCACCTTGTCAATTAGACCATGGCATGAACTGCCACTTCCAGTCATTTCTTGAACAGCTCCAGGTGGTGACCTCACCACCTGCCTAAGCAGTCCATTCCAATGTTTAACAATCCTTTCCATGAAGAAGTTATTCCTGAAGTCCAGCCTGAAGCTTCCCTGGCACAACTTGAGAGTTATGTCCTCTCATCCTGTCACCTGTTACCAGGAAGAAGAGGCTCACCCCCACCTGGCTACAACCTGCTTTCAGGTAGTTGTAGAGAGTGATAAGGTCTCCCCTGAGCCTTCTCTTCTCCAGGCTAAACAACCCCAGCTCCCTTAACTGTTCCTAATAAGACTTACCCCCTCCAGACCCTTCACCAGCTTTGTTACCTTTCTCTGGACATACTCCAGCACCTCAATATCTTTCTTGTAGTGAGGGTGGCCCAAAACTGAACATAGAATTCGAGGACTGGCCTCACCAGTGCCAAGTACTGGGGAACAATCACTGCCCTGGTCCTGCTGTCCACACTATTGCTGATACAGGCCAGGATGCCATTTGCCTTCTTGGCCACCTGGGCACACTGCTGGCGCATGTTCATCTGGTGTTGACCAGCACTCCCAGGTCCTTTCCCAACAGGCAGCGTTCCAGCCTCTGTGTCCCAGCCTGTAGCACTGCCTGGGGTTGTTGTGGCCAAAGTGTAGGTCCTGGCACTTGGCTATGTTGAACCTCATACTGTTGGTCTTGGCCCATCAGTCCAGCCTGTCCAAATCCCTCTGCAGAGCCTTCCTACCTTCCAGTAGATCGACTTGGTGTCATCCACAAATTTATACTCGACCCCCTCATCCAGATCATTGATACAGATATTAAACACACGCCCAACACAGATCCCTGGGGGACACCACTGGTGACTGGCCACCAACTGGATGCAGCACCATTTGCCATGACTCTGGGCCGAGCCATCCAGACTCAGCCCAGCAAAGAGTGCACCCATACAAGCCGTGGTGTGCTAGCTTCCCCAGGAGAATGTCATGGGAGACAGTATCAAAGGTTTCCTGATGTCTAGTTAGACAACATCCACAGCCTTTCCCATCATCCACCAGGCAGGTCTCCTGGTCGTAAGAAGAGATGAGGCTGGTCAGGCAAGACGTGCCTTTCCTAAACCTGTGCTGGCTGGGTCTGATCCCCTGTTTGACCTGTAAGTGCCATGTGCTTGCACTCAAGATTATCTGTTCCATAACCTTCCCTGGCACCAAGGTCAGGCTGACAGGACGGTAGTTTCCTGGATCCTCCTTCCAGCCCTTCTTGTGGACTGGTGTCACACTGGTGAGTTTAACTACCCTACTGAATATGTATGATTCAAAAACAATTGTCAGGAACACTGTTGAAAAAACAGATCTTTCACTTGGGAGCTTTGTTTTCCTTGTTTTACTGCCTCATAAATAAATATTGCTATACTAATGTTCTTCAAATAGTTTAGCATAATCTATTACCTTGAATTTTACCACAGTTAATATCAAGATCCATATACCTAAAAGAATAATCAAAATATTTCTGAAAGAACATTTGCTGTTGAAAAGATACTGTATTGACAATAAATATCTATCTCTGCTTCCACAAGAAGCTTATATAAATATAAAAAGGTTTTTGTCTTGTTAGAAAGAATGCTAAAAATATCTTAACTTTGTAGTGTATATGTATATACAATGTTAATGGGCATAGAATCAATTTGTATGTACATGTATAAATAAAAAGTGCAGAACTTGGCTTGATGTATTTTTTCTTTGTTTTTGTTGGTTTATTTAGCACACTCCCTAAAGATTCTAGTAGAGTAAAAATACTTACCCTCCCAAAGAAGGGGATATCAGAATTATAGTAGAAGGTTCCAGTACAGACGACAGTAAAACATGCTGCTAGATCTACATGAGCTATGAAAGAATAATTTCCATTTTCTTTCACTTGGACATTAATTTTTGACTGCTAAACTTGTCTGGATTATCCTCTTTCTTTTGGAATGGGTCTTTAGTAAAGTTCTCATTTATCTAGTTCTTAATATATGTATTTTTTATTTTCTTCCTTGAGATGCTTATATTAAGTTGAATGACTTGGAAGCTGTGGTGGAAATTCTACATTTAAAACTCACAAGAAGTAACATGTTAAAGCTGTATATTTAAATCCATAGGAATTTGCTTGCTCAGTGACTATGCTAATAATAAATTATGTACATAAATGTACACACAGAGACTCTCTCACCTTAGTTATTTCTCCTCGCTTTTTCCCTTATCCCCTTTTCTAAGTTGAGCAGTCCTTGAGGGAATTGGCTTTGAATGTACTGCGGGACTGCTGGGAAGTGGATTTGTGTGTTAATTTTAGATGGGTTTTAGGCTTGCTGATAACTTTCCCTTCTGTGATGAGATTTCCTTTTATTTGTTAATGCTGACTTTGCTGCATTTGGACTGCATTCTCCAACGCTCTTTATGAGTAGCAAAGTTACAACCACCATAAAAGCAAAGAGCATGGAGGAAGAAGAGGTGGAATAAAGAATTTATTTTCATGTGTTTGGGATTACCACATAACTCTCAAATGGTAGAGGAAAGTGGGTTTTAATGGTCCCCCTTAAGTTGGGGGTGAGCAAAAAAACCCAAACAAAAATAAAATTACTTACTTAGACTTCCTCTGTGTCTATATTACTGTCATTCTTGTTTCAGACTAATGATTAAATGAGGCCTTTTTATTTATTCAGATTTGATTAGTAGGAGTGAGATTTAAATATTTATTTTCCTTCTATGTTAACAGTAGTTTGACAAGAGAGATTCAAGGTGAGCTGGATATTATAGAGTAGAAAGGGAGTTTCAGGGGCATCCCTGTGAAAACTAGGAGTACTGTAGGGTTCACACATGGGTAATTTGAGGCTTGCAACATATTTGTGTTGAATGGGGAGTAGGTGGAATTGGATGAATTTCATTCCTCCTTTATTCAGTCATATCCCACCACTTGATCCAATAACAAAATCTATGGCTTAGTTTATCAGAAGAAATTGAGAATTTTGGTTAAAGTTTGATTCTGGCTGTTTCCCAGATATTACTGTTTAGCTTTGCATTCAAAGGATATGGAGTAGATACTTTAGTCTGTTTTTGATTGCACAGTTTTAAGTTGAAAAGCAAAGGAGAGTTTCTCTAAGAAAATTTATAGCACATATAATTTTATTTTCCAATCACTTTCAGTTTTGTAATAATTTGCTTGCTTTTAAAGTATTTTACTTATCCAGCTCTCCTGAACCTGAGGTGCAGTATCATTATAATGCCGTTTAAAGACTAAAAAGAAATTGCTCAGTTTGTAGTATCTCAAGATACAACAAGAAAAATGTGTGTTCTGAAGCAGTGATTTCTGGTGCTTCTTGACTTGTGGCATTTATGTAGCCAAGTTATGACACCAAATTTTACACTTATGTGAGAAAAGCATTTGTTTTGTGTTAATATTGAGTAAAAGGAGTATATGCCTCCTGAGAAGACTAGTGAATGTGTGCAGAAGGCACAGCTGAAGTAACTGATCTCAACTGAACATAAATAACATAAAAACCTCACTAAAGAAAGATACCGTGGATGATATGAAAGGCCACACACACTTATATGTTCATATCATGAAGGGCATAGCAGCTTTTTCATACAGATGATGTATACCCATAAATAGAGTTGAGATGAACGACTTTTTAATGGATATTTTAAGATGATTTTGTGGGGGGGAAAACAAAAAGAGAAAGATTATGTTTCTGTAGCCTCTTGTGCCTTACTTGGCCTGAATTTTACTAACATGTCTTTTCAGGCTAGGCGGATATCTTGGAGATACATATTTATGGACTTTTCAGCTGTCTTTTCACTGTTGGTTTGAACATTCTCTCTTTTGATAAAAATCCTTTGGACTTCGGTGCAATAACAGATGGCTTAAAAATGAGGGCTGAAGACGTACAGTATGAACAAACCATGCACATGTGCCTCTCGGCGGTGGGATTTTAAATAGCTGTAGCTGTATGGATTCACATGATCTGAAGCTGAAACTTTTCTGTTCTAGCAGTAGGACACCTTGGAAACTTCGCACAACGTACTTGTAGGAGAATTACATTTAGCACAGCGCTGTTCACTTTATTATGGAGCTTCAGTCATGTCAGGACATGGGCCAAGCTACTATAGACCACGTCACAAGAACATTAAAGGTCCCTTGGCCACTCACAAGGCACATTTCTGATGTTATGGCAATTGCAGTAACAAAATCTAGTTTTGCTTTTAGGTATGCTTTGCTGTTTGATTGCTTAAAGCTAACTGTTTTTAAAAACTGTCCATGCTACTAGGCAAAAGGGGAGAAAAAAAATTACAAAAACTACTAAAAAGACTGGTTTAATGTTGTCATGAAATAGTAAATAAAAACACAGGTGGAAACTTAATATTCTTTAATACTTCAAGCAACAGTGTACGGAGCATATTGAGTGTTTTGAGCAGTGATCCTTTCTTTCTCATTGCACACTTTACACTCTGGGTTTTTTTCTTACGTTGTGATTACATTTCCATACATTACCACAAACACTTCTCTAAAAGCCATGCCTTTTAAAACAGAAGCATTCCGTTTCAAAATGGTTTCTGATTCTACTAGTAAATATGTTTTTGAAACAGATTTCCCTGAGACTTGTCTGTCAAAGGCATATTGCAAGCAGTATGTGCCTGTTATGTATACAGATGACTATTACTTAAGCCCAAGGAAAATCAAATTTTAGCAGGCCATGCAGTTCTTTCATCTTAAAAAAAAAAAAGGAACACAGTTAAAATTCAATTTTTAAATAAATTTGGTGCCTGTTTGGAGTGTAATCACTAACTTGAAATTATGCTTTATGGGAAGTAAAACCTTTTACAACCTTATTCTTCCCTGACTGCAGTCTGCAGGATTTTCTTTCCCCCTCTAAAGCTGCTTCACAGTGCAGGTATATATAAGCTGCTGTTGTATCTCCCCTGGTTCAGGTTGTATTTTCAGAGTTCAGGCTTGACTTCTGCCTCCTAAGATGGATATAGCAATCAAGTGTCCCATTCCCCATGCCTGAGCACTGTCTGCAGGGCTCTGGCTGTGCCTGCTTTGCACCCACCCCTGCTGTAGCTGCACACCTTCCTTGGGTCATAGACCAAGTACTGCTGGTGAAAACTGGAGTAGAGCAATGAGCCCGTCACCTCCTGCCTCGCTGATCGCAGTCTGGGTACAGGCCACAGAACAGTAAATAATTTTGGCAGCTTTTTTCTGGTCACAGCTCAGGATCTTTGCTGAACTGGTAAACAAGAGGTCTTGCTTGCACAGAGGAACAGAAGGAGATGATGAGTTTCTTTCCCAGAGGTTGTATTTTATTAGATATTGTACAGACATAAGTAAGAGAGTACTGCTGCATTAGGGATTGGCATTAGCAACCTACAGGTTGCTTCCGGTGGGTATTGTGTGTTTTGTAGATATTATGTTATCCATTTTCTCTCTTCTTTGTCTGTCTTGTTTTTATTAAGGTAGTGCCTGGAGAGGTTGATGTGCCAGTCACTGTAAGCACAAAAGGTCTTAGGCCAAGCCCCTGTTCATATTAAATTGGTGGGGTGGGGGTGGAAGAGAGAGAAGAGAGAAAAGACGTAGGTAGGTACCCTGCTTGCCTGATGCCCTGCAGTCTGGTTTGTTTTACTGTCACTAACTACCACCATGGCATAGTATGTTCCACATGCAGCTTTAAGGGCATTCCTTCATGGAAAGCTATTTTACTGGCTTCTTCCAGGCAATGGCTGGAAACCCCTCCTTGTTCAGTTTGCTCAGCAGGTCTGCTGATCTGCACCTTCTGCCAGGCTGACAGTGCAGGTACTCAGCACATTCAGGATTTGCCCCAGTGCCTGTTTCAAGTCTCTGCACAACCTTTGCTTGCTATAGTGTAAATCTGCTTTTAAGTGTTCTTTTTAAACTGAGCACCTCTAGTAGTAGATTTTGGTAGTGGTGATAAGAGCACTGACTTTTATATCTCTGGCTTAAAGCCATTAGGGAAAGTCAAGACTTTGTAGGATCTGTTCTTAGCAGAAACAGCCCTCTTTTCTGTCTAAGTAAATCATGGCACTGTATTTCTAGGAATCTCTGGACTACAAGTTAGTATTTTTCTTGCCCTGTCATTATTTAAACTACTTCGCTTGCTGTTAGACTTGTTGTAAAAGACTAGTTCTTAATTTAGCTGGCAGTTTGTTTGTAAAATGGCTCAGTGCTGTAGCAGAAAATGGCTTTTTTTGTCAGTGGCAACTGAAGGCTAATATTTCAGGCATGAAAGAGTAGAAGGGAGAAACTACTTGACAGCAGGCTGAAAACTCTTCTGAAAAAAAGCCTTCTCTCACAGAGACATCAGCCTCGGCAGTTTCCCTGCAGTGTGAAGAGAAACACATTACAGAATCCTAAAGGACCTGAAGAGGGTCAAAAATGGTGATCCCTAATATCAGCCTGTGGCTGAAATGACACACAAGTGAAGAGCTGAGCAGAGGTGTCTGCCTTTTGTTTTGTGCTGGGTGTAACCCAGCTGACACTGCTCCCTAGGAGAAGAAATATCCATAACCTGGGATGACTGGACACTAGAGTGACAGAAATTTATTCATGAATTTATCCTTAAAAGGCCCACTTCAAGAACTTAAAGGGATGATTTGGGTAGTTTGCAGCTGGTCTCGGGGGATTAAACAACTAGGTGCTGCATGGAGTTGTGTTTGTACTGAATAGCAGTAAACTCTTTAATGTGTCGAGAGGACTGAGCACTCAGTAAGTGGAAAACTATACATAATAAATGCTGCTATGCAAGCTGTTACCTTAATAGTAAGAGTTTCCATGCTTTTTTTTAGGCAGGTGTATACTAGCAATCTGCTGTTTGATCATGTTTGCAACCAAAACACTTAGCACAAGAGGAGTGCACAGCTACCAGCTGTCAGGAATTTGCATGTTCTTCTTGCGTACCACGAAGCATCTTTGCCTGTTTCTGTTCTTGTCTGTGGCCCAGTAATTTACTAATTGCTGTACCTCTGCCTTGCAGCGACACCTGCTGCCAAGGGCAGGCTTCACAGAAAGCTGCTTCTTGGCTCAAAGGTTATCATTTGCTGCTCCCCTGGTGATTGCTAGTAGCTTTTCTAGAATATGTTCAGGTTCCCTATCTTCTTCCTGATTCAAAAGAAAAAAAAATTGCAAAAGAAAAAAAATGCCCCTCAGGGCAGCAGTTTGAACCCACATGGTGTGCATGTACCAGTCCCAAACTTGGTGCCCATGGCTGCTTTTCGCACCAGCTGTATGAGAATTTAATCTCTTTTTACGGAATCTCCCTTACTCTGCAGGTGGGGTGGGATGTGTCGCTTCAGCACGAGGAAGTGTGTTGGTGGGCCTCAGAACCAATACAGAATGCACTGTAAATTACACATCATTGAGCAACAGCAAATTAGGGTGTGTGTTTGGAAATGTACCCTCTGGAGTGAATTGAAGTAATTATGGGTCTAAAACCTGGATTTTGCTGAAGTACCACTATTTGCTAACCACCGTCTTGATCCATTAGTGCAGGGATTGATCCATTAGTGAGGGGCACGATTCCTGGCCTGTCTTTGATAACCTCCCTAATTCGTATCTGGAACTTTTGCACCTTACCAGATAGGGTGAGTCCTCTCTCTTCCCCTTTTAAACCCCTGTTAGAGCTCATTTCTTCCATACCCTGACAAGAAATTGGAGGGTTAGGGCCAGCTGGAGGATGCTCAAGGTGACTCATCAGTGTGAAAGGTGAATAGAAACCAGTGATCCCACTTCTTAAACTGAAAAACAAAAGTTAGGATGAGGCTGAGTGCTTTGGAAAATTATGTCAGTAAAGTACAGATATTTTTGAATATGAATATAACTCTGATTCCCCATTTCTTTCTCCCTCCCAGCTGCCATGGGGCTCATTCTCTCAGGGTGCTGGTAGCCAAGTAGAAAGACTGAATGGAGACAAATCCTGGAAGGGCGCCCTTGAGTTTTGTTCAGAAAGACATAGATCTGTCAGCTGCAATCTTTTGTTCTTTCCTCAGGCAGATTTCCCAATAGTTTGGTCAAAGATTGAGCAAGAATAACTGAACTGGACATGCTAACTCTAGTATACTGGCTCACAGGTATGCTGCAAATCAAATGAGTTTGTGCAAAAAAAATTAGCAGAATGTCTGCTGGCTAGGAATTGAAAATACATCAGGAGGGAAACTTTAGTGATATCTTCTTAGATGAGAGATTTTGTTAGTTTATAGTTCAGTGAAATATATTTTCCAGTGTCAAAGTAGATAACTTATATCAGTAATAGAAAAATAACATTGTTTTTTCCAGCATGAAAGTAATCCCAGCAGAGATACACACACTGTACCATGCTAATACAATTCTACTTTAATACAAAGTAGAAATTTAATATCATTCTTGAGATGTTACTATTGCATTATCAAAAATGAATTTCAGCAAGAGCAAAATGACTGATGTTCCAAACAGTATTATTAAAATTTGCAGCATGTCTCTTATAGACGCAATAATAATTTAAAGGTTACCTTTAATTATTTGTTGTGGGTTGTTGGGGTTTTTTTTAAAAAATTATTTTTCTGTGTGGTTAGTTTTAATTATTTCTTCTTATATAAGCATTTCTTTCTTCGTATTCTTGTGTTTTAACAGAACGGGGTTTGGTGGTTCTCTTATTTACGTTTGGTTTGGGGTTTTTTTTCCCAAATGCATATTGCATCATTTTACTGTTGAATGAGTGGAGTCATTCCTCTTTGGAAGAGGAGAGACTAGAAATGCCCTGGTGAATTCAGCTGTGTAAGGGAGTAAATGTTTCTTTAAATGTTGCTTTTTGTTTTCACTATATGTGAGGAAATGCACCCCCCACACCTGGGAAGAAAAGAGATACGATTTGATTTCCTATCTGTCCCCATTCTTTACCCTCAAACCAGATGAATACCTCCCTGGGTGCTGGTGGTTGTCTCCTCCCCCTGCAAAGGCTTTCCCATTGGTTTGTGGTGGCTGGGAGAGCAGAATCCGTGATGACTCAGTGTGACCCTTGTGTGTTTCTGGAAGGAGGCAGCATCTTTGCACCAGGCCCAGTGTAGTGCACAATTCCCTTCTCTCCAGTGGCATGGGAGCCATTCAGATGGAGAGAGTGATAGCAGTGCTGGCTCTGCAGCTCCCTGGGCACACACACTCACTCCGAGGCCTGTTTGCCTCCACTCTGTACCTGCCCAGAGTGTGATATGGGCTTTGACAAACTGTTGGCATGGGAACAGCTTGGCTCGGAGGTCTCATCCTCGGTAGTGTGACAGGACAGTGCACAAGGTTATTGCATGTTGAGAGAAATAGCATGACCCTTACCTCTTTTATTCTTGTTTATGATATGAGAACCTGTCTTCTTGCTTTGTTTTCAGAATTTTTTTCTACGAAGCCCCAGGAGGTCCATGCTCTTCTACTTACACTTTTTACTTTGCTCTCAAAATAGCTAAATTTTAAGTAAAGTAAACTAATTATGTGGTTCATAAAGCAGATCCTGGAATAGGAGGCAGTGGAGATGTGGAGCAGCAGTGGGGCTGAATGGAGAGGGGTGAGGACCAGCTATATGCAGGAACATCTCAAATTGTGGCTTAAAGCAAATACTATTTTATGCCCCTCCAGATAAGCCTTTTAAACTGTAGAAGTTAGGTGTTGGGTTGGCTACAGGAGGAATTAATCATGTAAAGGAAAGTTTACACTTCTTCAGTTAGTCACAGCTATTGATTATGGTTTGCTAAAAGAGCATCAAATGTTTCTGAGACTGGGAGCTAGCTGTAAAACCAAATTTCTGAAACTTCTTTTCTCTGCCAGGGGACTATTGATAGGCTGTGACTTGATAGTACTCACTTTTACCTGTGAACAAGATAAATGAAAGGATGAGGATCTCTAGTTCTCTTTTTTTAAACATTATTTTAGTTTATAAAGGTGGCAGTGTGGTCATCTTTTAATCTTTCACAAAGAAATCATTGCATCTTTAAGCAAAAAGCCCCTTCAAATGACAGAATCCATTAGAAGCTGTGTTGATGGCACCTAGCAGGTGTCGAGGCATTACGCAAATCTTCTTCTGGCAAAACCATGCTTGCCAGTGTTGCCTTTATGGTACAGATGTACTTCTGTAGCATCTTGTGAACCAAAGATTCAGAGGTGTCTTTCCAGGTCTGTGTGAGAGTGAGTGTCATGAGTGAAATCAGGGCATTGCTGTTCCTGTTCCTTGCTAGGGAGAACAGTCCCCCAGTGTTGGATGTTCAACCCTGCATACAGCCAGCCATCTGCCATAGTGTAGTCATGTATTATCACGTGAGATAGAGCAATCCTTTCATCAAACCTCTTATGAGAGAGGATCCTGACTTAAACACATGGTGCTGAAGTGGGTTCGCTGGACTTGACCTTGAGTGTTTTAGGTAATGCATGACCAACAGAGGCGTTTGGAATTAAACTAGTAAAAAGCAGTGAGAAAATAAATATTTTACATGAAAGTTCTTTCTTACACATACTAATATGTGTTTGTTGTGGAGTTGGATTTGGTTTGGAGTTTTGGTTTTTTTGATGTAGGGTGGTGGGGTTTTTGTTTGTTTGTTTCTAATTCTCTAATATTCAATATTTAAGGCTCAGGCTTGGGAATTCCCCTATGTAGGGATGCTATCAGAAGCTTGGTCAAGAATGGATGAGCACAAGGAAAGAAAACTGGGTATCTGGGGAAGACAAGAGTTCTTTTAAGTGCCAGGTGAAAAGACTGACTTCTGTATAATTCTTGTGCTTCAAAGCCCAATAGGTAATGATACTGTAGGCTCATGAAAGATGAATCCAGATTAAACAAGTAAAAATTAAAATTTTTTAATCATTTTACCAGCTCTTCCCTAGCAATACTGATTTAAACAAGGCTGAGTGCAGGAATACACTACTTTAAATGAAAATGTTGTGTAGTAATCTGGAATCTCCAGCACATCTGGCAGATAAGGTAGCATGGGATTGGTACAGTGTTTCAAATCGCATTTGAACATCCTGTCTTCTAATATTTTCTGTTCCTGACAATGAAGTGTTTAGTATGGACAGAGCTTGTAAATTAAATAGAATATTGATATTCTTTTTGACCAACACTTGGCTAATTTAAATAAAGATATATTAGATATACTTAGGACATTCTTACAAGCCGTATTTCTCTGGAAAATTTAACAGGGTGATAATTTCCAATTAAGTAGCAACATTGAAATGGAACACTTTTTGTAGTAGTGCTCACAGCTACTGTACAGTTCTTAGTGTTCTTTTTCACCGAACCATTTTGAGAACAAAGAGCAGCAGATACAATATGTAATGTATTCCAATCGAACAAGGCTGTGTCTTGGGGTTTTGCTTGTTTGTTTCACAGGGAATGTGTTCTAAAAGCGGACTTTCAGAATAACCTCAGGTGCGCTAAATCTAAGGTTTTGTTTATTGAATGCATAGGTTTCTACTACAAGGGGAAAATGGCCCCAAAGAAGAGGCCAATATTTCTGGTCAGTAAAGATTAAGTGGTTTGACTTATCCTCAAAGGATGGCAAAATGCTTCTGTTTTAGCATTAATTTAAAAGTATAATACAGTTAGATAGGAGGCAATTTAAACAAAACAAAGAATTCATACCTGGTTTGCATGAATTCACTTCTGAACTGCAGACTTCAGTATATGCTGAAGTCCAGTCTCTCTTCTTCAAAAAGAAAAATACCAACCAAAATGAGAGGGAAAAGTTCTTTCATTTTGCACTTTTAGGCCTATTTATCATCGTAACACATTGAAATCGAAGGCCTGGAGCAGTAACTCTGTAGCATTTTGATAAAAGTCATGTGCAATGTACTGATTATCTTTGTAACTGGAAACTAGATATGGACAAATCCGCCACTAAAACCAGGTTTTGAATAGTTTAGAACACTGAACAGTCCCAAATTCACGGGCTGGAGTCCCCACTGAGCCTCTACTTTTCTGTTCACTCTAGGCCTTTCTCCTTTTTTGAAGCCTTAGGGCACTGCCATAGGGCTGTTCCAAAGGCAGAGGACAAGAGCTGTTTCAACTTAATGCAAAGATATATAAATTAATGACCTGTTTGCAGCCTTGCTATGAGGAGCATTGTCACACAGAAGTTCATTCCCCTTGAGAATATACACACGGTTTTGTACAGTAAACTCTCGATTGTCTCCTACAAATATTTTTACTTGGAAATTTCATGTTAAAGTTCTTTTATAGCCTTAACAAAGAGAGGTTTTGAAATCAGTGCTCTTGTTTCTTCATCGCTTTTATGAGCTGGGACATTACTGCTATGCCATCTTCATTCCTAACCAGACTTCCCATATAGATGTTGATCATTTTTTTTTCCAAGGACAACAGCATTGGTTTTGCATTTGTGTTATGTAAAAGAATTCAGATGTGAAATCCCATTTAGCATTCAGAAATGCTAGACTCACTTCTCACTTTTAGTCTGGTTTGAAGCTGACTCTGACTGTCCAAATGAGCTGTCTTTGTGTGTTGTGATGATTTAACATATTATTTCATCACGATAGCTAAAAACTTCCAAAAAATATTGTTGGTGCTGATTATCTCTTTTGAAAATGCTAATTCACACCTTCTATATTATTTTAACAATGAAAATATCCTATTTTGTGCATCCTTTGGGGTTTTTCTACTCTTTTATTAAATATGAATAATGAAAGAAATGTGTTTGAGAAAACTATACCATAGATCTTATGTCTGGTATCAGTATGCTAGCGAATACTAGCTGACCTTCTTGACTGTTGGAAAACTTAGCTAAAAGGAAGTGCCTAACAAGCATATTATTTCAATTTTAGATTTATTTTGTGTGGGAAGATGTTGGAGATCAAGATTGGTCTTGATGCAGGTAGCTAAAACTCTTCTTTTCCTAAGAGGAACAATACATTGTAATATCCATGTTCATTTTCATCCTTGGAACTGTATTAAACTGCCAGTACTAGAGTAGCAGCAATGCAAATCCACTGATTCCATGAAACCACTCTGGTTTAGATTGGTGCAAATGCCAGTGCATATGTACTTGTAGCTATTCCAGATATGCAGTAAAGTAGGTAAGACCAAGTCTTCTTGTAATTTTACATTTCCATTTTCTTCAAAAAAACTTACACTGCAGTTTACCACTGCCCAAATCTGAGAGTTAAGAAAACAGAAAAGATGAGGGGGTCAGTCAGAAACAAGAGTGAAACTGTCATAAGTTAAATAATAACAGTTTGGGGGAGGGGGAAGGCTTTGACCATTTCTCTGGATGGTTTTTTTAATAGTTTGCTGTTACAATTGTTTGCTTAAAGATCTATTGAACAGTTATCTGTTAAAAGTAGGGGAAATTATCTATATACAAGAGTATGTAGCATGAACATAGGTTATATTATCAAGACATTAGAAAATAAATTATAAAGATCAGTTCCACTTGCATTAGGAAAATGTATTTACCATCCTAATATTTCCTTCTCTGGTTTCTTGTTTGTCCCTCTTTTAGCTACTTATTTCCAAACAACTTTTAGACCAAGATTATTCTCTTGAATATTTTAAATAAGTTTTCAAGTAGATGTCAAAGCATGCTTGATCCATTCAGAAATTTATGCATTGTAATAGTCTAGTTGTCTTTGAACAAAATTGGAGTTTCTGACTTTTATGAACTCTGAAATTTCCTTGGCACACAAA
The DNA here is from genome assembly GCA_013397725.1 of Rhagologus leucostigma. Classification (NCBI taxonomy): domain Eukaryota; kingdom Metazoa; phylum Chordata; class Aves; order Passeriformes; genus Rhagologus; species Rhagologus leucostigma. The sequence goes on along the minus strand of VZTD01002860.1, from coordinate 2,088,424 downwards.
AGTTTTTGTTAGACTATGATATAAAATGCTTGTGTGGAAATCTGTTCTGGGCTCTAGGAAAATATGTGTGTTTTAGTAGCATGAGAATTAATATATTTTGTGCAATTTAAATAAGTGTGTGATTAATTTTTCTATGAGTTGCTGGCTATTGCAAATCCAATTTAGACAAACAAAATTCGAAATATAAATGCATTAGCTGAAAATATTTAATCATAGACATGAATATGAACTTATCATGCTCATTGCTTTGCACTTGCAGGTTGGCTTGAATTATTAATGCATTTTGTTGAGTGGAAGCAGAAGAGACAGTAGCAGTGATCTGGCTATGATGAGGAACATAGAGTTGCTGGTTGCTGGTTGCCAGCAGCAGTAGGAAACTATTTCTTCTTTGCTGTTGTAGCACAGCTGACCACACCTTCCCAAATATTGCCTCCCTGCCTGCCCCACATCCTTCTCATTCTGGGGTAGGGAGCAGTGATTTCATGAAGTCTGTTATTGCTGATGCAATGCCAGATCAAAAAAAAAAAGCTTCTTTTTTTTTTTTTCTCTTTGCAGTCTGATCCTTTGTGCAAATGTAGATGTATAATGCTAATAAAGGTGTTTCTCTTTTTTAGTCAGGTTTTTTTCCATATAGGAATAGAGTCAGCTTGTTACTAAAGTGTGTCTTTTAACAACGCTGACCAGCAGTTAAAAATTGCAGGCAGTTGGGGTATTCCATCATGTTTGTCGCTGTTTGTTTTCCTTCTGTCAGAAACCAATGTTGCAGCAATTGAAAATAGGAAATGAAGAAATAAAAAGTTGTATTCAAAGCTTGAAGTCAATGGAGGTTGCACTGAATTATTAAAAAATGTGATTTTAAAACTTCAGAAATAAAATTAATGTTGAAGCCTCTCCATTTCACTTGATAACCAGGTAATGGATGCAGAAAAAGCTAGCTGCACACTCCTGCCGTTACTTCACCTTCAATTATATTTCGATGTTGGTGTTTGTAGGTATAGGGCCCTGGTAGACAGGTTATAGTAAAGTTTTGTTAGTGAGGTGCATTGTACTTGCAAAGCAATGAAAGCAGGTGTTGTTTAAAAGGCTACCTGATGGGATGTATTGTGAAGGATCAGCAGCATTGTGTCTGTAGGGGTTTGATGTTTGAGACTCGATGGATCCTTCATCAGCAATCAGGGGTGACAGAGGCAAGGTCTGCAAACCAGGATCCAACCCAACCCTGGGGCCAATGTGTGGCACTACAGGAAGGGCTTCAGCATCTCTGGGGAATTCCTGGTATCAGACCAGACTTCAACAAGATGCATATATATGGCTGTAGAGAGCTTGTTTTCCTTCTCACTGTGGAAAATACAGATTTAAGGCCCAGGTAGGACTTGCTGCTTTTGTTTCAGCAGCTTGTTTGATTTGTGAGGATCCTAGATTTGACAAATTATTCTTTAAATACATTCAAAACAAGTAGTTTATAAGGAAAAAAAATCAGGATTAATATTATGCACTTCAGTACATTTTTCCTTTTTTTTTCATCTGTGCACCAATCACTGTTTTTTACTGTTATCTACTAATAATAGATGTGTGCTCAGGGCAAAAAGAAAAGCTGATTAAATGTTATATTATTGCTTTAGCTGTCATTTTTCAAACAGAGACCAAAAAATACGCGAGAAAATAAAAATAATAAACTTCCTGATTCTTCCCCCAGTGGCATCAAGCCACATGGCCTTGTCACGAAAAGGTCACTTAGATTTTAATGGAAAGGATGGCAGCAAGTACTTTGTTTTATGTTTGAGCTCTCTCCTCCTCGTTGTCTCTGTGACACAGCACAAGGCTGCTTCGCTTGTGGAGCCTGTTACAGCGATGGGTGTAAGGCAGCACAGCGAGTACCAGAGCTCTTGGGTTTGACAGAATGGGAGAATGACAGAAAAGAGAGGACAAAATCATATCCTAAGTGAGGCTTGTAGGAATATTACATCTGACTCCTGACAAGAGATTACTCCAAACCCAGCAGCCTTGAATATGAATCATTGTAATGAACTCTGCAGGGAAGTGCACCTGAAGACAGTCCAGAAACTCACTTTTAGTGAAATCGCAGTTTCTCCCCTACCTCTGTCTCTGACAGCATATTACTGCTACTATGTTTACTGGTACTCAAAATTTTTTGCTTGAATTTGTGGGTTTTGGTTCTTAGGAATTTATTTGTTAAAGGGTTGATCTGTTCCTTCCCCCCCATTTGATATATATTAAGATATAGGTTTTCCTGGAATTTTCTTATAAAGTAAGATTTTATTCTGGTGACTGTGTAACATTTTTGGGTAAAATTCAGTGGTAGTTTTTGTTTGTGAGAAAAATTGTTTCATTTTCCTGTGGGGGTTTTTCTTGTGTGAACTTTTTAGAGAGAAGTGTTAGCTGTGTGCCTTTAGCTCAGTATTGAATCAATGTACTGAAAAAAGAATAGTGTTCCTAATTCATTCTCACATTGGTTTCTTCCTTGTCTTCTCATATTTAATTGCTTAGTGAATCCTGCCTCTGCTTGGCTGAGATCTCTATGACGTTTACAGCTCAAAGCAGAGCGATTAAACAAGCACAGCAGCTTTACAGGAAACATGTAATTACCTTACCAAAAGTACAGTCATTATACATCTGAGATCCATAGTCTATCCATATGGGAGCAGGCTGCCAGCTCCAGTGTTGGTGATCCAGTTGCCTCAGGACTACTGCGTACCTATGTTCTTTGATATGGATAGTTTAGAAGTCATGGTCTAGGTATGAGACATTTGTAGCTGGTGGATCTCTCTTGGATACACAGACAGTTTTAGAATAGCAACCCTCTGAGTGCAACACCTCAGAGCTCGCAAACCCTCAGGTCTGCAATACTCAAAGAACTGTCGCTAACAATGAGGCCTGGGCTAATATCCCCACCCCATCTCCACACTTTACAAGGTGCAGCCCTTGCCTGCTGGGAAACACAAAGGGATTTGATGCGAGCATTCCACTGGGGAATTTATGATAGGTACCTTTGCACAAATACAAAGGGGTGTACACATCATTTTATCTGTGTGCATATGAATTGATTATAGTATGAATGTTAACATCTCAAATCTATAGTTAATCATTATTATAGTTGTAGGGAACCCTATCTAATTGCTCTGTAAATATTCATTACTCAGTGACTAAGTGCTGCTAAGCCCTTTTGCACCCTTATCTTTGCATCCGTATCCTTTGCACCCTTACCCCCTGTAGCATTCCCAGCTTCCGTATAAATCATTTCAAATTGCTTCTAATTTGATCTTCCTTTGTATGCTTTCATCTTTGTAGTAAGTAGTAGAGTGAACCTTGTCATCAAACTATATGAAGTTATATTTTCACAAATTTATATTAAATCCTGCTTTCACCAATGTCTTTGATGGTATTTCTTTAAGCAACCAAACCACCCATTTGCAACATAAGGATAGACCTATTTTAAATAGTTAAAAAGCTTCATAGCAAGACCAGTGTTCAACCACAAAGCAGAAAACCATTATGGACTGGTAGGTGATCTGCTAAACAGAGCTGCAGCTGACAGAAAAGGGATGTCTGCAGTGCCCTGTAATTGATATAGAATAGCAGTTGCAAACAGCCCTGATAACATAGGTGGAAACACATGGATGGGAGGGAATATTTTGAGATGCGATTAGATCCCCTTGCTAGCAATCTGCATCTGTACAAAGCCATGGGTTTGTTAAATTTATTTTTGCAGTTTCTGCAGGACAAAGGAGAAAATGAGACAGCACATAAATACAGATTATGCATTTTGTTGTTGGTAACTGCTATTTTTTAGTAATACTGGGACAAAAATGTGTTGGCCCTATGTATCAAGCCAACCAAGCAATTCTCTGCGTATCTACCATTTATTTCACATATGTATTACTACCAGCACTCCAAGTCATTAATTAAGCAGAGTTCTCTTATGCGTAGGTTTTGCTGGCAGGTTAATTATGGTTACCAGGCTACTGAATCAATAAATGAATGAGGGAAACAGATTGCATACCTAGAAGAAGCTGTGTAAAATTAGAAAAGGAACAGAGGGGCTATACTAAGGCAGTTTAAGGACAATTGTCACAAATTTGAATTTAAGCAAAAAACATGAATTGATTTCAAGATCTGTTTGGAAAAGAATATATTTTAAATGCTAATTGCAAGGAATAATAGAATAGGAATTATAAGGTTATGCTTTTCTTTCCCAGCTATTGGTACTGTTTATAAATGTATTCTCTTTTTATGCACTCATCTTAGTCTGCAAGAGTTGCATCTGTTTGTGGAGTCTTTTGCCCCACCTGAATTTGCAGGGCTATTGAATACGATAATATACTTGCTTCTTTTCAGCAAAAAGCATCAGAACTAGCTAGCTGACAGCCAAGACCTTCCTTTTTGTGTTTGATATGCTGCTCATATCCTGTCTCACAGTAAATTTTTTATATTTGCCAAAGGGGCAAACATAAATGTAAAGTAAATAGTTTCCAATATTTTTGTTATGCTGGAGTAATTTTTGTAAAAACTAATAATTAGCCCTAAAATTGGTGCTTCAAATTCAGTCACAAAAGGGAAATACTTCACTGGTTACTAGCAGAAGATGCACCATTTAAAAGGAAGGACATTGCTCAGAAAGGCTTTAGTTTCTTCATTCATGTTCCCTGTGAGAAACTCTTAGATGTGATGGCTTGATAACAAGCTGCCTGCCATAATTTCAGACACTGCTGGACTGAACACGTGCTGCTCCCAGTGACTTGGGAAGCAGTTACTGACAGTGGCATTGAGTTTCCCCTTCTGCACAATAGAACAGTTGATTTTTTGGTTGTGTCTCCATGCCCTAGTTCACTGAATGACACTGGAATTATATGAGAAAGGAATCTAACAGATAGAAAAGGTGGTAATTTGGCAGATGGAGCTATTTCTGGGAAGTGGAGCTTAACACAGAATATTCGGATTGGAAAAGTGGTAATCTGTGGTAATGCCAAGGAGGTCAGATTCACGTGCTGAGCTGGGGCTGCAGTGCACTTGTGTCCTTGTCCTCTTGGCATCATCTCTTCTAATAACGGAAGCATGAAGCGGGCTCTCTGGTTGAGCTGGGTGGCCAAAAGCACAGGCCTCCTCTGCTTCCAGTTGTCCTGGTTGAAAAAGCTACAGCTCCCAATTGCATGTCTCAACATTTTCTCTGGAGATGTTGGTCCTCCTGACCCACCAGAGTTCAGTGAGCTACTTGGACAACCATTCTTTAGTATGTCTCAATTCACAGAGGCAGGTTAACGGCCTCTAGCCCTTAGGTGATGTCTTTGGTGACTTAGTTCTTTCTGACATAGATAAGATAGAGAGTACTTCCATGTGCAGCCCACCTGGCAAATTTGAGGGGTCTCCAGTAATGTGATGGTACCCCTTGGGCCAGAAAAGATTGTGAGAGCAACACCTTTGGTGTTCTGACTGGCCACTTAAGTTATTCTTCACTCTATAAGCCCCACCATCCACTTTGGTCACCCTGGAGGATAACTTGCCTTTGACCCATTTGTGACCCTTAGCACTTCATCCCTCTGTGTCACTTTCCACCTTTTAATGTTCTTTTTTCATCCATTTAAATTGAAAATTTCTCAGAAGAAGGTGTTTCTGTTTTCAGGATGCCAAGCCAAGCAAAACAAAGCCCAAATCTTGTTCAGGTCTTTCAGTTTCTGCTGAAATAACTAATGAGGTTTCACGTGAGCTGTTGCAAAGCGCCTAGAGACTGTGAGATTTGCCTACACAGTTGCCATGGTGCACCTTGGCCAAATAGTTGTTTGTAAAGCAATTTTGTTTCTAATATAAAAGGCACTGTATAAAATCAGTTCCTATTATTTTTCATAGAGAATTTTCCATCCAAACTGTAAGCTTAGAATTGCTGACTATCTCCTTAAACACTTCCAGATAATAATGATACATATTCCTCCAGCTAACATATATCATTACTTTTTATCAAGCAAAGCTTAGTTCATAGCTCTAGAAATACTATGATTTACTGGCCTCCAGCCAATCTGTTAATTACCCACTAGTTCCTTAATGCAGCTGGGGCTTTGTTTGATTTCAGTGTAAGTTATTAACTTGCTGGTAAAGGATCAGTACCTCATAAATTATTTCTCTAAATAACTTTACAATGCTACACAATTTTAATATTTTTTTTCTTATAAATAAGAATAAATATGTGGGGGACAGTTTTAAATTGCAGTTATGTAAGGCAAGTCTTTTGATTTGAAGTATCAAATAGTAGTATGAAAAACATCCAAGTGCCATAGATCTGTTACTTATGCACCTTCCTGTCTGTGGGAGAATCTCAGTACTTTTACATATATCAGACTGAGTGAAGACTGATTTGTTTTGTAGTGCTTAGTTTGGTTTTGTTTTTTTGGTCATGTTGTTTTAAAATTGTAAGACCAGATAAAGAGATCTTGGGCCAGGCTTCACATGTGGTAAGTCCATTGAGAGAATTTACAATAGTTAAGGCTCTGGCTGTGTTAAAGTAATTGAGACCGGTAATAGACTTTATTGATCTCTTTTTATGTATCTCATCCCATTCTCTCTTTTTTTTTTTTCCCCAGAAGTTGTAAGCTACTTATTTTTTTTTTTAAATGTGGGAGAATAGATGGAAAACTCACTGTTTTCAGAAGGAAAAAGCTGTGACTGTCTGGGAATACCTGGGAAGCATCCTTTAGGCAGATTATTTACCTTAGGTCCTAGGCCTTATTTAGATGCCTTCTATCTGGTAAATAAGCCAGTGGCCAGGATAGCTGACTTAAGGACAGGTATTACACACTCTTCTTGCAACGGGCCATTACTGTGTTCTGTGTGAGCTGAACTCCCTGAGACAACTTAGCAAATATGCCCAGGTGAAAGGAAGTATATCAATCCATTTTCAGCTGTAACCTCAAGTGAAAGGAGAAGTTAAAATCTTCCAGTCAAACACAGTGGGCAAAAAGTGGTGTTCTTGTCTTGTGATGTTGTATTCATCAGACTGGATGAGGCGCTCGCCTGAAACAGTGAACCCCCATGGTAAGTGGCTGGCAAGGTTCTGGAATAATCTAGAAATCACTTCACCTAATAAAATTTATCAGGATCAAGTCTGCTTGACCATGGCTTGTTAATATGGTGTACTAGTTTAAAAACAAACTAGTAAGAGACTCCAAGTCAGAAATACAGTTTAATAGGAAAAAATAAAATAAATGCAATAGTACAAAAAAACAATCCACTGACAGAGTGAGACTACAACCTGACCCCCTGACAGTCAGGAGGTTGGTAGCAGTCCAATTAAATGGTGGCTGCAGTCCTCCTGGAGTGATGGTTCTGTTGAAGCAGTGATTCTGTAGAAAAGGTCTGGTCTTCCTCTGGGAATCCAGTGGAAAAGGCTGCTTATGCTGTTCGAAACCCCAGATTATATCCAGGTGGGAATGCTTGGCTCCTTCTCTCTGGGCGGAGCATCACAGTGGGATGGTGAGTCATGAGGCAAGGCATTGTTGGGCCCATTAACAGGAGATAGTCCGGAGGGAGGAGGCAGGGAACATTGCTACACCTGGTTTCAACAGCTCATGAGGATGGTGATAGAATACACTGTAACCCAGGACATCTGGGTTTGGGTGGAGGCTCTAAGGAGTGGGTGAAGTGGTATGAGGAGACAGAGAAGAGCACAGTCTGTACAAGAAGGCTGAGGGCAGTAGGGCTTGCCATAGTGGGTACTGCAGAGAGCAGCAGCAGAAGCTGTGCTAGAAGCAATAGAGAGGAATACAGTGCTTGTTCTCCTGCTCTGCTCTTGGCTTCAGCCTGAAGGAAAAAGAGTTGACATACCCAAAGCTACTTGTGATGAACTGGTAGCTTTTGTGTTGTCCTGCTTACTTCTTTTTTTTTTTCCCTCCCCCAGAAAAGCCTCAGCCAAGGTCACATGGTACTGCACAATAGATATTCATTTACAAGCGCTCCCTGTGGTGGGAGTTCAGCACCCACATAAGAAAGAATGACTTAAAAATGAGAGCAACTACAGAGGTGAACTCTGTTGTCCCTATTTGTGTAGGCTGGTGTGGACACTGGCTGGCTAACTAGGGGGAGAGGCAGATTGCCCACCTAATGTACACCAAAAGGAAAGATACAGGTTTGTATCATTGCTGAGGGGTGGTTCTGACTGAAAAAATAAACACCAAAGGAAAGCAGCTTTAGCTGAAAATTGGATTCTTGGCAGCAAGAAGTGCCTGATCTGATTGTTTGTACCTTTTTTTACTTGTCTCTCCTCTTTTTCTCCCCTGGCCCTGTGACTTTCAGCCCTTTCAGGATTACCAGTCAGTCTCTCTTTGCCTGGAAGGAACACTCTGCTCTAGTGTGGAAGTGACAGCTTCTTTTATCTTGTGTGCTATAGTTATCTAACTTGTGCATCTCAGAGCAAAACTGATAAAGACTGCTAAGACAAGATGGTCATTTTCAGTCTTTAATAGCTTATCAGGTTTTAAAACCCTCATGAAAGAGCTGTGTGTTAGCTAAATGATGATTAATAGGGAAGCTTATGAATAAAATATACCAATTTATGTTTGATTTTGTAATAATAGTGTTAGACTTGTCTCTTTTCTCTGACTTAAGTCTATATAAACAAAGGGATCACAAGAGAACAGCATGTCTCTGCTTGTTTAAATCAACTGGAATTAGTGGCACATGCCCTTTGTGGTACCCAAGTTAGGTGGAAGCGCTGAAAATTATTGTGGTTTTGTACCAGGATAGTCCAAGATTTAAAACTAAGACCTAACCCACCTACTTTATATCAGAAGATTCAAACAGTCTGTGGAACAATATAGGAACTGTAATAAAGTTGACATTTTTGTGTCATAGGAGGGGAAAAAAAAGGGTATTGTCATGATTAACTCTTGGTTATTTTTTTTTTCCCAGTTGTTATGCAGGTTGCTATAGAGGCACCGTAGGGAACTTTCTGCCTGGGTGAGAAGATAGTTGTGTTTACAGTGCAAGTTCCCACTTGTGACAAGGTGGAGGATCCATCCGTAGATGGAGGGTGGGCGCTTTCAGGTTTTGAATATTTACCTGTCGTGTAGTTTAAGCTGGCTGGGCAGCAGGTTCAGATAGATAGAAATAAGCTATTTGCAAGTACAGTGGCACAGTCAGATGAAGATTGCCACTGATAAAAACAGTTCAAATTTTTATTTAGAGAAACAGGGAAAGCAGTCAAGTACAGGAAGGTAAAAGCCATACAAGATCTCAAGCTTATTTCCTATGCCACTATGAACAATTAAGTTTACACAGCACTGTCAACTGGTTGTGGGTTTTTGTTTATAATGCAAATGCACTGATGTTCTCTTTCTTCACTTGCAGCTGCCCTGAGAGCTTGTGCTGATGGAGGTGCCAATCGGCTCTACCACATCACCGAAGGGAGCCAGGAAAGGTATGTAAGCAATACACTTGAAGTCATTGAAGTAATCTTTTCTCAATGAAAGTAAAATGTGGAGGAACAGGATCTGTTCAGTTACTTAAGTAGCTGCCTGCTCTGTGCATGGTACTTCAAAGAACTGTGGCAGGTAGTATAATATTTTCTCCACATTATCTTAAATTTTTATTCCCAGCTACAATTTTTAAAAACACAGGTAGCCTGAAATATCATTTTCCCTGAAGCCCACTGGTCTTTTTTCCTCTTGAAAGCTCTTCTCTCAGTCTATCTTATTTTGTGCATCCATCAGAGTTAGGCCTCTGAAAAAATTTGCTGTGCCCCTAGCAAGGGTTGCCTAGAGGAACATCTGATGCCTGTCACCACAAGCTGAAACAACGTATGTCCTCTTCATTTTTCATGTGAGGCCTTAGAGGAAATCTGCTTACTTAGTGAAGTGAGGTGGGTAATAAAATAGGAAGTCTTTTTGAATTATTTCTCAGTTAGCATCAGGGCGTTATAAATGACCAAAGACAAGCACAGAGACTTATCTATAAATGTGTACACTAGGTGAGGAAATATGACCGAAAGAATATGCTCTTGTTTCCTGCAATGGCATTTAAAATTGTAAAACATCCCGGGTTTCTGCACCAGAAGTGTTCATCTGGGGTTGTGATGCAAAATACTTTGTTCAAGTGATTTCTTATTTTTGTAGTGGAACCATGGAACATTGTGCAAACTTAGCTTTCTAAGGATTCTTTTTGCTTGTCTTTAGGATTTTCAGTTGCTTTGAGCAAGAATTCATAAATAAGTAGTTTCATAAAAGCAAATTGATAAAACTGACTCTTGGGGCAAAGTAATGAGAAAGGCATCTGGTAGAACTTACAAGCTTATGAACAGTTTTATTCATACAGCAAAATCTCATGGAAAGTATATGATGGAGACATGAGGAAGCTCAGTTTCCTCCTCTCCTTCAGAATAAAGACAAGAGTTAGAGAGGAAGACTGTAGTCTAAAAGTAAAGATTAAACTAAAAATTTCTTCCTTTGTCACCTGTGAGAAGTTTATCTGAAGTGCTACTACTGCTAAAACTGAGACTGGAGTCTGGGAAGCACTACTGTTGTAGACTATGTTCTATAACATTCTATTTCTCCTTTTCTAGTAGTTGCTCACAGAGCCACGAAAAATGTAACCAGCTGTCTGCTTGAATTCAAGATTGACTTTCAGCAAACAGTTCTCTTTGATAATGGTGATGCTCTCCAAAGAACAACATTTAAGAGCTTTTGCTTTCCCTTCTCTGCTAACCCATTCATCTGTTCTGCATACCTTTATGTTTGTATTAAATAAATATAATTCAGGGGGAAATGGATGATTATACTTTGACTTAATAGTTCTTTCAGTCTTACATACTTGGCCCTTGGAGTATTCTTTTCCTCTATCTTTCTTCTTCTCATCTTAATTGCTTTGGGTAGGTATATTTTACCTTCAAAGTAGTTCCTTTGAAACAAAAAAGATGTGCATAATTTGGATTTTTGTCTTTAAAGAAATCTTTCTGCTGGAAAGAATATCCATTTACTTCTCTGAAGTATTTTTCTTTAAATTCCCTGTCCACTGTTATTAAAGAGCTGTCTGCTCAGACTCTACTGACATACTAATAATTTTTTAATGCTGTCTTAACCTTCTTTTAAAACTGTACTTTATTCAAAGCCCTGATATCTAATTGTGTTGTATCAAAACCTAAAAAACTGTAGTCCTTTAATTTTACAGAGATTATTGTATACAAGAGCTATAAATAAAGAATTTGACTGATATTTTGGGCTTGATTCTTAGTGACACTAAATTTTGTGAAGAATCCTTTAGAATGGGAATTGGTGATAATATTTTGGGAAAAGAACAGCTTGCAATATGGGACTGTTGTACAGGTGTCTTCCTTTGGAGATAAGTTCATATTACAGAATCACAGAATGGGTAAAGTTGGAAGAGACCACAAGGGACTGAAGAAGCCCTTCTTGTTGTCCTTGACAGGCTTGGTGAGCCTCAGTTCCAGATGGGTCTTGACCATCCTCATCTTATTTATACTTACTCTGACAACCTCTCGCTATTCATTCCAAGTGTCCTGACACTGATTCCATTTCGTCTGTATTTCTTGCTTACACTTGAGTAATGACAGGAGTTCCTTGTTCATCCACAAGCTTCTTTCCCCCTGGCCTGATTTCTTTCTCTCTGGGATGCAACATTCTTGAGACCGGAGGAAGTGATCCTTGAATATCAACCCACTCTCTTGGACCTCTATTTCCTGCAGGCCTCATTCCCAAAGGATTCTTCAAATAAGATCCCTGAAGAGGCTAAAGTTAGCTCTTCTGAAGTTCATAGTTACAATCTTACTCACTGCCCTGCTTCCTCCTTCCACACACTGAACTACACAGTCTCATGGTCACGACAGCTGAAGCTGTGCCCAGCATTCACATCTCCAACAAGGCCTTCTCTGTTTATTAGTATAAGGTCAAGCAGCACACCATTCCTTGCACAATCCTCCACTTCTTGTGTCAGGAAGTAGTCATCAAGGCTTTCCAGGAACATCCTGGACTGTTTGTGCTTCACTGTGTTTTTTCTCCAGTAGATGTCAGGGTAGTTAAAAGTCCTGCACAAGAACCAGTGCCTGTGACTTTGAGGCTGCTTCGAGCTGCCTGTAGAAGGCCTCGTCAACCTCCTCTTCCTCCTGCCCAGGTGACCTGTAGCAAACACCCACAACAGCATCACCCTTACTTGTCTGTCCTTTTATCCAAACCCATAAGCCCTCAACTCACTCATCATCCTCACCAAGACAGAGCTCAATACATTCCAAGTGTTGCCTCACTCATAGAGGGCAACTCCACTACCACACCTTCCTGGTCTGTCTCTCCTAAACAGTGTGTAGCCCTTCATGACAACATTCCAGTCACAGGAGCTATCCCACTACATCTCCATAATCGCAGTTAGATCTGTGACTGCACACGGTTCTCTAATTCCTCCTGCCTGTTTCCCATACTGTGTGTGTTGGCCTACAGGCACTTTATAGAGGTATTTGATTGTGTCAGTATCCCAGGAGAGGTGCAAAGGGATGATGCATAATCTTGTCTACTGGTTATGTCCTTGGCTGCTTGTGTTTAATTGAGGTATTCCCTCTTAAGCCTCCTTTTGCTGCTACCATGGTTTCTGTAGTTCTTCCTCAGTGCTGAACAATTCTTTAACTTGCTGTTCATTATGTTGCCCTATGCTGGTGGATGAAAAGCAGCAAAGGGTGATTCAAGAGCCCCCTGCCTCCATCTGTTTCCTGTTTTCTCCACTGATACCTTGACTTGCTTTTGTGCTAGACCCATCAAGCAAAGGAAGTTCACACCTTCCTCTCTATAGCACTGCAAAGGCTGACACAGCAGTGAGACTTTATGTCATGAGGTTAAGGTATGTAAGATGTTATATGTCTTCCTCTGTGTTTGTGATGTCATTTTTATGATGTTTGGTTGGTTTTCCCATTTTCTCAAGAAGTCTTGAGTTGCAATTATTTTTGTTCAAAAATAAAGCAATCCAAGAAAATCTTTATTTTTGTAAGTGCTAACAAGGAGAAACCGTGCTGGATTTTTTCAATCATATGTTAAAACAAATTGCCTTCTAAAGCATGAGGGCTAAGAAGAGTACCCAAAAGGGTGGGATAACTTTCCCTTAAAGAGGGTGGTCCTTGGGAGCTGCCAGTGCCGGGGACATAGGAAAGACAGGAGTGAAAAAGGACTGAATGCTGGTGCTTTTCTCTCTCTGACTGTACAGTCCAGAAAGGTTATTTTCCATAGACTGTTAACACCAGTTCCCACTTAGAAATAAGGATTAGTGCTAAACCATTCTTGATTGCTAAACATTTGCAGCTAATCAGAGTTAAAGATGAGTTACTGATCTTTATGGGTCTTTTGCTCTGCCTCATTCTGTCTGCCTTGCCTATCCAATTTTGAATTTTCTTGAATCATTATGAAGCACTGCTTTCCACTTCAGCATTAGGCTGTTGCTTATCTGTATCACACTACAGAACTTGTTTCTCAATACTTTCTGATTAAATTTTAAGGTATTGATTAACCTGGCTGTCACTGGCTTTGGGGTATACAAAGGTGAAAATGCATTGAAAACTGTCATCACATTGGAACCTTTAAAACCGATCATTAGTTCTTGTGTCTTGGATGCTGTTTTCCAGAGAGATGTCAAATCCATTGTGAACTCAGGTTTTGCAGTGTTAAGAGCATCAGGTTAAAGAGGGGAGCAGTGAGCTCTCCAAGAGGATGGATAAGCCAATCATGAAAAATACTGTTTCTGGAGTTCTGTCTGATATTTCAGACTTGCTGTGTGACACTCGTTGGCTTGCCTGCAGTCACTGAGAACATCACTTTCACTGTCCTTTCAGTTTCTTCCTGTGAACTGTATAAAATATAAGAGTAGCAGTAAAACTGGAAAATGGTAGCATTTTCTACATATTAAACATACATGAGGTGAACTCAGGTAATGCATGAAAATGCAGCTGGTACTATACAATTCTTCTCTGAACTAGGCATACATGCAGACAGCTTCAAGAAGCTCTACAGGAGTTTTTAAAAGTTAGGAACAAATTTTGTAGACATTTGCAGTTGATTCAGCTGCTAAATTTCAAATACAGACCTCGAAAAAATCTTTTTACAATCAACTTATATTTTTGACATCCCTGTCAGGATGCAATTCCACTTGGGCCTTAGCTTGGCTAATTTCATCCATCCCCAGGCAGAACTCTGTGCACTCCAGCTGCTCTCTTACAGAAAGGGCAACTCTTTTTCCCCATCTTCCTATCCTGTTCTTCCTAAGAAGCCTGCATCCCCTCATTGCAACACTCAGTCATATTTCTGTGATCCCAACAAGATTGTAGCTCTGCAGCTGCACACAGATCTCTCTGTTTTTCTTCCTAGCTGCATGCATTTTCCAGGGTCTTATTTTGCATTGAAGTTTGAAAGCTAAACAAAATTTTAACCTTTGAATAGGAAGACTAAGCTGGTGTAACTTCCGTGAGGAAAAGAAGTCGTCATCATCTATTTGCTTACATGAAAAGTGGAATGGTATCTCATAGTGTCTGTGTATTTTGATGGTTTCATGTGTGCATTTTAACGGTTAGTGAGGGTTAGTAGTGCCTTGGCTACTTAAATTGGCTATTTATACTTTACACTCAATTTTACTAATCTGAGAACCGGTGCCTCCATTGTCAAGATAAACAAAGAGAAACAGCTAGACAACAGCTAGCAAAACCCTTCAGTAAAATGAGATCTTCTGTCTTTTTTCCTGAATAACCTTCTACTCATGGAAAAGTGGTCCCTAATAAGATTATTAGACTGAGAAATTCATACATACTTTGCTGTGTTCCATATTGGATTAGAAATAGGGTACTTATGAAGGTAATTAGCCATTGACATAGCTTAATGTAGAGTTGAGAGGAATGCTTTGCTTGAACTCTTTAGATTAAACTGAGTATTGTTTTTAAGCTATCTTATATTCAGGCAAAATTTAGGACACTGATGCAGAAAACACTGAATGAAATTATCTGAGTATAGAGTTATACATGAAGAGCACAATGATAATTTCTTGTCTTTAAAATCTATTCATTGTATGATTTGAGGAGGATGTGAGATAGTTATACTCGTGAGGTTTTTGCTTTATTCATGTTGATATGAGAATATGTTTTAGTAATGTTTAACAAAAATAGCCTCTGAAACTGTGAGGTCAAAGCTAGCACCTTTGCTGTTAGTGGTGAAGAGTTCTTTGATTTGAGGGATTACAGTCCAAAAGCCAAGAAAGTTGAAAGCTCAGTCAGTGCTTTATTTGTCAAATGGCTTAAGGAGATCTCTTACATCAGACATCTTTGCCTGACCTAAAAACTATAGCAGTGTTTAAAGATCAAAATTAGAATCTTGCATTTATCTTAATAAATTCTGCAGGAGCATTCAGAAGAACCCTCCCTATATAGAGTTTCCTCCTTTTAGAAATACCTGACTTGGGATCCATTTTTAAATCTTTAGAAAACAGCCAGGCACCAACAAGTTTAAAGAAACCAAAGAAACTTACGTCTCAGTGTTTGGAAAGATGAATCCATTTGAAGTTAAATAATGTGTTTGTTTCAGGTAGTGCAGATGAGACATTCTCAAGATACCTTATGATCATGTAGTTTTTTGCTTTTTTCATTTATATCTTCAATTTAATTACTTTCACTCTATTGCATTTTCAAATACATTTATATTCCAGTAGCTGTGCACTGTTAATATAAGTCAAGATTTGTTTCAGAAACAATGAAGAGTTGAGGTAGCAAGACATGAATATCACAAAATATGCATAGTTTCAGTCCTCAATTTAAACCAAAATTAGCCTCCTGTATTGGAAGGAGTTTCCTGAAAGTATTAGGGCAATAACATCATTAGGCGTATCAGACTTGTTTGGCCTCTGAATCAAATGCTTACAGAAATTATGAGAGTTGGAAGTCATTGGTCTATTTTTTTACTGCTAGGTTCATCTTCATATTAAACAGCTGTATAAGCCAGACCCAGGAGTATGTATTCTTCTGGAGTAAAGGAGTTATTTCTATTCACTTAGTCATCATATGCTGTAAAGGAAAAATCTGGGAGTTACACAGCCATTAGTTCAGATTCACTTGAGAATTTTAGGAGAAGCAGAAGTACTCTTTTGCATATCACAAGAAGTGGAGATATATTTTGAGACACCAGCAACTGAGTTTAGTTGGAGGTGCTTCTAATTGTACTCACTACATAAGCCATAACAGAAAATGGCCGAGTTTGTTTTTATCATTCCTTCATGTCAGTGATTGAATTTGGACTGAATCTGAGTCTGGTTCCTGTTCCTGGATCTCCCATCTGAATTGTTTATTCAAAGGAACAAGCTGGTTTTATACACTTCCCCAAGACACAGCATTTCCTTACATGGTAATGCTTACTACACGACCCAACCTGTGTTGCAACGTCAGCAAAGCACCTTCTAAATGTCGTTCTCTGGGGTGATCACGCACTGTTCCCCCCCCTGTCAGCTTCCAGCAGGTTCCTCTCTGTAGGGGACTGCTGCGTGACACCTCCTCCCCCCAGGGTCTGTGCTGCCATGTGCTCCTTTGTGCTGCCATGTGCTTATCTTTCCCCATACCTTCAAACTGAAAATCAAATAGCAGATAATAATAAAACATACGGTCTTAAAAATATTAGCAGTATCTAGTTCAGATTAAATGACTCTTTACGTTGAATTTCTATTGTTTTTGCTAGTCAAGATGGTAATTGTAGAATCATAGTAATATTTATAGCTAAAAATGATGGGAGGTGACAGCACTGCCTGTTGTTGTGACCCCTGAAAGTTAAGATCTCTAATAGAAAGAAGGCTTGGTCTCGTCATGCCCTTACAGAAGCTGTGAAATGGCTGGCTTTGCATCCCTGAGGTACATGTGTGTACGCGGATGCATGAATGCCTTGTTTCTTTTATGTCAGGAGACAATGGAAGCGAGTTACTGTCTTACTACAGGAGCATGCTTTCTTTACAGGAGGAGAGTAGAAAAGAAAAAGCAGTCCTAGGTAGAACCTCTGGATATGGTTCTCAAGAGGCAGATGTAGATGGACCAAGTTTTGTCTAGCCGAAGACTGAGAGTATTGTCTGCATGTTAAAATGGAGAGCTGGGAACCAAGACTTTTATTTTGTTCCTTTTTTAATTTGCTTAAAGTCATGCAGTGAGTTACAAAATCATCTCACATTCTCAGTTAGTCACCTTTAAAATGCAGGAAAATAGTTCTTAAGAATGAATAAAATGCTCTCCTCATTCACATGATCTCATCAGAGTTTCTGATATTTCTTTGTTAAAAGATGAGCCTATCAAAGGTCCAGTTATCATTCCACGTGAGATCAGTATTTAATAATGAATAGTAGGTTCTAGGTCGAAGCAGACTTGATCTCCAGGAGTGCTCCAGGGATCTTCATGCTTTGGCGTAAATCTGCTGATTTTCTTTCTTTCTCTGCATACCTCAGTACATTCAAAGATGGCATTAGGACCCTGTTGTTTCAGTCACATCAACAAACATCAAGTGTGAATCTCTGCTTTTTTAGAATTATTCTAATCTTGCTTAGGAGTAGATAAGAAGGACCAGGACAAAAGTCTGGGGAGGTGGAGTGATGAGCAAATACAAAACAGGTGGACAGTTCAACTTTAGAAACCAGGTCTCCTGGCTGCAAATGAGGTGCTTTGCCCATAAAACTGCTCTGTCCCAGTAAGAGCGCCATAAAACAAGTTTAAATTGCCAACCAGGAAATCAAAGGGTCACGATTTGTCCGGATTTGTCTAGAAAAAAAAAAAAGCAGGGAAAAAAGGAACTGAGAAAAAGAGAATAAAGGGACACTTTCAATTAATCCCAGGTCTTTCAATCAGAGGGTTTGTACTGCTTCAGCTTATTCTTCAAATAGCTGTATCTCTGCCCCTAGTGTACTG
Organism: Rhagologus leucostigma; assembly: GCA_013397725.1. Taxonomy (NCBI): domain Eukaryota; kingdom Metazoa; phylum Chordata; class Aves; order Passeriformes; genus Rhagologus; species Rhagologus leucostigma. The sequence continues at coordinate 2,070,519 of VZTD01002860.1, read as the reverse complement.
TAAGTAGAGGAATGTCATTGCCATCTGGGTGATTTCTGGCTTTATGACATGGTAAAAATCATTTATGGCCACCCCAATGCTAGAAGTTAGGACTTTGCAATGATAAAATATCTGTGCATTGAGTCACATCTGGAACAAGCAGTTTGGAAAAGATTCCTGAGCTGGCCAAAGAGTACTCAGGACTTTATAGTGGTTTGGTTTGCTGTGCCTAAGGAGTAATTCTCAGGATCCAGGACAAGCTGGCTTTGTGTGTAGTGTTAGGGTGAAATGCATGCCTTTGTTTCCTTTGCATGTCTGACTATCAATAGAAATTAAGGATTAAGCCAACAATGCTTGTTTTTATGGAGCAATGCTTTCTACAGGTGTTTGGGGCAGTCCAGGGACTGGGAGTTTTCCTATTCTTGAAACAAAGCAAAACTAGAAAGTTCTTACAAGCCTCAAACCAAGCTGGATCTTTGCTGCAATAGTACTTGTCATTTAAAATTTAAAGTACGGATTTTATATTGAACATGGCAAGAATGATCTCAGATTTGAAAGAAGCTCTGTTGAGACCTGAGAAGAATGCCAAGAGCAGTGTTCAATTAGGGACCACAGAAATCCAGGCGCTATCAATGCCTTAAAATGAATTCATGTTAATAAATGACCTTGAAGTTGACTAATCTGCACTGTTGCACTTCAGACATTTAGGAAGGGATTACTAGTGCTATAATACCCATTCTCTTTTTTGGTTCTTGGTTGTATTTTTTTCATAGCCTGGAAAATTCCGGGAAAGAGCAGGCATAGCCGCTTGCAGGTAACTTCAAATCACAGCATATTGCATAATGGGACAGAACACAAAAAATACCCATAGATAAATTATTCATATTAGCTTTTGCTGTCTCTAAAATGTTCTTTCAGTAAACTTATTAGTGACTGTTGGAGCATAAACATTTTCTGGGTGTTTATTACTTGGCTTTCTTTCCTATTCTCTTTTTTCAGGAGACTCTGCTCTATTTTTATAAATATGTGAAAGCCAGAAGTTCTGACTTTTAACAATTGGCATTCAGATGGACACTTTTATTTTCAGAACAGATGATTGTATTCTTCGAGTCTGTTTAAATTTAGTGTTAGTGAAGCCAGAAGCTTGCAAATGGGGAAACTTTATGTATTGTAGAATATAATGAGAAGTAAAAGTTGAGAATATAAATTCGTTCATCTTTAAACCATTTTTCCTAGTTGTTCTGCTAAGATTTGTTTTTAAACCTAATTGTATTGCAAGAGTGGTTTCGTTTTACAAATGGACTCTTTCAGCTTTTCATTTAAAAATGTTTTGTGCCACAGTTGTTTTCACAGAAAATGCTGTCAAGAACAAGGAACTGTGTTCTCAAGCTGTGATCAAGGCTGCTTATTACAGTTGATAACTAAGATTATTGAATAAATTTAATTTTTAGGGTGAGGAGATGAATACCCTGTGCCTCTTCTGACTAGGATAAACCATAAAGCAAAAACTGCAGAACCAGTTGCCATACACATGAAGGGTTGAGCATCAATTAATTGTTGGTTGATTGAAAGTTGGACTAGATAAGGTTGCCAGTCACCTCTGCAAATTCCATAATTTAAGGCAAGAAGGTTAAGCCTTGTTAAAAAATTGGAGCTCTCAGACACCACAGAATCAGTTTTGTTCTGCTACCAGAAATAACTTGCTCAAGCATGTGGATAATGTGTACAGTGGAACCTCCAAAGCTGCTCTTGGATACACTTATATTCAGAGAAACTCAAATCTCCTTCAACTCATAGTTCATACAAAAATCACACTCATGTGTGTGCACATTCCTTTCCAACCACCATACTACTTGCCTTATTTAGATAATAGCCTGGGCTTCATTTCTGCAAAATGGTGGAGGAAAAAAATCTTGTAATGCTTTGAGTAAGTTGTAGTAAAAAAAAAAAAAGGATAAATTTCTGTCTCTTGCATGCAGACGTAAAAAAAAAAAGTTTTAGTTGGTATACCTGAAAACATAGTGAATGACAATTATAGAGAAATGTAGAGAATTCTGATTTTTGAGCAAGGGAAGAAAGAGTTATCTATTTTTGATAACAGATAAAATGAAAATACATCAGGCATTAATGTTAAAAGATAGTCGAAAGGCTGTTGGAAATGGTGTAAGCCGTAGAGAAATATCTTGCCTACTGATTCCAAGTAACTGAGAAGAATGATGTCTGATCATACAGCAGGGATATTAGATTGAAGGTTACAGAGTGTCTTAAAATAAATGGAAATGCATAAAGGTCCACTGGGGTTGTGTTTTGATGCTTTTTCTACCTGTGTGGGACATTCCACATGAGCAAGCCTAGAGTCTATTTGCAAACTGCTTTTGGTGTCTCTGCAGAACCCTGGACCAGTATCAGCACATCCTTCAGCTCTGGCTCATTAACTCAGCTATGAAATAGGGAGTATTTTGACTGAAATATGCACTAAGGCACTAAGATGGTTTCTGATACCAGCGTGAACATGTTCTGTATGCTGTGGGCAATGCCTTAACTTGAAAATATTTTCCATTTTTCTTATCTTTGTGTAAGCACTTGTGTACATATCAGCACCTCAGGAACAGATTAGTACTGCAAGGATACGACTAGAAGAGTGAACTTTAGAGAGATGAGAGAAGAGAGCAATAGATAAAGGTCTGGATGACAACTCTAGCATACCATCAAAATACCTGTATGTTGCAAGGCAGTCTGAACATGGAAACATTCAGAATAAAAATCCCTCTGTCCTGCAGTAGTTCTTTTTGGTTCAAAGAGGGGCATGTGCATGTACTGTACAATTACTGAAATGGGCTAAGGAAGAGATGCATTCAGGTTTTATTGGCTTTGGAGTGATGTCCTTGTTTATTCCTCTTGTTTATTCCGAGGAATTTTAAACTGACTACAAAATAAAAAGGGTCAGACAAATAATACTTGAGAATGAATACAGCTGAACATGGTCAAAATTTATGTTTCATTCTAGAGAGAGAAGAAACAAACCAAGACTGACCAGTGACTATCTCTGTGGGCACACAGCATGAAGATCCTGCTAGAAATTAGGTTGTGGCTTTTTGGGATTTTGAAATGCACCTGGTGAATGAGGGGAACTGAGATTCCATGCAAGTTTGTCAGTTTTGTTCTCTTTTTAGTGTTACTTAGGTATTTTTCTTTATTGTCACAACACAGAAATATATGGGGCCTGTGCTTGTTGAATAGGGACGCAGATTGCCTTTTGTGAAAATTCAGGATGTTCTATTGACTTAATTGCTAAGATATTAAGCACTAGATGCCTAAGCAATTGCACCTTCTTCATGCATTGCCCTGAGTTCTTGCGTTATAACTAATGTTTTACATGATACATCACTTCTCTGTGGTGATTGCAAGCAGGCAAATCGCCACAGCTCGATGTAATGTTTTCAGCAACCTGATATTGTTCCAAGAGCCTGTAAAATGGATGGAACAAGAGTGAGACTCCTACTGTTACTTTGTCAGTAACCACATCTTCCAGAGACTGGGACATAATCCATTTTCATCCCTTGTGCTTTAAAAAAAATCCCAAACCAAACAAAAAACCTTTTAACTGTGTTAAATATTGTTTGAGCATCTATTACTCTGATTTCATCATTGGAAATAGTTGGAAATTATTACTGCGTACTGTATGTGAAATAACTTCAAGGTGCCCACACTCTGATGAAAATATTTAGAATATTTAGAATAGTAGCAGTAACACCAGGAATGGAATTAATCCTGTAGCAATAAATTATTTTTGCTCTAAGAATAGTTCTTACTCTATTCTTGGTCTAGTTCTTGAGGGATATCCCACCTACACAAACTGCTCAACTCTTAAACTGCCTGGCTTTCCCTGGTGGTTAAGAAACTCCAGCTGGAATAAGTTTCTTTCTTTTGAAATTAAGCTGAGTGGGCAGTTGAAGGTACTCACATCATGTGACTAATGGGAATGTGTAGATAAGATGTTTTGGACCACAGAGTACGCATGTGCGTGCAGTTTGATCTTCATTTTCTTCAGTGTTTTGATCTCTGTGTAAAAGGTATCTGGCATATAAAAAAAGGAATAGAAGCAATAAATAGTCATTTAGCTCTTCCCCTTCATTTATTCATTATAAGTGTTTTGCATAAATTAGAGTGACTTTCTAAGTGAAAGGAAAGGTAGGAATTAGCAGCTTGAGACTGGATTAGCCCATTGGTGTGGAGAGACCTTATCGGATGCCAGTGAAGAAGATTGATATGGATCAGCAGGTTAGAAAAGGTATATTTTTAGAGTGCTTGATGTATGAAACAATGACAGAGGGGGTAGCAATGGGAGCGGACAAAAGGCTGTGCCTTTGGACTTCCCCTTTTCCTTCAGCATGAAAAAGAGACTGGTATGTGAGTGTAGCTCAAAATATTTTGTATGAGACTGGTAGGACTTTTAGGTTGGCTTTTGTTCTTGTGGGATTTTTTAAGCTGGTGAGTGGGTAGTAGGGTGATTGCTTGATTGATGGATTTATTGTTTCTGCAACTGGTGTGTGTTACAAGTCCAATGACATTGTTTGGTGGTGGGTATCCAGCTGTGGGCTGGAGCAGTGCCTGTGGTTGTAATTCCCTCTGCACAGAAGTGAAATTAGTCTGCAAGGGCTTGGAATCATAGAGTCTTTATGCAGCAATGCAACAGAACTCTGAATAGCTCTGTTTCTTTGTCAGCAGGGTTGTTGCCTTGGTGTTTGGAGGATCTAGACAGGTTAGGCACGGACATAATCTAAAAAAGGCAAAAATTGGAAGGGAGGGAGAAAAACAGGGCCCAAGGAAAAAGATGGGAAGGGAGTGAAAACGTTTTTGATACTAAAGCTGAAAAGGAGAAAAGTCTCTGGAATAAACCTAGGTAATAACTCCAGTGGAGCAACTGTTATTCTGTAGCAAGAAAGAAAGAAAGGAAGGCTTTGTTATTTTCCTCTGCAACTTCCAGCAGTATCTGTAGGAGGATTGATGTTTTCTAATTTTATAAGCTGCAGCAGGGGTGTTAAATACTGGTGACAGATCAGATTGTAATCGTGCACATGAAGGTATTTTGAGTGGTGAGAGAAAGACAGACTGTCCCAAAAAGACACCTGAAAAGAGTCAGTAAAGAATTGAGTGCCTTTTCTTTTTCTTTTTTGCTAAAACATCATCTGTGAGGTTTGACAACAAATGGTTGTAATTAATGAAGTGACAGATGTGGATGTCAATATCCCTTCTTTCCGATGCATTCAATTGTAGGAAAAAAAGAAAACTGTTCGTAAGGTGATTTTGAGGTGGTTTTGTACAGGACGGAATTGTATTAGGAGCATGCATGGATTAATGTAAGTTTTAGCTCTCAGAAGGAATTCTCAGCATGGTGAAGAATCCATTTTGAAGAGTTAACATTCCTAGCAAGTGAGTTACTGGACCAGCACCTACTCTGCAAGCACCAGTCTGCTCTGATTGGCACCAAGGGGCCAATGTTAATCCATCGTTCGAAGCTTTGCAGCAAAGCAATGAAAGCGACTGCACGAGCTGTGGTTCTGCCTCTCATCTTGTGAAAAGGTTACCGCTCTCTGATTTCTGTTCAGAGTCACAGTGTTTCAGCTTGAACAGCACTTTCTGACAAAGACAGGAGCTGGAACTGTACTACACTGTCATTCGGCTTAGAGGGATACTTAAGCTTCTGCTGGCTTAAACAAAAAGGAATTAAATGGACAAATCCCTCCTCATTTCATTACTCCCTCTTCTCTGCCCCACAGTGAAAGTAATAGGGAAGAGCATTCACGATCATGTTCACTGTAATGAACCTCTCCTCTGGGAATACTCTTGTAGCATCTTTTAATGTTAATTTAGTATTGAGTTATGATTCTAACTGATATGCTCTAGCTCTTGTTCATTAAGTGACCACATGCAGGGTTCTCGTATTTTGTGTGTTGCCTGTAAAAACCTGTGCACATCATTAAATCTCAGCATTAAAGGAAGTGTTTCCAGGCAGAGCAATATTCCAACAGCACGTTGCAAATGCACAGGAGGGTCCCAAGGTCACAAACTCTTTTCAGAGGTTAATTAAGTCTGAAAGAAAGGTATTCTGTTGTAATTAAAGAGTAATGAATGAGAGGCCAGGAATATTTGGTGCATAATGCAATACCATGAGGCAAAGCCAAAATCGTCTGCAAATTTATTGTTTTATTTCATATTCTATTATAAAATACCCTTGGGTGTCAGTGCAATTTTTATTCTCCAACTTGCCTATGACAGAATGGGGATTAAGTGGTCAACGCTGTCATGCATATATGTGATTGTAATACACCTCAGTAGTGGTTTCAAGAACTCTAATAGCATTCCCAGTATGTTGAAAAGAGCTTTCATCAGGATTGTGATGCCTTCCCATTCTGCAGGATCACATTTTTAATCAGAGGGGAAAGTGCTTCCTTTGCTGCATTCACACTGGAAAAGCCGTGGCAAGTTTTGACTTCTTTTAGTAGCGCCAGCAGAGATACAGTCATGTTCATGACCCTGTTTAAGAGCTCATCAAAATTTCACTTTTAGTTCTTGTGCTTCTGGGGTTTAATATTTCCACCTGTTCAAGTGCATTAGGCAGGATCCTGGCACAGGACCGTAAACAAGTTGTCAATCCAATTTTTCTTTATTGTTTTCCTGAACCTTCTTTGTAAATTATCCAATTCCAACATTCACACACTGACTTGTTCCACTCTGTTATCTCTGAAGAGTGAATTATTTTAATCTCTGAACATATTGGAATCTAGAGACCAAAAGCGTGAGTTACCAGTAGGTTGTAGCTTTAATTCCTTACTTCTGTGTTTTAAAAGTAATTTAAATTATTTTATTTTCTCATCTGAAAGCTACATTTGTAAACTGTTTTTCCCACATTGTAAAAGAAAGGAATTGGGAACACTGCTCCTACATATTCCTTCTTGGAGCTCTTCCATGCACCAACATCAGCCAGGAGTACAACTGAAAAGAAATTGCCTCTTGATTCCACAGCTTGGCCTCTGGAAAAGCTGCATCAGCTCGTGAATGCTGCAGCCTGCCCTTCTTGGGCCTTGGACCTGGCTGCGACTCGATGTCTTGGAACAAAGATATTCTCCACCTCACTCTCTATCGTGGACATTCCTATCTAGGTAAGGGAGGTGGTGTTTTTTAGAGTTAAAGAGCCACATTGCTTGAAACTTCTTATGGGATCCCCAAAAACTGCTGCAGTGTCAACTGCACCTGAGGTTCATTGCTACCTAGAGAGAGTGAGTGTGCTGCAATTCCTAGAGTACATGCAGCTGAATTGAAGGGTGGGAATGGTCCAAAATCTCAGTGCCTTTTTATCAGCATGTAAGTCCAAATTCCAATTTATTACCAGCTGGCTGGCTGTAGCTGGCTGGTGCAGGCTTGTTTTGCATCGGAACTTAACAGGTATTTAACAGCCTAGGATTTAGGCAATGCTTTGCTTACAGTGAAGTCGACTTCTGTGTTAATCTTCAGGAGGACTTTCTACTTCTCTCCAAGAACAATTACAAAAATAACCTCAGTGACAGTTTTTCTGCTATTCCAGTAAAATACATGTCTCTTACCTCATTATCAGGTAGATAGGTCTTATCCTCCTAACTTTACACATTTTTCGAAAACTTATCAGCCTGAGAATTAATGTCCTACTGGTATTAAAATGTGTGGAAAAAATTATCTAGCAGTGAATTTTAGACTCAAGGAATGGACCACACTGTCATTCAGTTGAGTGACATCTTCTGTTGAATGACATCTCTAATGATGGTTACATTCCATGTCACCTGTGGTAGTCTTCAGGCTACTCCCAGAGCATCTCAATATACACTAATTCAAAGTGTCTGGTTCACAGCTCATCTGTGCCCAGTCTTTTCCAAAGCATTTCCAGTGCTGCATCCTCTCAGAGTTCTCCTCTCGCTTCTTGTAGTGCACGTGGTGCAGATGGCAGCAGGAATATTAGACCTCTGAATGTCTTCCCTGAGGAACAACTCCTATCACTGTATATAAAGGGAATAGCTTTTAATAAGGGCTCATCATTGCGCTTGTATTATTTAAAGGTAAATCTGTGCCCTTAAGATCTAGTTCTCATCCTATAAGAAAAGTTAATTAATGTGTTGAAATTTAATAAAAGATTAAGTCAAAGTGATTATGACAATAATAGGACTTAGTAGAATAGCAGTTGAGGGTTATATAATTTTTTTAATCACAATAAATTGTGAAGTTCATATGGGGGTATTATTACATTTTTTTTATAATAAGCAAGGCACCAACAGCATTGATATTAAATTTTTTTCAACTATCCCACTTGATAGAAATTACTTGTGCAGAGGCCAAGACACAGATTTTTTTTGGCCTATGTGTTACTTATTGAGAATGAGGTATTTTCTGTCTGAGAGTGCTTTTAGCCCACACAGACAAAAAGAAGGAAAGAAGGAGGATGGAGGAGGGGAGAGATTGAGAACAGAGAATTCTATAATAGCATGTATATGTTTGTAATGTTTCTAATGCCTCAATCCAGAGCACAGGTTTTTTTCTGTGATTGCCACTTACAAGTAAGCACGAATCTATACATTGACCTGCCTGGATCTCATATCTGTCAGGTAGGTAGTTATCTCAGTGCTATCATTTGTGCTCTTAAGTGGCAGCAAACGAAGCGCTGCAGATACAAATGGGAGGACTGGCTCAGGTTCTCTTCAAACCTGCCCTCCACGGTATGATTTCCTTGATTTTGATGAAACATTAATAAGGACAGCCAGCTTAAGTAACAGGCAGTAGGAGTTTGGTAGGTAGATCTCAGCCCCAGCCTGGGTATTAAAAGCTTAATAGCAGTAGTAGCACATGCCTGCTTGCTCTGCTGAAAATGCACTGTAGCACCCTAGTCTGACTGATGGGTGGGGGACATGGACAGGCACACACATTTGCTTCTTGAACACAGTTAAGACTCTCATATGTGAAGCTGGCAATGTTCTGGAAACAGACACAGCAAGCACTGCCATTATAACTACTCTACTACCAGTCTCTGAGCTGTTTTAAAGCTAGCTCAGATTTATATACACTTCAGTCAACCAAGTTCTCAATGTAGCCTTGGAGACCCCTCACAGTGCCCTTAAGATTTCTCTTGGTCATGCTTGCAGGCGCTTTTTTTTTCTGTTTTTTTCTTTTTTTTCTTTTTTTGTGTGTGGTTTGTGTTTACTTGGTGGTTTTTTTTCTTAGCAAAGATTATGTGGAAAATTGCTCTGTTTTGAATGCATTAAAATATAACAAAATAATTTTACATCCTCTTCTGCGCTACCAATTCTGAATGTAATGATGAATTTGCTTCTAAGCTTGAGTTTTGCATTGGACTCCTTGTGTTTTGTGACTCACCAGCTGTGTTGCCAGCTGTGTTGCATGTAGCTGTGCTGGTTTCAGATGGAGCTGATACAGAGCTTCCCTCCCCCTGAAGAGGAGCGATGCTGTACGTGTGCGGGTTTGAAGGACTGGTGAGAATTCTAGTGAGAATTTTAGCACGTGCGTGCGGATTTCTGGTGCTTGTTAGTGATAGCTGTAGTTAAGGCTTCACAGTGGTAGAAATCTAATGTGATCTGAAGGAAGCATTACTTGCGGACCTTGACCTCTTGCAGAATTTTGCTGCCTTGATGTATTTATCATCCCTGGAATTGTTCAAGACCAGTCTGGATGGGACTTTGAGCAACCTGATTTGGTGGAAGGTGTCCCATCCCATGGCGAGGGGGTTGGAACTAGATGATCATTAAGGTTCCATCTAATGCAAATCATTCTATGATTGTGTGAATTGCTGTTAGTTCTTTCTCCTGCGTTAGGACTGCTAACATAAAAACCAGCACAGACTCCTGTGATTATGAAAGACATTTTATGTTGTGCTGACGATCAGTATTTCCTTGGTAAAATCAGTTTAATAAGCAGAAGGTGAAATTTTGGCAGGTCAAATGAGTACTGTGTGTCCATGGTGGCCACTCCACGGGTGTGAGATAAAGTCTGAAAGGATATGGCTTGCTTCATCCTTTTAATATTTATCAGCTGTGTGGGCTAAATTGTAAAATAATTAATATAAACTAGATCCTCGGCTTTTGTAAGTTATCTTGGGTTGATTAGCTACTGATCAGTTGCTCCAGCTGAAAATGGGAAAAGATTGTGTCATCTGAATATCCCTGTGGCAACTGGTGCTTTCAAGGGGTGAAGGAAGCTCTGAGAAGCAAGAAGGACTTCAGGTTTTGACATGGTCCTTTGGCCAGTACAAAATTTAGGTTTTTTTCCCCTAAGGAGCATCTCCTACCCTTACACTGGATACCATAGCTGTGTAATTGCTCTGTCTTCTTTTCAGATTAGCTATCCAGGGAGCTGCAGAGAGCTTCCCTGTGGTGGTGGTGGTGGTAATGGCTAACTTCTAGAACAGGCTTTTTTTTCAGGAGGCATTGGAAGCTGTGCTGACTGCTAGGAGGAGGAACCTGACTGCAGCTAAGCTAAAGGAGAATGTTAACAGCTAGAATTGCATTTTCTTGTACTTGGGAGTCTTTGGGAAAGCAGACAGCTCGTATCGTGGCCAGGGTGACAGTGCAGCAGGTTTCCTTACATTACTATATTTCATTACATGTAGGTTTGTTCACAAATGAGCAGTGGAAAGAAATAAAAATTTATGTCCGGCAAGTCACCATCAACCAGACATCCTTTTGCATCTTATTAAGGTGCAGAGTGTAGGTACGAACTTACCTATTTGGTATAGCAGTTTAAATGTTTTACGGAAGAAAATGTCAAGAGAGCTGATTTTTCCCTAGATGAACACATTTTGTCAGTCCCTCATTCTTTATCCTTTATAAAAAGTTGAACAAATAAAACCCGGCTAGAAAAACTATTTCAGTTGAGTACATCAGGCTGTGATCAGAAGGCAGATTTATTGATACATGAGAGTAGCTGCTTTATTTTGTTTCTTAATTTCATCCATATGTCAAGTAACTATAAAAGGTGGTTTTATTCTTTAATTAGAGCTTTATCAGAGGCATTTTAATTGCAGCTGTGCTCGTGAAAATGATCGTTTGAAATGCTTTTAATCTTATGAAAGAGAGAACTGCCTGTGTGTATTCATAACTGTAAACCTGCTGACTTCACTAACTAAAATATGGCACTGGTACCTTGACTCTGTAGAGGTGGTGACACAGTCAGAAAGGCAAAACAAGGATTAAAGTGAGTAGCATCTCTGCAGCTGCAGGAGCTTTACCCAGCTGTGATGCTCCAGCCCACTGAAGACAGAAACACTGGTATACTAAACGGTTTTCCACCAATTCCTTCAGAGCTCGAGGCCTACCTTTCATCTTTTCAATTAGTACAAACCTTAAAAGAATTCCTATTAAACTTTGCAATATGCTGTTGTCTAAATCACAAGTTCCAGAAAATGAAGTAGGGTCAGCCATTGTACAGCTAAATTGTGTAGAAATTGGAGAATACTCCCTTGAGTTAATCTGATGAAAGTGAGGGTGCTTTTGGGTAGAGGTTACTCAGCATCAAATAGAGCCCAACTCTCATTTTGTATGCGCATTTCTCTTCTGCTGTCTCTCTAATTAATGCTGCTGTGCTGTGCTAGGCAAGAGGTGCAGGTACCTTTTGAAATGCTAATGCTCTGCTGGAATATCCTGGTTCTCTGTCAGCTCTGGAGAAGCTGCAGCAGAGGTTAGCAGCAAAAGGTTTAGTAAAACTTCTGCCTCCCAGTGACTTACCCAGTTTCAGCCATACAGAGACAACAGACTTCAAAGAGCTGTCTGCTGTTATTTTTCTCCATTCCTTGCCATGAGGGCTCACACGCCCTAAAAACATTAAGTGATAACGTTTTGTTCCTCTGTGTAGCCCGACTATTTTCAGGATCCTCAATGCATTGTTTCTCTGCAAAATATTATGTACCTTATCAGTGTAAGGGCTCGAAACTTGAAGGATTCGTATTAATATGTTTAAGGTACTCAAGCACATCTTCACCAAAAATAAAAATGCTTTGCTGAGTGGCTGCTCTACAGGCAATCAGAGCCTAGGATAGGAAGCATGTTCAATAACTGTACAGAATCAACTTTGCCTTTCAGTAATTTTGTTGTAATCAGATGTTCTGGTTTTCTCCTGAAGACTTCTTATCTTCTATGTAGGTGTTTTTAAAATAAATTTTTATATGACAATTCACTTTTCATGCTGGTCATCCTACTTATCTAAGTGTAGAAGTGTCTCTTTTCTGGCCACAAAGCAGAATATCCATCTATAAAATGATGTGTACATGAAAATCAAAAAAGAAAATGCAGGCCCAAACAGGAGAAGCATAATATAGACTTTTGAAAACCTGCAGATTTCCTCTTGTCTGCTTGGAACAAGTTACTCAGTAAGGGGATAAATCTCTTCACATTGCACTTATGACTCATTGAGTAGAAAGGGTTTCAGAGGATTTCTCTGCAAGCTACTTACTTCAGTTTCTAGCCTGAAGGAGCAAAGGGCTTCTTCAAGTTCAACTTCCCTTGCAAAGATGTTCTTCCCTGGTTTTGTAAGTATGTAAACAGATGCTAAACTCGGGGCCGGTACTTAAGGTACTCAGGTGAGAGTAAGTAAAGTAATGGAAGCAAGGAAATCCCAGTGAACATCTTTCACATGTAACATCCTACTGTTTGATTGTGCTTGACTTTGAAGTGTTCTTAGTGGTGTGAAAGCTCACAGAAAGGACACCAAGAGTTTAAATACTAGTCATTAAAAGTGACTGTTAAAATTGTATAGTTGAGTTTTCAAGCCACACTGTAGGCGTTGTTAGTAACTGATTAGGTGGAAAATTATAATATGCATGTTTCTAGAACTTCTGGGAAAGAAGAGTAATCATTTAGCTTGTCTTGGAAAAGTGTGTTGCCTTGTAGCAGCATCTAACTTGGGTGGCACTCCATGAAGCCCTGAGCCTTCTGTGGCTTCTAGCGCCACCTTTTTAAAACTGGTTTCTAAATCTGTTTGCGTAGTTTGTGACTGCTCTAAGTTTACCACACTTTAGATCACATCCCTTTGATTCTTCACAGGCAGTATAAAATGTTAATAAATAATTTACATTTCTTTAATGTAATGGCTGATTTTCCTCAATTTTTTGAGCAAATTCTGCCATCTGTTGCTTTGACATTAAGAGGGAAAACCATTTTGAGTGTCATGTCAGCCTCTATGTTCTCAGTGAGTCAGAGACCCTCACCTGTCAGAGGCTACAGTGCTTATCTTCTCCCCCCTTTCCTCTGGCTTTGGGTCCTAGAAGACTGGAGTCTGGCACTTTATCCTTTTCTAGCATTCAGAATCATGTGCTTGTGGGTGACTCATGCTGAGGCACTGGAGCATTTTTTGCCACTGACTTAATGTGCTGCCCTGAGCCATGCTGCCCTGTGCAAGGATGAAAACTCACAGCTCAGCTCTCTTTTTTTAAATTCCTTTTGCCAAGGATCCAACAGCAAGGCATGGTGCTTGAGCCTGTGCAATGCTGAGTTGTACTGAAGAGCTTCAGTTTTAATTTGCTCTAGGATCATATATTGCTGCCAGGTATCCTTTATTTTAAGAAATACTTCAGTCTATGAGTAATAAAAGCAAAACCACGGGTACTTAGCAGCAGTCCCTGGGAGTTGCTTGTTCTGTGCACACTGGGTTTTTCATGAAGTACATATACTTACCTGAACACAGGAGGATGTTCAGCACCATGGAAAACAAGTGAGCAGTTCTTAAATGTCAGAGCATGACTTTATTTCGTACGCATTCGTTTGTATTTTGTATCGATTGCAACTGGAGAAAAGTTTCAAATACTGACTATTAAAAAGAAAAATGCAACAGTTGTAGCTATCATTAGTACGCATGTTTGTCACTGAGGGATAAAGTTTTGAGGCTGTGAGCTTCTTCAGATTTGTAATGATAATGGGAGAAAGTTGGCTCTCTCCTGTAGATGTCCCCCGATGTGTGCTTTGCATAGCAGTTTGAGCTGAAGGTAATGTGTTCTTCAATTTATTTTAGATATTTTTTTATTATTTGCAAGGTGACACTGCATACCAGACAAGCATAAATGAATGCATTATTGCCTTCATATCATCACACACTTTTATCTTTTTCTTTAAATCGTAGGGTTTGCAAATGAAATAATACTTACATGCTCTTTAACACTAAGCTCTTTAAAAAGTAAGGAAAAAAGAGACTGTTTTTCAAGGTTGCCAAATATTTCAATTACTTTTAACCACACAACTACCTGACTGTAATATGCAGATTTGCTAACAGTCTGTGCAAAGAATTCAGGTTCTCTGTGTATAGCTTGATGTATGCATATATTTGCTTTCTTTGTTAAATTGGTGTTTACAGTGCTGTCATTGTACCACCTCCCTTTTTTTTTCCTTAAGTCTTATTAAATCATACCTGGATTTATTATAGTATGTGAAATGCTGTTCAGGAATTGTTTTGTGTAAGGAATTGCATAATGAACATTAGGGTTTATTAAGGTCTTTGAAGAAGGTGCGGGAAATTGTTGGGGCTTTTTTTGTTGATGTTGTTTTTTCTTTCCAAGTTTCTACAGAACTAGCACATCATTGTCAGTGCCACTGTACTACAAACATTGTACAGTGATAAGGGAGGCTTTGGGGATCAAAATAGCAGTGATGGGAACCACGGAGTCAGAAAAAGTAAGCTTTCTGACTTCAAGAGAGTCTTGACTGAGAAGCAGAGGGTGGACAAGCTAAGGACTGTGGTTTAGCTGTCTTTTAAAGGCCTCATGATAATAATAAATTATGGAATCATTCATGGCATGTGTTCAAGATGGATCAAACCAAAATTCTTTTCTATGGCCAGTTTGAATTCATTAGTTGTATTGGTATTTTAGTGTTTGGCTTCTGAGCTGCAGGTGTGGCCCTTTCTTGTGGTAACCTTGCAGGTAATGCATGAAGGTATTTATAGATTGAATAGACATTAACTCTGAATATATCTCGCTATCTGACATTTCTCCTTTACCCAGGAACTCACCTCTGTACAGCTACTTGGAGCATCTGAATATGCTGCTCTGAGACAATATATAAAAGGTGTCTGCTTGTGCTGTACGTGTCTCTGAGAGTTAAAAAGGCACTTTGATCTTCACAGCAGATAACAGTATACTTTTGACAGATTTAAACAGACTTAACACCTTCCTGATAAGAACAGTACTCACTCTTCTTGTCAAGACGTCAGGAGGGCAAGCTGAAAGTGCACCTTAACAGTTAGCAAACGTAGAGTTGGGACCATTAATTTTTGTTTATTGGGGGTTTTTTTGCTAAACTGTGATTTTAATACTTATCCTGAAGTAGTGCTAGAGAGTTTTATCTTCTGTATTCCCAAGTACTAGATGCTTACAAAAGTCAGAGCTGACTGCTTCATGTTCAGTTTGCAGCATTTTATCGTCACTGATTTTTTTTCCGCAGGGATGTAGCTTGTGTGTGCCTATTAGTCCAGGGTAAAAGACACCCATTTTTAGTAGTGAAGAAAAAACATAAGGAACCAACTCTGTGTCCTCAGATGATACAGCTGAGGGACACACGGTTTGTCTGCATGGGATTATTTTCTGTGCTGTAGCTGAAGGAATCAAAGGGTATGCAGATACTGCCTTTAAATGTTCATGTCTCTGATGCTAACATTTGTTTAAAAAGGTTAATTGCATGCAATTATGTGCTAAAGGAGCTGCATCACAAGAAAAGTCAATAGTACTAGGAAACTGTAACTTTGAATTAATGATAGAACTGAGCAGTTATGCCCAAGCATTTTATTTAAGAAGGCAGCATGGGTTTTTTAGTATAAACTGCTACAGTGTGATGGTTTTGTGTGGTTTTTGTGGGTTTTTTTTTCTTTTTCATAGCTGTGTGAAAACACATATTTAATACTTCACACTGAATTCTTAAAGTGAGTGAATAAAGAACCAAGTATTCTGATGTTTTAAATTTAACACACTGTTCATTAGTGTTGAATATTTAAAAACAATACTGCTGTGTCTGTTAGATGTATTACTTGAAGGCAAAAGGCACAGTTGTGCTTGTTTAGCATAAGAACCTCAGAGTTCAAATAGCTTCTATTTATTTTGTAATCTGTCTATGATATGAATCAATTGCTGCTTTATGGTACTGGTGGCTAAAAATGTATTGGGGTATCTGGAAACTATGTCAAAGTTGCTGGAATCTCTTTTTTTCCCCATGCTTTCCAGCCCAGCATCTTGAGAGTTCATAAAACTGTTCAGTCAACATTCAGCCTTTATCCAGTTTGTATAAATCATCTAGCTGGGATCCATCTCCAAACTGCTAAGAAATAGTGTTGTTTTTTCTTCATAAGCTAGCTAAACCTTTAAAGGTTTCCTATGGAAACTACGGGGTTTTTATTTGAAAAAAAAAGTTACATAGGTAAAAGATAAGCAGTCTGGTATGGAAGTGCTTTTGGGTCCTTATCTGAAAGTAATCTTGGCCTTCCTGACTCCACACTCATTTTAGATGGATGCAGTATGATTCTAAAATACCCTGATGAGAAAAAAAAAGGCAACTCCAAACAACAACAAAAAGCAACAACCTAAATCCAAACAAAATAAACTCCTCAACACCCAGAAAAACCAAAAGAGATTGAAAAGACTAAGAAAAACTCCAGTTGGCCCAAACCTCTGAAGATTTTTTTGTTGCCCAGTACCTGGTATTATGCTTCTTGACAGCTCTAGAAAAGATTTGGTAGAGCAGGCTGATCTCACATGAATTTTATACTTTCAGTCCCATTAGGATTAAGGATTTGGGTCACTCCTGATAAATGTCAATATAAAGCAGCAGAGAATCACGCCAGCTGAGCTGGTCATGACCTTATATGCATAGTGATAATTAATAGCTAATGAGACTGATAAAATATCATTCTGAAATGGAATAGACTGCATCATCTGAACTGTTTAGAAATTAAAATTTTAAATTGCACTAGGAATTAAAGACATATTTTGCCATCATGGGCAAAAAGTTAAACTCCTTCACTAAAGGATGTGTGTCAGATATGTCACTGAAATATGTCATCTTCAATACAGTTATGCATCAGAATAAGAATTATTCATGAATTTGAGTTCAGAGGGCAGGAAAACATGGGTTAGACTAATATAATACTTGGTTTTAATCTGTACATTAAATAAAGGCAGCTGTTTTAACTTTTATAGAGAGGCCCTTCTTGTTACTTTTTTCCTGACATCATTTCTTCCACTCACATAGAAGTAAGCTTGATGTGTGATTCTCCCGAGCCTGTTCTCCTGCACTAGAGCCTGTACTCAGAAGTAAATACAAAACTATATGAAAGCAAACAAGTGAAAACCAATTATTACGAAATATTCTTGCATTACTTTAGTATGAAGTTTTTTCCATATACCCCTCTCTCAGCTATTTCCCATATTTCTATATCAGTGCTAATCTCTGAGGCTAGTCAGTCAAGGAAAATTCTTCACACAACGAACTTTGTGCACTTGTGTTAATTGGAAAGAGCCTTGGCTCAAATCTGCTCACCTGGATCAGGCAATTTGTTCCACAGAACTCAAAAAGGACTGTGTCAAATGCAGCCTTTGACTATACTGAATGTTGCCTTACTTTTGTTGGTTTGCACAGTCAATGAATCACAAAGAGCAGCTATCCTCCCTCTGAAGATAAAGGAGACATATTATTTCATGTCTGTGAGGCAGACAGTGGAGTTGAGATTTACTAATTTTTTTTTAATTCATCAGGCATGACTTTTTGAACTTTCCTTGTTTCTGGTGTTTCTGAAAGGGAAAGAGAAAACGAGAAGGAATTCTTCTCTTCATGATTGTTAATGGGAGGCCCAGACATCTCCAAATTTTGAAGTTTCCAGCCACAATTCCTTATTCCCTTTAGTCATTTCTGGTTTTGCGGTTGCACCAAGTGAGTGATTTAGAGAAAGTATTTTGAAAATGGACGTAGAGCTTCCTGGCAGAGGAAACACGTTCAGGAAGTGCAGCCGCGAGCCCCAGCAGAGCCCATGGGAGGTACAACTGAAATGCTTGTTCCTTCTGCTTGGAAAAATTCAGACTAGCTTTTTGATGGGAAATTGTTTTACTTTGGATGAGAACAAAAGCTGTGAAGGAGCACTTGATTCTTAGAAGATATATTTTTTTGGCTAATTCTGCTCCCACTTATGTCTCTTGAAGCATTCAGGAGAAATAGTTCATTATTTAAAAGCACTGCAATCTGTAGCTGCTGTAGAGGGAAAAAAAAAGAAAGACACTTTTGGATTTATATACGGCATTTCAGTAAGATAAACAGCTTTTTCGTCTCAGTGGGTGTCATTGTCATACCAAGCTGGCTTTCCATGACAACTGGCTACTGTTCTTCCTGCCCAACCTGCTGGAACACTTCCAGGGCTTGCATTCAGGGCCACCACTGAAATGCCTAGAGTGAGTTTACTTTTAATGGCTCTGTTTCAATCAGGAAGAAATAATTAGAAAATAACAAACTGAAAGAGAATACCTGCAGGTTTTTAGGCTTGTTGTATTCAGTAAATATTTCATTAGGAAACTCATGGAAAAGTAAAAAACAGCTATTTAAATTTTAACTTTTGAAAAAGTGGTATTTTTTGTACATTGGAAAGGTTGCTCCTACAATGAAGGAGCAAACCTAATTTTCTGTTTGGTTTTGAACCACGATGATGGAGGTATATGAAACTGAGCACTGAAGCATTTGCATTTCTCCTATTTGATTGCTGTGTCCTCAGTCAAACCCAGTGCAGAAGGGACTGCACTTCCCACCACTGCGAGTGTGGGACCATCACTTCTGGAGGGATTATTTGTAGAACATATCCTTTTATAACAACCTTAGTAATAGCAGAGAGCAGGGAATTTGAAATGCCGTAGTTGCACATGACCTAACTCACAGCAGTTGTACCTACCAGCTTCTGCTGAAGCAGCTTTCAGTTTTCAAATAAAATGGTGGCCAGTGACCACGCATCTCTTTTGAAATCTTTGTACAGACCCAGAACATGATATTTTTATAAGTTTTATTGATTTGAGGATTTTCTAGACCCTGCAGCATTCTTCTAAAATCATGTGACAGAAAAAATACGTTCCAATGTATTTTGTTCAATTCCTTGTAACTCAGTTTGAACTGGAAACTAATTTGCTGATGAATACTCATCCACCTTGTAAAGTATGGTAGCCATGGAGTTAGCCAAAATCACAGCTTTACTTTCAAAACTCAGTGCAGCCTTATCTGTTGAAACAGTGAAAACACTCTCTCACCTGTCAGCTGCTTCTTAAAACTCAAGAAATTGTGAAAGATGGAAAGCTGTGTTGAGTTTTTTGGGGAGTATTGTGGGTTTTTCCAAAAGATATTCTTACACTGTTCTTGCTATAGCACAGTGGAAGTTTCATTATGAATTTGATGCAATTCATATAATAAATATTTTTAAGCATTCTGCAATTAAAAAGCTACATGTGGCGAGATGAGATAAATATCACAAAATTATTTCCATGTGCGTTGCAGCAATATTACTGTACGAGTGATGGTTAGGAGTTGAAATTAAGTTCATGTGAGTTAAAAATCACTGAGCATTTGCCTTCCATGTTTTGGGAGTATTTTTAATAATCAAGAAGAGTAGAAACGAGATGACATCACTAACAACTAAAATACAAATCCTTGAAACATTTATGGCATACCAGCTGCCCAAGAAGCATCATCATCATCATCTTCTGACAAATGATATCCTCTGAGGATTGATGTACAGCACTCAGATATGCTATTTCAAACACTTTGCTGACTGAATGATATATTTGAAAGACATTTGAGAGTTGTCTTTCTAGGACCAGGCAAATGCAAGTTTTACTGACCCAGAGAGATAGATAAGCATCTAAGCAGTGTGCAGCTCCCTCAGTAAAGGGAAAATAGATTTACCAGTTTTACATTTTGTCTGTTACCTTATTTTGTATCACCTCACATCAACTCTTGTTTTAACATGCTTTTAAGGAATTCATATTCCTTTTAGAAGATTAATGCTTGTACCCCTTAGTACTCCTGAGAAAATAAATATTAAATATAGTAAGATGGATTAATTTTTCATTTCACTGCTCATTGCTTTCCTTTCAGCTTCTTGCCTGATTACATCAGTGGTGATTTTGATTCCATTCTGCCTGACGTCAAGGAGTACTACAAGGTCAAGGTAAATTAAATCCCTTTGAGTTTTTGTGTGATAGAGCATTGTAAGATCCAAGCCATTAGTGCTTCCGTTGGTCATTAAGTGATTCTGGCTCCATTGCTTTCTTTGAGGCTTCAGTTGTGAGGCACCTGAGAAGCTCAGAAGCCGTGCTTTGTGGCACTGTACTAATGCTTAAAGTAAACACAGGAGGTGCGGTACTGCCCAAGTCCTGCACAGGGTGACTTTTCATAGTATCAGGTGATGAAATAGATCATATGTTGCTAGAGATAACAGCATCTAGAAACTAGGATAAAACTTCCTGAAAAATCTGTGACTTCTTTTGCATGGTGAAATACAGGGAAATAAAGATTAATTTACCATGGTTCCCACCTGGTGGGTACCCACATACTTTCTAGAGAGAATTTCTCTGTGTGCTATTTGTATGATATGACTTTATGTTTTTAGAGGAAAGCTGCAGATGGCGAAGTCTGTCTCCTTCCTCACCCACTGAAGCATTGAATTACAGTCAACTACTTCTGCTACACCAGTGGAGTGCCCTCCTTAATGAGTTATTGGATAAATTCCTGCCTGGGTTAATTTATTTCCAGTGAGCAGCATAAGTGTAAACTCACTTTTCTTAGGTCTTAGGGCTCAAAGTTCTGCCTTTACTTGCCTACTTGTTTAGGCTTTTGTGATGACCACAGTTCTTTAACCTGGCGTCTTGGACAGCAGGTTTCTACAAATTCGGAGTTTGCCTTGATAGGCCAGCTTACCTTTGCAGCAGGCTGCACTTGCAAGAGGAGTAAGTGTTTGATCCTTGTGAGGTAGTTGACTTAGTCTGCTGCTAATTCATGTATGAGAATGAAATTTGCCTAAAATCATCCCTGATGGACTTGGGATCAAATGGTTAGAACAAAAGGTTTCAAACTGTGAGGGGAGGGCTGGAGGAGTGTGTAGAGCAGGGTTTTAATCTCTCTCTGGGCAGTGTGGGGTTTTATTTCCATATTCTACCCCATTTTCAGAAAGGAGAAATGTATGATGGCTGTTCATCTCTAGGAGAACCACTCAAGAAAAATGCTCAGAAATCTTTAGATTACAAGTTGGGAAGTGAAAATAAAATAAAAAGCTTTGGATTAATACTATTCACTACAGACTAGAAATTCATGATCTCTGAATAAATGAGTTCAAGAAGTGTTTGGACAATACTCTTGGACACATAGTGTGACTCTTGAGGATGATGCTGTGCAGGGCTGGGAGTTGGACTCATTGATCCTTGTGGGTCCCTTCCAACTCAGCTTCTTCTGTGATTCTGTAAGTCTGTGAAAGGAGAAACTGCAGAATGCACCACTGTGTTTGACACGGGCAAGCCCCAGTATCAGCACAGGCTGGGGGATGAGGAGATCAAGAGCAGCCCTGCTGAGAAGGACTCGGGGGTGCTGGTGGGTGAGAGGCTGGACATGACCCAGCAATGTGCACTCACGGCCCAGAGTGCTAAACATGGGCTGCATCCAAAGCCATGTGGGCAGCAGGGTGAAGGAGGGGATTCTGCCCCTCTGCTCTGCTCTGGTGAGACCCCACCTGCAGTGCTGCATCCAGCTCTGGTCCCCAGCACAGGAAGGACATGGAACTGTTGGAGCGAGTCCAGAGGAGGGTCACCAAGGTAATTACTGGGATGGAGGGATCTCCTATGAGGAAAGGCTGAGAGAATTGGGATGGTTCAGCTTGGAAAACAGGCGGCTTTGGAGTGACCTAATTGCAACATTTCAGTACCTGAAGGGAGCCTAAAAGAAAGATGGAGACTTTTTACAAGAGTATACAGTGACTGGACTTATAGGACTGGCTTCAAATTGATAGACAGTAGGTTTAGATTAGATATTAGGAAGAATTTCTTTACTATGAGGGTGGTGAGGCACTGGAAGATGTTACCCAGAGAACTTTTGGTTGCCCCACGCCTGGATGTGTTCAAGGCCGGGCTGGATGGGGCTCTGAGCAAACTGGTCTAATGGAAGATGTCCCTGCCCATGGCAGGGGGTTTGGAACTAGATGTCCTTTAGGGTCTCTTCCAACCCGAACCAATCTGTGATTCTGCAATTCATGCTTATATGAACAGCGTGCTGGTAGGTAGGTAAGTCCTACCAAAGAATGCAAGTTTAGGATCATTCAACAGAGAGAGGGCAGATGGAACAGGTAGGAGGTGGAAGAATACAGTAGGTATAACTCTTTTTACCCAGGATTACTTTTCTGGCCATAGCATCGTTTTTGTCAGCTCAGTTGCATCTTACTGGTGATGTGCAGTTTACATCTTCTGTATGAACACGTAGTGAGCCATTCTGCTTCATACAGAGTTAATACATCTGTGCAAGGACTGGGCTGATAGGCTGTAAAGGAAGCAGTAATTCATCAGGATTGTAAAGGTGTAATGAACAGCGTAATCTAGCCTACAGAATCCTTGCCTGGGGTCTTCATGCAAGACTGAGGAAAATGCAAATAGACTTTAGAATTTTAAGTTTGCGTGTACGTGGTAGGAAAAATAATTTTTTGCACTTTTAAATTAATTTCCCATAGTCAGAAAATTAGAATGGTAAATACAGGTGAGTGTCTAAGGAGATCTTGAGCAAAAAATATAATAAACCAGAAACTGGAGAGAGGTGGATGTTTCTTCTCTTGTAAAGCAACTTGCTCATTAAAGCATCCTCTGTAGTCTAGACAATTTCCAAAGTCACTGCCTTTTGGAAATGTTGTATGTGTTCATGACGCAAAATATGTTAGGGCTGCTTAAAACAGGCTGTGGGAGAACTTCAGGTGAATAGGGCAGTGTAGCACCATTGACTTCAGAGAAGTATCATGTTGTCACTTAGGGTTGCTTCCCACGCCATCCTTCCTTACCCACGTGCAGATTACACCCAGAGACAAGGTAAGCCACTATCATTAGATAATATTATTGTATTATTTCAAGTATTCTCTTTTATCAATTGTTTTTATCATTTTATAAAAGCTACCTATATTGGCAGAAATTAATGCATTGTGACTTCTTTCACAGATCTGAAGATATCATGCCACTGCTTAAGAAGAGTTACTTTTTCACAGTAAAGCTTATAGATGCTAATTATTGAGCTGTAAAACATAATCATATGCTAGTGTTTGTGTCAAAGACAGCCCAGTATAGTGCTGGGCAAACAGTGGGGTGTGTTAAACTCAGTGTGTGAAACTAATGGTTGTGGGAAGCATTGTCTATGAACAGCTGTATCATCATCACCACACAGTAACAGCCTGACTCTTCATCACACCAGCTTCATGCCAGGACGTTGCTCCTGGACTTGGAAGGTTTTCTACCTCATTTAAGTGATGAAAGCAAGAACAGAGATATGTCACTACAGGAAACATGACATACGGGTTCCTGAAGCCAAGGGGTTTTACTGAAAGGGATGTGTTTAAGCCAGTTGCTCTGGTGTTTTTATTTGAGCAGAGATTACAAGACAAGTGTTTCCATTTTCTCTTTAGGTGGACAATACCATTGTATTGGGGAACCTTATTTAAATAAAGTTCATAAGCATGAAGCAAATAAATCCATTTTATCTCTGTTAGGTGTAGTATGCCATAGTGGAGAGATCTAAAGGCAGAAGTTCTGTTTTGGAAAGTAACTGTGTAACAGACTTCTGAGTGGGATGTGTAAATGAGGAGTTAGGCATTCCTTTTGGGAGAGAATAAGTAAGTGTGTGTCAGAGGTTATTCAGCTTTACTTTGTATTTTCTGTAGTCTTGGTTTTGCCCCATTGGCTTGTCAAGGATGTACTTGTAGTCTTCTATTAAAATTTATTAAAATATTAGAGATGATTTCCCCCATTTCTTAGAGTGAAATAATGTTAAAACTGGATAAAACTGCACCACAGCTGGAAATGAAATGTCATGTTTAAAATTTCTTTTAAAAATCATGTTTCACTTTAAATGAAGGATAAAGAATAGCAATTTAATATTCTTTATTCTGTGTATTATCTGTCATTGTTAAAATAGATATTGAGAAGAGTTTTTGTACTTTCATGATAAATATGCATGTTCATATGATCCCATAATAGATGCACTGGCATTCTTTTTCTGTACAGTCTGAAGTGCATTGGAAATGACACTGCACAAAGCAGGGGGGGATTTGTGGTGATATTTCTGTCATTGCAGTTTCTTCCTTTTCTTGCTTCAGCTGAATGTTTCTATTATTGAAACCTTTTAAACATTGCTTTGAAGTTAAAGCAGCCATTTGTATTGTTATGCCTCAAACAAGGTTCTGTTTCTGAAGTCTTAAGTCCAAAGACATTATCTAACATTGCACCAAATCTGTACTTACGCCTAGAAGCAGAAGGTTGAATCCAATGCCCTTTGAAATCCAGGCTATGCTATTTATTAAAAATCCAGTTTGGCTTTCCTGCTAAGCAAACTTCATGTGCCTTGAAAGGCTGCTGTAGACTTAGTAGGCTCTATTTCAGATCTGTAATTAAATGCTGTGAGCTTATTTACAAATCCACTTCTTTTCCTATTCTCTTTTCAAGTCCCATAGAGCTGCTTATTTTTGCAGGGAGTTCTGCAGCTGTAGCACTTTTTCTTTCCTATTTTCATTTCCAGGGCTAATGGTTATCAGGGCTGTAAAAATGTTTAATAGGTAGGGTGTGGGTCTTGTGGTTTTGTTCCACGATGATGCACCTATGATTAGATTTACAAAATGTGTTTGTAAAACTGATGTAGTTCTTTTATGTCTCTTTAACTTCTACATTTTCTTGATAAACTGCGTGTTTTAGGCTGTGTTCCCTGCTTGCTTTCCAAGGCCAAACTTCTTAATAATTTTATGAAATCACAATGTTAATTGACTTCCCTCAGTTATATTACTATAATTTAAAACAAAGAAAACCATTGAGTTTTTCTGTGACTATTTTAATTCATCTTTTATCTCTGAATGTTACATTTTTTTCTACTACTAATTTTTAATACAGGATGAAATTTCAGATATTAAAATGCTTGACTCATTTACAGCATTCTTGTTAGACTGAACAGTTTTCTAAGAAGAACATGGTTCATTTTAGGGCATGATTCCTTTGTGAAATGTTTTAAGGTTTTAGAAGGAAGTGTAAAAATTGTGCAAGTGGATCTGAAACAATTCAGTCTTGCTGTTGGACTGGCTACTTCTGTTTGACATTCGCTACTTAAGCTTCCAAGCAATCCCTTGCTTAATATGTTCTGCTGAAGACATCTTTGACAAGTATAAAAACTGCTGTGACTACCTTAGTTCAGCTTCTGATGTCTTGAGGGTGCCTAGTGCCACCTGGATTTAGATCCAAGTTGTTTTTTTCTACTGATGTACATATATTATTAAGCCTTAGTGTCTTAGTATAGACAGAGGTTCATCAAGTCAAAACGATTTATAAGTCTGGGGTGGTCCTGTTGTTAATAGTTCAAACTATATATGACTGTATATGCAGTTTAGGATTTTAGACTGGAAGCTTTCTGTATGCCTTAGTCATGTAATTATTCATCAGGAGCTTTCACAAATGGTTCTATTCTTGAATAGTATGTCAGAGGTCTTGTCAAGATTGTGTTTCCAAGTGACTTGTCTAGGTGAATCTGGTTATGTGGATTTCTTGTTCATGCTAAATGAAAGTAACAATATCCCAATGTTCCAGATATGTCATAAATTTGTAAGAGATTCTGTGCTTGGTGACACTTTTGTGAAGGTGAACGTGACAGACAGTCACACTAGGTCAGATCAAAGGTTCGTTCAGCTGGGCCAGTACAAAATACTGTTGAAAGCAAAAGTATGCACAGAAGTGGCTTCTTTGATACACTTTTTCATCACCCTCTAACATATGGCTTAAAGATTTCCTGAGTCAGAAGTGGTATCTTTGCATTTAATAGCTTCATAGATTGATTTAATTTTCCCCAAAATTAGTCTACTCCCTTTTCTTCACACTACATAGATGAGAATGCAAGTATCCACAAGAAAACCAAACCCTTGGCAATGTGTTCCCTAGTTTAAGTGTTTACAGTGAAGGAAAGTCTGTCCTTTGGATGGTTTTTTTTGTATTGCGCTTTACTTTTTGATAGTTATATTTGAGTCTTCTGAATTCTTGTATTGTGATAAAGAGTAGATAAACGTTCATTAACCAGCTTTTCACTGCCATTCTGATTGTACTGGAATGATCGTGCCTAGTGACTAGCATTCCCATTGGTATGTAAGGGTATGTGCACAACTAAGCCAGTGGAATATGGCATATGCCATCAAATTTACAGCCTAAAATGATGTACAGCCTGTGCAGATGTTTTATGTCCTGCTGAGTTAATATCTGTAAAATGTCTGGAAAGTCCTGTTGAAAAGAACCTTCCTTAAAGCAAAGGATTTCAGGACTCTGGGCTTGAACTGTGCTGTTCTTTATGTGCCTTTAAAAAACAATCCCCAAAAAATCACTGTCCAGTTCTAGATCACTCTTTACTCTTTCACTAAGGTAGCAGGTTACAAAAAACTGTATCTCTATGCAGATGAGATTTGGGAGGAGGGGGCGGGGAAGTCAAAACAAATTCAGTTATGCAGGCCTGCATCTCTCTATGTAATGTGTGTTCTTTGTATCTGAGTTGCACATCACTCCTTTTGAACCTGAAGAAACAGCTAAGTCCTTCTGTTGTAAGATCAGTGTACGATCATTGAGATTCTGAGAGTTTTGAGGTCATTGAGAGCTAGTATGTATGTTTATTAGAGCCTGAGTCAGTCCCTAATTTACCCAGGAAGTTTGAGAATTGAATTTCGCCAAATTCTCATTCCTTAAAAAAAGTATTGCTCTATTTTCCTTTGCAGTACTTTGCTGCTTGTAATTTAGCTTTTGGAGACAGTATATAGAAATTAAGAGATCAAACTTTTATTAGAGGTGGTTTGTCTTTCTTTTGCTTAGGTTTGAAATGACAATTTTCAGGTTACGAGTTGCTTGCTTTCTTCTTACAAGTCCTTTAGCTGAAGCTCAACTGCTTGACAGTAGAATATGCAAGAAAACAGTGCACCATATAACAAAAATGATGTTGGTGGTATTTTAGTCTTGCATCCAATTTCAGTTTAATATTATGTTGCAGTATAAGATTTATTTCTCCCTTCCATTGGTTATGGCCCGAGGAAGGGAAAGGGTAGAATCTATATTGCATTAGACATTTGAGTTACTTTCAAGAGTTTTAAAAAATTTAATCTGGTGTTAATCTCTGAAAGAAGTCATTACTCTGATCTGTCAGCCTGTGATGGAGGAAATAACAGGAAAGTTAAAAAAATAGGAATGCATGGAATTAACTTCATTTCTAGTGCAAGGAACAAAAAAAAGGTATTTTAAACAATGACAGCTTAATCTGGAGAAGGAAATTTAACAGTAATTTTATGATTAAGCCTCTTCACACAAAAGAGACAACTTCGATATGGTACTAGAGGCTGAAGACTCAGATTATAGGTCCTTTTAGATGTAAATGGGATTTATACAACCTTTTTTTTTTTAGAGAATTTAAGAGAAAATTGTTCCCAGAGCCCAGGGCTCCGTGCCCTTGCCTATGGGCTCCTAATTAGAACAGATTCCAGCAAAGCTGCAGAACCCGCAACCTCATGGCTCATCAAATGTTGCTGCAAACTCAAGTTCAGCCCAAATGTCCTGTGGGATTTAGAAGCTTGATTCTTTTGTGTGGCAGGTCACGAGCCAGCCAAAGCACAAGTCTAGCCAGCAACAGGTACACAAACCTGATCATTAATTAAGAAAAAAGATCCCCCATATCCTGATGTTACGATTTTTAAGTATTTTAAGAAGCAGCTTGTCAGCCTGTGCAAATGATTCTATTGTGCATTTTGTCAAAGAGCAGTCAGCTCTTATTTCAGAAGCAGAGTGAAAAGATGCAATCTGTTCTTCATTTCAAAGCAGGAAGGTTTGCAGGTAGGCTGGAGCAGAGGAGGAGGAGGAATGCTTCTGACACGGTTTCAGGGACCCGTAGCAAGCATGTTGGGGAGTGCATTCACTTGCTTTGAAAGGAGCATGTGGACTACTCAGGATCATTCTCCCTGACCTCTAGATTCCAGAGGCAGATTCATCAAGGCCACCATAACCTTTGCTTCTTCGTCTTTGGCACAACTATGAACTTAAAAAGGCACAATAAATTGGGATACATGATCCAGGGATAGCATGTCTTAACCTTCCATGAAGTTGCTCTTGTGGTGCTTATACTTCACTTACAGAAATACACTTACAAAACCTCAAGGGTGACAGTCCAGATGGAATAAGGTTGAATTTGTTCTGTTTGTGTTCACACAGATAGATGAGTGCTCTATCAGCCACCAAATGGAAAAGAGAGAAAATTACGCGTATTGTCCAAGTAGAGAAGTTAAATGCTCTCGTAGCTTTACAGTGAGACAAAGCATGAGCTAAAGCTGCCAGATTTGAACCTGCCTGTGTTAGTTCACCAAGTCATGGAAGTGTAAGGTTATTTATAAACCAAGGCAGAGGTAGAGTCAAACAGGAAAATTTAAGTGCAGCTTCTGGAGCACAGATAGTTATTTTTACTAACTGAATTTTGAGTTGGTCAAAATATGCAAAATACAAGGTTTGTTTTTATAGCTAGACTCAGAAATAGTGCAAGATGGTAAAAGTTACATTCACATATACCAGGAGGAAACTTAAGGTGTCATTTTTGAAAGAAGATATTAGTGGCAGAATAATACCATTACAGGGGGTAGAGGGGAATGAAAGAACTGCAGTTCTGGCAGCTTTTATTACAGCCAGGCAGGGAAATTTCTGCAAATTGGAGTGTTTCTCATACTTACCTTTCTTGGTACCATCTCCTTTTATTTTTCTGACTGTAATATACTTTTGAACCCTTGCTGTTTTCCCTGTAATCAGCAAGCATTTGAAGCTCTGTTTTTCTGTTTCAATTCTGCTGTTTTCCTTGAGTGCTCAGTAGAGTCCAGCAAACAGGTCTTGGACGAAGCTTTGATAAGCTGATGTGCAGGAAAATCAGCTAAAATCTGTCCAGTCTTAAGACTGAGTTAGTTTTCATTCTGGTGTGCTCTTGGATTCCCTTCAGTTGAAGAAGCTATGATGGTCTTTGATTAAAAAATAATAAAAGTTCCATAAGTGAAATAGATTTGGAGTTATAATTAGAAATGGAAACAGTCCCCTACGTGATGAAATGAGTTAAGAGAGAAAAATGAAATATTGGGGAGAGGAAAATGAGGAATGGAAACTGAGAAAAAAAGCAGAGACTCTTTAAAAAGTTAGGAGAAGGTAAGTATTTTAAGAGAGAAAAATAAAAGCTGGAGCAGAGAGCAGGAAAGACAACTGAATAGAAATAGAAAAATTTCCCAGACACATCAGCAAATTAAATCTGCTGTCACTCTTTTGCAGTTGTGAAGAAGTAACTGGGATAAAATAAGCACACACACGGACACCATATTTTTTTAATCTAAAAGTAAGATTTTCAGTTTATTAGGAAGGAGTGCAGGGTGCTTGGTTTTGGTGGGGGCTTTTTGTGTGTTTGTTTGTTTTAAACTCTTTTTGCTTGCAGTTAAAATAGGAGTTTAAATATGTTTATTCCATCCTTGACTAAACTTTGATGGGAGATTCGTCTGTTGAAGAATAAAAAATCATACAAGGAGCTAAAAATGTAATGAACTTCAATGGAAATTTGAATGTATTTCCAGTAAATTTACAAGTGTTAAGACTATTTTGTCCAAATTCTGCAGCAGGTCCTGTTGTAATGTATAATGTGTCCAAACAATCGTTAACCCAATTGAAACAACTAATGCAGTAAGCATTTACTTTGCAGTTAATTGATAATAACTCTTCGAGGAAGGAATTGGCAATTCACCATAAATTGCTAGTTAACATTACAAGAACTCAATTAACCAGTTAACAGTCTTTAGGACTTTAAGATACATTTCCTAATGGAAATATTAACAGGTACAGTAGTGGAGCACACTCAAGCATCCGAGCATGTTCTGTATTTTTTGCAGGTTTTTGGAGCAAATAAATGTACTAATGAATACCTAACATACCTGCAGAAGCGCATTTCTGATCTGGCACCTACAGTTGCTTTCACAGATGAATGTGGGGAAGGTCTCTAGAATAACTGAAAAAATCTTTTCCTCAGTAAGGTTATATTCTTGATATCCTGAGTTCATCCTAGACTAGAAGTGGGCCATATGGGAGGAGGAAACTGTGAATACCACAGTTCAACTTTCATTATATTCTCCCACTTATAAGATAAAACAAGAGAGAGGGTTGAGGAGGTCTGACACTCCTGTAAGTGTTTTTCCTTCTTAAAAGCTCCATTGTGATTCCAAAAGAGCTCTGATCCCACCCGAGCTTGAGCAAGTATGGTGTGGTCTGAGGGGCAGGGTGTTGCAGGGGACATTTTTCTCAGCAACAGTGGAATCAACTCACACATATTCCAGCTTAAAAATATATTTGGCTTGATCTTGGATGGGGTGGGGAGAAGTTTTCAAATATTTTTGTAGTTTGTTGAGTGTTTGGCAAGCCAACTCTTCCTCTCCCCAGGCAGTTATGGATTCAAGCACGTGCCTTTCCTTTACTTACTGAGTTTCTATATGCTTCAGTCCTTGTGCCACCCTCACTGGACTGCCCTGGTTGTGGTTTGCAGCCCTGGGCTCCACACAGTGACTGCCAAAGAGCCATTCCCACGATTCAGGAACAGTTAGAAACAGTCCAGCCGAAAGAGACAGCCTTCCCCTCCAATTTTACCATTTCTGTGGATTTTCACATGCCCTGAAATGCAAATAGCTGGTTGTGGCCAGACTCAGTTTCTTTCTGCTTTGCTCCCTTTCCGCAGAAGAGCACCCTTCTAGCTGTGAACCTTCGGAGTTTCAGTGCCTTAAGTGCAAAACAACCTTCTTGCTTCACTGGAAAGTTTTTCCCAACACTTTTTCATCAGAAATAATTGGTTTGTTCCAATTGACTGCAGTTTGTGATGAAGTGTTGATTGTAGTCCTTAGCACCAGGCTTCTGAATAAAGTGTAATGCCATGCAGCAGTGTCCTGGTGTGAAGTGCTGTTCCCATCCGAGTCAATGGCAGTTCTCTGATTGTGACAGGATTTTCAGAAGGGGTTCTTCTCAAGCCAGCCATATGCAGAGAAGGCCAAAAGCCATGGTAAGATCTCAGTTCATCTCTTAGAGTTAATAACAGGAGGTAATTGATAAATTGGCAAACTTTTCAGCTGATTTAAGACAAATTATTTAAGACATATTTATGACAAATAGTGAGGCTTTCAGTATTTCGTACGGGGAAATAGATAACATGGCTCCAAGAGTGAAAGTCAGTGATTCTCCAGTGGTTGTGTCCTCCTGTACAGAATACAGGATAGCCCTGTCTGATGTTTTGATGTGTCAGTGTTATGTCTGAATGCCTTGCAGACCTGGAGTTTGAGTAGATTCATCATAGGTGGAGAATGAAAGTAATCTGAGAAAGAATAATTGCATTTGACATTTTTTGACAAGTTCTTCTTGAACTTGGTTCTATATAGTGTGAAAAATGTAAGTCTGGGTTGACAGCTTATAGATGCTTTCAGATAGCTCAGAATTCCCTGTGGCAGGAGGAAAGTGTGGTGGACTAGTTAGATTTGGGAATGAAATAGTATGAAAAGTTTAAAGTCCCTTAGGGAACACTATTTATCATTTGTGTGAAGTACTTTTAGTGGCAAACTCAAGATGTTTTGAAGGGTAAGGGTAAATCTGATATGATTTGATAAATTCTGGAAAAATTTGTAAAGATGGGCTGTCCCCAAATCATATAACTGGTGTTTACACTGCCTCTCTTTTAGTTAAATTCACTTGTAAAGAAGTTGCACGAAAGGTACTGTAAGGTCCAGTGCCTTCCAATCCTGTTATCTGTTAATAGATGGTTTATTTTTTTTTTCACTGAAAGCCATCCCACTCTCCTATCTTTTTTTTCCTCAGTACTTCTAATGATTTACTAGTTTAAAATAATGGCTCCTGAGCCTTTCTTGTTGAGAGTTTTGTCTGAGGTATGCATGAAGTAAGGGCATTATAGTTGGACCAAAAATCCGAATTAAAACGTGATGGGAGAACCAGCCTTTGAAATTGCACGTTCAAAAATGCATTCATTAGATGTATTTGTGTAATAATGAGTGGAGCAGTAGACAGACATGCTTTTTAAATGGCACCCATCCGTGAAAATTACATTGGTAAGGCTATGAAATCCCAGACATTTCAACCCCAAATTATGTGCCTGAGTGTAGGGAGCCCAACCTTGGTCTTTGATGATTCAGTGGAAGGGTGTTTAGGAGGTAGTTAACTAGGACTGCAGGCAGAAAGTGTGGTGAGACAGGAGGTCTCTTCCAGTTGCTGTGTTGGCAGATAAGACAGTTTTTGAAGTCTGCTTGTCAGACACTTGTGTGAGTATCCAGTTTAGAAACATACTACTTTTCAGCAGTTACTAAATATTTAGCAACTACCTTTTGTATTACTATCACAAATTTAAAACAACAAACCTGATTTGAAAGATAAGACCACAGGTTTTATATTTCACAAAATTCATATATTTCTCTTGAAAAGGAGACCTAATTGTAATGAATTATGTGGCACTTTCTTTATTTCTCAGTTTGGTATAAAATCATACAAAGTAAATAAAAAAGCTTTCTAAAATATAAACTGCTGAAAGTTAAGGGTAACAGACAGAACTGACCACCTTACTAGCTCAGCATTTGAATCCAGTGTAAGCTAAAGAACCTTTTGATAGGGGGTTACTGTAGAGTCAGAGATTTTTTATTATTATTATTTTATTGTAGCTGTCTGACTTCAGTTCAATGCTTAGATTTGAAAAAAAGTAAAATGGTTTATTTTCTCTTTCAGTGTATGAATAAAAATGAGTTACGAGATGATGATAAAGTACAGAAGGGCTTGGTGATGAAAAGTGATCAACATTATCTCTAGCTACTGAGTTCAACCAGTAAATCAGTTAATCTTTAAATGCAAAATGTGGTTAGATAAGCATATTTATGTCTCTGCAGCATATAAAATTGCTTTATTTAGTAAAGGATAAACACACGAATTGGGGGCTAGAGCATGGAACAGAGGAAAGTACAATAATATGTAGATTGGAGTGGTAGTTGGTCAACATATGTAACCCAGCTGGAAAACTGGATGAAGTCGGCAAGGAGTAACTGAAATGCTTTGTTGACTATTGTACAAGAAACTTGGCAGCAAAACAGAAATACTAAGCCAATTATTATTGCTATGCAGATAGATTTTTACATCTTTACTGGAATACGGTGAAGTGGCAGGCAAGGATTAAATAGAAATATTACATTATTAAAAAGAAAAAAAGGTTAACGTGAAATTACTTTGTATGTTTACGATGAACTAAAAATAAGGTCAGCTGATTTGTACTCATGTTTTTGGGCATGAGGGAAAAAATGCAATTTGAGTGGTAAAACCCAGGTATACCTGATTGGTGGATGGCAGATAATATTTCTGCATGCAGTCTCTGAAGAAATGAGATGATGTGGTATTTTCGGTGTTGTTCTGGTAGACAGTAAAACATTTCTGGTACATTTGGGGGCCAAAGTAATTTCTGGATAGAATGATCAGAAGTTGACTGGTGAGCTGTGGAGATGAACAGTAAGTCTGTGAGGTCTCTGCTGTACTTCAGTGTTGGGGGTTTATTTATAAATCTTATGTAACTATATTTCAAAAGGAAAATGGCTTGAGAAATTGGAAACAGAAGGCCATCTGTAGAGGAGCTTTTGCACTAAATGAAGAGAAGGCAAATTTTCATCCCTTTTGTCTTAAAAATTTCTACGTGGAACTGGTTTTTAGGCAAAAGGTGAAAGACAAGAAAGACTCCAAATATAACCGAAAGGAAACTAAGAAGTGTGAAGCATGGAAGAGGAGTAGGGATTATGAGCAAAAATACAGGTGAATTAAAGCTCTCTTCTGTCAGCTCCACATGTAGCAATGGGTACTTTAGTTACCTAGAAAATGCAGAAAGATGAAGTCAAAGTGACCCATGAGGACAGCATGGTTATTGAAGATAACACTCCATGGTGAAACAAAACCTGCCTAAAGCTTTGGGAAAGAGGACAAGAGGAGAAGTTAGGGAAAAGCACACTGGCTAACAGGAAGAAGCACATGGAAGTGAAAATCGCTGTTGTTATCAGAAAGTGCCAGCTATACACTGGACAATAAACGTGCTCGACCTCCTGTTACCATCCTACTTTGAACAGAAAAGCTGAGTCAGGAGACTCAATATCCACATATCACAGAGCTCAGGCTCACAATCACCGACTGACCATGAGCCAGCAATGTACCCTGGTAGCCAAGAAGGCCAACGGCATCCTGGCCTGTATCAGAAATAGTGTGGCCAGCAGGACCAGGGAAGTCATTCTTCCCCTGTACTTGGCACTGGTGAGGCCACACCTCGAGTGCTGTGTCCAGTTCTGGGCCTCTCAGTAATGGAAGGACATTGAGAAGCTTGAACACGTCCAAAGGAGGGCAGCAAGGCTGGTGGAGGGCTTGGAACACAAGCCCTGTGAGGACTGACTGAGGGAGCTGGGGTTGTTTAGCCTGGAGAAAAGAAGTCTCAGAGGTGACCTTATCACTCTCTACAACTACCTGAAAGGTGATTGCAGTTACATGGAGGTTGGTCTCTTTTTCCAGGCAACAGCTGACAGAACGAGAGGACACAGTCTTAAGCTGTGCCAAGGGAAATTTAGGTTGGATGTTAGGAAAAAGTTTTTTACTGAAAGAGTGATAAAGTTCTGGAATCATC
Organism: Rhagologus leucostigma; assembly: GCA_013397725.1. Lineage (NCBI taxonomy): Eukaryota > Metazoa > Chordata > Aves > Passeriformes > Rhagologus > Rhagologus leucostigma. The sequence goes on along the minus strand of VZTD01002860.1, from coordinate 2,035,561 downwards.
TGCCTGGGGAGGTGCTGGAGTCATCATCCCTGGATGTGTTTAAAAAAAGATTGGATGTGGCACTCAGTGCCATGGTTTAGTTGAGATGGTGTTAGGTCATGGGTTGGACTTGGTGATCTTGAAGGTCTCTTCCCGCCTGGTAATTCTGTGATTCTGTGATCACATGTGCAGGAGAAGATTAAGTCTTAATGACGCTGGAGATGTGTCATTTTGCAATATGACAGCAGCAGGAGCAGAGCTGATCTCCTGATGAAGAAAGGCTTCACAGGCAGCAGTAGTATTTCTCTCAGGACCACTACAGAAGGTTTTATGCTATCCCTGAAACATCACATGCATCTCTGAAAACCCGTCTCCAGAACACACGAACCTGAGCCTGAAACAGGCTCAAAAAATACCTGCTAAAATAAGCAAGGTGCTCAACAGCCTGTTTTGTTAGAAAAGGCTAGAGAAGCTAGTATTGTTTAGCCTAATGAAATAAAGGTAAAATAAATATATAAAGGGCTAAACATGAGTGAGAAGATAAAAAAAGTCTTCATTTAAGATCCATTCAAGTAAAATCAGGGTGCAAATTGTGTGCTATTATCCATGGATTGTAGTTGGGGCAGAAGTGGTTTTAAATTGATGCTAGAAAGTTTGTGAGAAGTATATCATGACATGCTTCCAGTGATGGCACTGGATTAAATTTGATGAGACAGGAGAATCCTACCTGTCCTAGAATTTAACTAAAATCTTTATCTGCTTTTAAAAATGGAAAATAGTGGTTGTGTGCATTTTATTTTGATTCCAGTTTCCATCTGAAAGCAGCATGATTTAAAAAACAACCAACCAAACAAAAAAAAAACAACTAAACAAAAAAAACCAAACAAACCAAACAAACAAAAAAACCCCGAGAGGCGTCATTCACCATTTTCTAAAAGAATAAAAAGCATATTTCAACAGAGTTGTCTGGGCAGGTAAATGTGTCACTTGAGAATAACAACAAAAATGTTTTCCGGGTTGAGCTCATCATGAGTACATATTGAGAAAAAGCTTTTCTTTTAGAAGATAATTTTTTGTTTTCCTTTTTGGATGATCAGTTTAGATACTTCTGTAACCTTGATGAAACCAGCTTGACTCTGAAGAAAGAATCCAGGCATATGGTTTTCAAGTTGTAACTCTAATCATTAAACGTAAACAGCACAGGTGATTGTTTTGTTTGCTTCCTTTTTAAACCTGTTTAATCTGCAATAATAGATAGTCTGGAAGCAAAACTGGATTTTACAACCATTGGGTTATTTTTCTTCTGCATGTTTTCAATAGCCAGTTCACTGTGACCTGATGTGATTTACAAGTGTTGTGGAAAGACCTTATATTTCATTCTAATGACTTAATTGGTAAATTTGACAATTGATAGACTAAATCTTGTTTAAAAATATGGTATTAGAATGGGCCTAATTTGAATCTTGATACCAACATTCTTTCTTCAATATTGGCATATTGAGTTGATTGTTGCAACTAATACTGTTCCAGGATTTTTTCCCCCCAAATCAGATAGGCCTCTGGAGAGTCCAGAGGGAGAGTTTCACAAGGGCATGTATCGATAGGACAAGAGTAATGGCTTTAAAGAGAGCAGGTTTAGATTACATGTTGGGAAGATACTGTGAAGGTGGTGAAGCACCAGAATAGGTTATCCAAAGTTGTGGATGCCTCATCCCTGAAAGTGTTAAAGGCCAGTTTGGACGAGACTTTGAGCAACCTGCTGTAATGGAAGGTGTCCCTGCCTGTGACAGAGGGGTTAGAACTAGATGGTCATTAACCCTTCCAATCCAAACCATTTCATGATTCTCTTGGTGATTTCTAAAGAACACAGCAAAAGCTAAAAATCATAGGGAAAAAGCAGTATGTCCTAATTTTTTACATCAATACATATCTGATTCATAGATTCCAGTCTTAGGCATTGTTTCCTATATATTCAATAAACTGAAAATTTTAAACTGTATGCCATTTTTTCTTTTTAATTATTTGTCCTGCATTTTCCTAACTTCTGGTATGTGCATTGCAAGGCATAACGCTATGTTTTTCAAGGAAATGAGGATATTCATACTTACAGAGCTGAAGTTTACTTTTCACTTAGCTATATGTACCAATCCAGGTGAGCAACTACTACAGTGAATGTGTGCTTTTCAGAGGAACTTCAAACAGTTGTGCCTTTGAACTACAGAAAGTGCAAACAAAATTTCAGATCAAATCTCCTGTTTGACCTCCAGACAAACCAGCCACCACATTTCATGCAAATGTTAGGTAAGAAATTCAGACAATCCATCATACAAGACAGTCCACAGATAAGTTAATCTGATTAGTCTGGATAAATATCCTGAGAGGACTGTACTCAAAATTAAGCGGAGATGCATCTTTGGTGTAAACAGATGCAGATTTTTATCTGCCCTCTTGCATCCTTCTGTATCAAGGAGCTTCCACATCGAACGTCCAGTTTGTGGTTATGGAGTGGGTTACAAGCCTGTAGTTGTGACTGCTATTTTAATGCTGTTTATAATTGGTGTTAACTTTTCTCCACTGTAGAAACACAGTGCAAAAAGAGGGAATTGGTTTTCCTTAACTAAGACAGGACTTGCCTAAAGAGTCGTAAGGAGGATAAGAAAGACAATGACAGAAATACTGCTTTTTACCTTTTGTTTCTTTTTATTTCTACCCAATCAAATATAAAGTTTCCTTGACATGCTGGTTCCAGAACCAAGTCTGTCTAATGTATCTGGTTTCTGGTTGAATTGCAGTTTGCAGTGCTGCTGTCTAAATTCCCTCAAAGACACTATGATGCTTTGTCTTTCCTCCTGTCTCCTCTTCTTCCCAGCCTCTGCTGACTTTCCAACTTTGAGGCCACCCTGATGAGGTGTTCCCTGGGATGTCTTTATCCTGATTGACCTGAATGCCTCTGCAGCATGACCCAGGGTGCTCCCAACCCTGAAAGGGTCTCTGGAACAATTCTCCACAGAGCTGTCATGGAGGGATCACTGCTTGTGCACTTGGGTTTCACTTTTCATATGCTGATAAGTCATAGCTTGGAATTATCAATAAAGGAAAGCCCTTAACAGCTGCCTGAGAAATACACAGAGTGTTTAGTATTCACAGTACTTCCAGAGCATTGCCGTGCCTTTGACAATTGGTTGCTACATGTAATTATAGCATAATGTAATTATTCCACTAGTCATCTTTATCACTCTGTAGTATGGGAAGTAATAAAATCTGCTGTGACTAATTTTTCATCCGGAAAAGCCATCTCTGTAAGTGTACTACTGAGCAAGAAAAGCTACTGTTGTACTACAATCAGACAGTGTTTATACTCCCCGCCCCCTGCCTCCCCAGAGTGTTACTAATAGCTTACTTAAAAGCAGGTTCGTGATTTAATCTTGTCAGTGCTACTTTGCATCTCTGTACAGAAGAAGGATGGCCCAAGAAAAATCAGTAGCAGAGGAAGGGATGATGTTAGTTTAGGGATAAGGCACAGTTAAAGGAAATGGGATAGTACAGATTCTCACTAGCATTTCAGTTTATCAGAGATGCCTTGCAAATAACCTTTGTCCAACATTGCAAGGCCAATTTATTAACTCATTGATCCATGTCCATGTGTTTCTGAATACTTTGTTTCCCTCATCCCTTTTGCTTTATTGATTTCGTTGTGCATCCTGCACTTTACGACTCAAATGTGTGATGCTTTTGTAATCATTTTTGGTGTCACGGTACCTGTGAGTCCCATATGTTTAGGATTTGTTCCCTGTCTCTCCCCTCTTCCTCACTCGTACAGGTGAAGGCTCTGGCTTCTCTCAAATACAAGATGGCTTGTGAAGAGGTTTACAAAGACTGGTCAAGCACTCTGCCTTCCGTGCATTGTTACCACTTGTTTGCCTCATTGAGTGCTTTTTGAGATTCAGTTCACACATTGATGTTCTTTCACAGTCACTGGACAAACCGAGTAAAGGAAATCCTAAGGTAGAGTGTATGTGTCTATTTGTGTTCTTCCCTTTCCCCCTCCTTGTACTGGGATGTACAGCGTCAGTAGTGGACTAATCAGCATCTAGCTCAGTCTGCTCCATCCAGTTGTCTCTTCTTAAGCCAAGCCAGAGGTTGGAGGCATCTTCCGAGTGTTAAAAAGCACGATTGTGTTTCAGAGCTAATTGTGAGGATGGGTGACTGTCCTGCTGTCGGGGACAGAGCAAGCTGGCAATGGAAACCCAGGTTATTCCAGTTGCTTGTCAGGCCGAGAGGCACCAACATGGGAAACTCAGAAAGGTGGCTGGAAGGACACCTTTCAGCTGGAAGCCAGGACAGAGTATGGGTTTCATTGCAATGATGGTTCGTTTTGCTTTGGAATGTAGCTGTCAACAGAGGGGCTGGCCTTTGCCACAAGCCTGGCTAGAGGGCTGAAGTACTGACACAGGGTGGATCCTGTCTGCAGCAGCCCTTGACCAAAAGGTTTAGGCAGAGAAACTAAATTAGGAAGAACAGAAATGGGCTGCTAGTGAATAGGGAAAGGCCATCATTGGGAAGAATTACATAGGTTGCTACTTTCCTAAAAATGTGTGTTTTATACTGTCTTTTTTCCTCTTCTGAGCTAGAAATCTAGGAAGGTGGTTAGTGAGTTAAAACACGGGATATCAAATAATTGAATATTTGGAACAGAAGAGGAAAAAGCAAGAGCTGGGTGGTGCCGCAGGAATATCCACTCAGATCATTTACTTCTGTCTGAGTCACTGGAGATTTCCAGGGCAATCTCAGGGCTCAGTATGAAATAGCTATTAGGTTCACATCTTTTAAAGAAAAGGAATTTGTGAAAGAGAAGCAGGCAGTATATCAGCCTTCTCAGGGACGGCCTGTACAGTGATTGGGAGCACTTGCAGGACTCTTACTGAGAGGAATGTGGTATGTGGTATTATTCATTCAAAGCAGGTGAGATACCATGAAAAGTGAAGTGGAAGATGAATATGGAATGATGCAAATCTTGGTAGCAAATCCAGGTAGCAAATCCAGCTGTAGTGCTCAGGACTTGTACTGCCTTTACTATTTGGCTTTTTGGTTATGTCCCCTGCTTTGCCAGCCCTAGGAAAGTCTGTGCAGCAATGCCTTCCAGTGCGTGTAACTATTGTCTGCTTATTGACTACCAGATTCTTTATTTATATACACTGTTTCTAATCTTCCATGTCTTCAGAAAGAAGCAGCTGAATTCCTTGAAATATAACTCTTTGGCACTCAAGTCTAAGTCAGTCTTTCAAGGAACATGGATGCCTCCTGCCTCCCAGACTAGAACCTGCACCTTACATCAGTGTTGGCATAAAACCAGTAACAGAATGGGACCAGAATTACTGCACCCTCCTTTCAATGATCTGTACATAAGAAAAGCTGCTTTGTTAGCTAAGAAACGTGGAGAAAATGGCATGTATTCCTGAAGCAAAGGAAGATCTTGCTCTTAGTTATTCCAGCTCAGCAGGAGAAGGGCTCAGTTCAATGTTGCATTATGCAAAGCATAGGTGTTGGTTGAGTTCTGATTGCAGACCCCAGTGATGAAGGCAGGCGTTCAGAGTACGGCACAAGAATTTGATTTTCAAGATGAGTTACAAAAGATGTGGTTTGTAGTTGAACTTCACATGATGCAAATGAAATAAAATCCTCATCTCTGTTTCTTGTGTCAGTTTAATTTTTTTACAGAGATACTTTTTTGAGAATACAAAAGAAGAAGTTTGGGGGCTGAGAGCCCTATGCAACTACATCAAATATTCTAATGTTTACTAATAACAGCAATCTGTCATACAAACATATCAAAATTGGCTGTGCTTCATTGGTAATGTTAATCAGACTGCATGGCAGTACCTTCTGTCACCAAAATGATTTACAGTAAGTGTGCAGATGTTATTTACAGTGACCTACTATTTCTTCTTACGCATGATAATCTTGGTTCCTTTAAAAATGAGCTCTGTTCACTCTCAGCCAAATTATTAGGAACAAATAAGTCGTTAATTAAAATGTCTGGTACTATAGCACTGCCTGAGGTTTAGTATTAGATAAATTTTGGCTGAGCTTGCTGAGAATGAAGGAAATGCTTTACCATCAGAAGAGATGTGTTGTGGTCTTTTGCAAAACATACTGAACACAGTTTTTTCTTAATGCTATAGGCTTACCTAAATCTGTGGTTGATCTCTTCTGCTTCCATTCTAACAATCTATCCAAATCTTTACTTGCTTAGTCATAATTTGAAGGAAGTGATCACAGTGGTTTTAGTTTTTTTCCAGTGAATCCATTAAAAACAATGTATTTTATGTTCCACTAGACTGCATTCAGGTACCAATTTTAGTGTTAGACTGCCACATTCAAAAAAGTACATCTGATTGAAAGCTGCTGATTTGAATTTCATTTGTATTACATGCACAAGAGTTGGAAAGAGCTGAAGTATCTAGGGAATAGAGATACTGACCACATACAATGTCTGGAAATGTAACAGTAGTTTGTGAAGTTTACATCAAGAAGGTATTAAATAACTGTCTTCTTTTACTTAGTAATAATATATTTTAATCAAAAAAGCTCAGCTTTTGCTTTAAATCTGCTGCAAAATAATTTCCACTGTGTATCTCCAGTGTGATTCATTCAAATGAAGAAATAAGTGTGTTGCATACTTCCTCTGTTGTGGTATTTTTATTTTTACTTGATGCAGCATGTAATTCTAGAGTGCTTAGTTTTTGAATTTCCAAAGGAAGGAAAAGCTTCTATGATAGCTAAAATGGGGAGGCAAAATAGATGACGATTGCTACCTTTTTAGGCTAACTTCTTTTTGTAAAAGTCAAGGTAAAGAAACTAAATAAAGAATTTTAGTGTAGGGAAAGCACAGATGTATATGCATGGCTCTGTCTTCAAAAACTGTGGAGAAGAGGTAGATGTTTGCCTTAAGTAGTTGTTTATCCGATTAGGAAATGGCCACTTTACATGTATGTGCCATAGTTGCCTCTGAGTGCTTATTCACTTATTTTCACAGTGCATGCCAGAAGTATTGATTTATTGCACACTTGCAGGACTGAGATAGACCAAAACTTGGAAGACTAAGATGGAGAGAGACCAGACCTTGCAGAACTGAGTTGAAGAGAGGCCAAAATCAAGCCTAACACCCACAGAAGCTAGGAACCATTTAGTGCTCAAATGTCTGACTACTTGCCCATGTCACACCAGATTCTCATGGCAGCATGAGTGGCTGAACCCTTACTTGATGAATGTTGTGTCGGTGCCTTGATCTCAAGAGGGCTTCTGTGTGAATGTTTTGGATGTGGATTATAAAGCTGCAGGCTGCAATGTGTAGTAGAAGTAGGGCGTTGTCTACATAAGCTGTGTGTGGATGTCTACTAATTAGATATGGAATGAAAGGTATTGGGTGAGTTTTTTAATGTATAAGGAAAAACTATTAAGTGTCTGAATGTACTGTAATCTGTTGACATTTTAGAATATGATCTGCAGCTTGAAAAGCAAAGCCTCTTAACAAATAATTTTTGTGGTCCAATTCAGGCACAGGATTGCCATTCCATTACGTAAGGAAAAGCACAATGAGTTCCTGCAAGAAGGAAATCAGCTCTAATGCCTTTTGTCAGTAGAGAAAGGCTGCTTTCTATATAGAAGGTATTGCTTGTGTATTTGCTTTACCTTTGTATTTTGTGTGAATGCTAGGGATTTTAAAACATGAGTTTGAGGGAAGATTAGGAAAGAGATAGGGTGTAACTGGGCATCACATGGTATGGAGAGGTATACTTATGTAATGCTTGTGTGCAGAGGGATATGGCTGAATAAAAGACTTTTTAGTAAATATCAGGAAAAATACCTAGAGAGATCAGTTGTGGTGTGGTACTTTTTTTTTTTTTCTTCTTCTTTTTTTTTCTGTAAAGAAGTAAAACTTCTGAGGCTTTGAAAAATCTTTTAATTAAACTGAATACAACACTTGAGAAAGAATGGAGAAAAACTTTCTCTTTAGAAGTATGGACAGGATAACTTAAAGGTTAGTTTAATCTCCATATTTTATCATCTGATTAGTGTATATATATATATATATAGCCTCACAGCAAATCCAGCCCTGGAGAATGTTAGGAAGAGTTTCCTTGCAACTGTCCTCACACCTTCATAAGTGTCTGACAAATCTTTAATGGAATGGGGTAAGGGGCAGTCTCTAATGTTCATCATTGTTTAAAGCTGCTGTGCATGGAGAGCTTTTTGAGTGGTAGAATAAGGTGTGGCATTGATTTGCTCATAGGGCTTTTCTGTGCCTGCTCAGTGCAGACATAACCTGCCTTGAAGTGAACTGGGTCAACCTTACTAGCTCTGAACCAGCTAGTTGGCCTCCCAGTAGCAGTGGCAGTATTTAGGCCTGTTTAGACTGTGAGACCCACCAGAGAAGACAGAGGCTTTCAGGTACAGCCTGGGCTGAGCTCTGTTGCCCACTAAAGCATGGTTAGTCCACGACAGTTTCCAGTCCCAGCACTGGCTGTGGCAGAGACATAACCACTGTCTACAAACCCCAGCTACTAAAGTGCCAGATACTCTGAAAACTTCAGAATTTGGGGGACTGGGTATCTTCATAGCTTGCTATCTCCCTGTGGATCTGCTTCAAACTTATCATTCAGGCAAAATTTAGTGAAAATAATATGTTTGGAAGACTTGATTGAGCTAAAACAAAAATTTAAATTACGCCTTCAAAATGTGCACATATAGCCTTGCTGAGCTTCTGATGCATCTTCTCACAGCTTTTTGAAGCTGTAAGCTTTTTTTAGATCTCTGATCAAAATGCACAAGCAGGTCTTGATATTTTTTTTTATTTTCTTTCTAGCAGCAGTAGTTTAAAATAGAGTATGGATAGAACAAAGGAAAGCAGAGTAGGAGAAGCTCCCAGATCCCTAGAGATCTGATTATGTGTTAGAGTAGTGCATTATGGAAATTTTATATTGTGCCTTCCTGTCTCGAGTAGTGGTATCAGTGAGTGTTGGTCAGGTTCACTCAGCAGTCATGGTAGCCTGTGTAGCTGATGAGAAGGTCAAAGCACAGCTTCGTGTTCTGGAGCCTTATGCTTTGTGTAGGCAGTAGTCAAGGAAATATCTTGCATCCTTGCGTATTCCAAGTAGTCTGTTACGCCAGTCTGCCCCTGTGTGTGTGCACCCACCTCCTTTTGACACTTGCATTTCTGTTCTAGCACAATATGATGCTCAGCTTTTTTGCTGCATTCAGTTCCTGCAAACCAATTCCAGCTCTTTGCACAAATGGCTGTGGCTTGCATATTGTATTACGAATATGCCCTGACAGTTCAATTGCCCTTTGTCAACAGAAGATGGAGGAAGCCAAATCCTGTTCTCAGTCATGTAGGGGAAGATCATGGGATCTGATTTTTCATATACATTTCAGTTCAGTGTAATTCACTTTAGGAATACCCTGCAGCATTAATAAACATCAGTGGGACCCCTGTTTTCTGGAGATGAACATTCTGTTGTTCTGTGAATTATCCCTTTAATTTGTAGTCTATCCAGTGGACTGTAATCAATGCTCACGGGATGGTTAGTGGTGTGAGTTCTGAACAGACACCTGTTAGAACAAGAAGTTCACTATATAGTGCCTTTGTAATGCTTGTACCTGTTACGTTGTGTTAGCTTGCTTTTGCCAGAGATCATAGCTATCTGTAAGCAGAGCCAGAAATGACGCTTCAGAAATCACTGTTGCTGTGTAAAGCAAAGGAGTATTCCACTAGGAGAGACCTAGGGTATACCACTGCAAGATCTTGTATTGCAAAGCTCTCTATTACTTGCAGAGTAATTGCAGTTAGTTGGATATATGTTATTTATTTTATTTGATGTCATATATGTGACCTGTTAAAAGCTTGAAGCACGTCAAGTGTAATGGAAGTATTTTCAGTACAGTAAGCTTGGATTTTCTGAATTCTAACTGAATACTCCCCTGAGCAGTCATTTATATTTCATGTGGAAAAGAGAGACAGGGAGAAGCATGTACAGCCCAGTTTCAAGGTGTTCTCTGTTTTTAAACCTGCAACCTCTGCTTATTGAAAAGCAGGCCTTGAAGATAAAGCTGGTGTCCAACTTAACAAGTAATCAAGTGCTCTCAGGTCTAAAGATTGAATGTTTGTTCAGCAATTTCACTTTTCAATTGAGATTTGAAATCCTCCACAAATAGAAAATGCAGCAACTGTGTGAATATGATGTGTGACCTATTATTATTCAAGAATCGACCTCAGTTATGTGGAAATATAGCAAATAGCCTGCATTTCACTTGGAAATGTGTTCATATTCAGTGGTACACTTGCTAGTGATGAAGTCAGAACTGCTCTGCTGGGCAGTGCTTTAATTTTCCAAGCTTTTCCTTATGTCTGTCAAAATGTCAGCATGTCAATTATTTCTGTTCATTGCTCCCAGATAATTTGGTGATCTTTGATGGAAAAGGTTTGTAAAGCTGAGTGGTGGTTGTTGCTGCTGCTGTTGTTATTATAATTATTATTGTTATTTATTTTCATTGCTGTTAGCTTTGCAATATCATTTGTTAAAAACTGAACAGTTTAATTTTATTTTGAGTTTGTGAAACCTGTTTTCACTGGTCTACATTAAGATTGGGCATTTTCAAAACGTATGCAACCTTTCTAATTCTTTGAGCCATAAAGTTCTCTTCAATACAGAAGATACAGCTAAATGAATAGCAATGTGCCTTTGAGTTTGGCACTCTTTACAACATTGTTACTTCTGACATGAAGCTTTTGAGGTGTGGCTAGGAACTTTCCTCCAGTTAGTTCCCAAAAGCAACATCTCTTTTGTGTGTTAATTATTTGCATGTAGTTAACATGGAGTATGTAAGGATAACAACAAATTTTTGCTTCATTCTGCCTTACTGTTTCTGGTATGCTGTAAATGTGTAAGCAGGATGTAGACCTGGTGTAGCAGTGTGGGGAGATATCCAGTTTTCAGCAATGTAAAGCTGCTGCCTCTCTCAGGCATCAGCACATGTTGGGAGTGTTATATAATCTGCCTGTCCTAGATGATCTGCCTAGAGAAAGCGAGAGAGATTTCCGTAAGTTTAAATTAGCCATTCCTTTCACTGAGAAGGAGAAATATGACTGGAAAGAAAAACTGGAGGAAGAGAGGACAGGCATTTAGAATGTGGAACACAGAGGCTGACCTGCATTGTGCTGAGGATTTGTATAGTCTGGCATTCTCCTTTTGATCCATATTAAATAATCCTGAAACGATGGGGTATTATAGACAATGAATAAACTCTCCCCACAGAAAGTTTCTTCTATTCCTTGTGACATACAGCTCTTACAATGAGGCTGAGAGGTTTTAGAAACTGTCAGAACAATAAGAAGGAAAAAAAAGAGTATTATCTAGTCACATACCTAGCCAAGTTAGAACTTAAGACACAAATTAAAGGCAGGTAGCAGTTCATAAGAAAACTTAGAAGCAGTGGGAAGTAATCAGTGTCTTACCTGAAGGATCAGTCTTGAGACTAATTTTGCTATTTTCATTAATATCCCAATACCAAAAAGAAAAAAGGACCTACTGAATTGTATTGATAACACAATTTTTGGAGTTTTATCCACCATAGGAGGATATTTCTCCTTTCAGTTTGCTGTCTTCAGGTAACCAAAATCTTCAGATCTCTTTGTACTCGTCTTGTACTCATAGACAGATTTGTGTAAGAATATCCTTTTTTTTGCCCTTAGCACACATTTGGGACCTGGTCTCAATAAAATCTGTCCAGTAATCGATATTTAAAATGCAGCTCTACTCTCACAAACCAAATTCTTTTCAGAGCAATTACATATCTCTGAAACTAAGGACATACTGGGAAATACTAGCTAAGGAACAAAAATGCTGTTGCATAAAGTCTGTCCAAATGCAAGAGAAAGGGACTAGGTGTGCTAGTCATATATATTTAAATTAGATTAATGATTAGAAATGCCTTGCAGGGAATTTTATGCCATCCAAGTTAACATCTCTGGCTATTTTCTATGCATTTTCACAGTCATGGTGCTCTTGGGTTCCTTGGCTGCTGGCAAAGGAACATGTTGAGATAGTGTTTAGGATGTCTAAAATTTGTCAGCCCAGATCTTTGAAAACACCTCAGTACAAGCCTTACTGTTTTCTCCTTGTTTTTCTTACCTTGAGATGTTCTTGAGAATTGGCAATTAGTCTGGAAACTGAAGTCGATTCAAATACAGTGTCTGCTTATTAACTTCAGTTCTTCGGAGTGTCTGTCATCCTATGTGATAAAAAGCAAGAGTTGTTAACCTGAAACCTTTTTAATTTAAAAAAAAAAAACCAAAACAAACGAACAAAAACCCACCACCACAACAACAACAAAATCACGAAAGCCGAAACAAAAACGTGTTTGGTTACTGCAATTAAATTGTTGTGGGATATTTAAAATGTAGATGGCCTCTCTTGTTCCCTCCCAGCTCAAATGGTTCAATTGCAAGGAATACTGCATGCCCTATTTCTTCAGCTTTGTGGGGCACAGATAGGATTTGTGAAGGCAGCTTTTTTCTTTCTTGCTTTATTGCAGAAGAGTGCTTGACTCTTATTTGCATTGGTGTAAGTGCCAAAGATGGTTTTAGTATGTGTTTAAGTGTGATTACTGCATTTTTGAAAATGATACAGTTCTTTGGCTTGTTTCAAAGTGCATACAAGTCAATAAAAAAGACTGGCATCGACACAACTGGATAGTGGCTCCTGCTGTCTACAATCAGTGGCACGTGCTTCCCTTCTGTCAGACAGTGGTGCAATTCCAGCACTCTGATTTCCCTTCCACGAGCTACCTCATATTTTCGTAGATAAATGCACACAGAGTGGCAATTCCTGTTTTCAAGTTATTTTCCAAGGAAAGGAAGGTACTGTAATCAGACCCATCACTACGATAGGATCCAAAGGGCCTAACCCTTTTGGTAGGCAAAAGCTTTTCACAGTGCTGATTACAGAGAGAGCCTGACCATCAATTAAAACTCCTCTCTCTGAACCTTTGTTTTTCAGACAAGGAAGGGCACATAAGGGAAATTTCAGAGAAGATCCAAAAATAGCAGGCGGCTGTCACTGCTGTACTGTGCTGTTTTAATCATCAGATAGGAAAAATAACATGTTTGAGTTGCACAGGGATGTACAAAAGTAGGTCTACTGTTTAAATGCCAGAAATGGGTATGGGAGAGATATGGGTTTAATATGAGACTGCAACTCCTGACAGACCTTTCTCACGCAACACTCTTACTTTTCTGCTTGGTTATTTAAAAGTTTTGAAATATGTTAGTGGCCCTCTGATAAAGGTGTTGCAGTGATGTGTATATTACTGCACTTTCTGACCTATGAGTATTTGTTTGCTTTCATTCACCAAACTTAATACATCAGAAGAATTTGCTCCAGTACAGATAAATACTGGGAATTTTTCTAGCAAATGGAACATTAACTGTGCTGTTTGGTTTTTGTTTGCTTGTGAGGTTTGTTGGTTTAATTTTTTTTTTTAAATTTGTGGCAGGGGGGCAGATTGCTTGCATTTGGTTTTTTAGATTTAGAAACATTTGGGTTTGTGCTTTTCGGTATCTAATAGTGGCAAAGAATGTGTGCTGGCTCTCTTTGGTATCAGTCAGATACCAACTAAACAGATTCATATTTTGTTCATTTTAAGTAATTGCTATTTCATGAATAGACTTTTCTTTTAAAAGAAGGCAACCTAATTAAATGCAGATGAACCCTTTCATTGCTGTTATCTCAACATAAAATATATGGTATAAAGAAACCATCCTCCACCAGAAGCCACATGTTGCCTCATTAAAAACAAAAACAGGAAACACTTTATTTACTGATCACATCAAAATAGAAATAGGGGAAGGGAGGAGAGGTTGCAGCTGTTGCAGTCAGTTTCAACTACAGAGCGCTTTTTTTGTTTGTTTGTTTTAAATGCCTGTCAAATTTGACAAGTTCATGTACTTTCTGGGTTGTGGAACTGTGCGTATGTTTACATATATTTACTGGTTTTGTTTCCTGCCACCAGATAGTACTTGTTTAATAAATCAAGTGATGTTATATAAGATTAGAAGTGATGGTCAAACCTGAACATTCTTGGTTTGCTTTTCAGTAATGGGGCTTTCACCCGAGTGTAAATTTCAGTTATTTGGCTTTCAGAGCATATGCTTCAACATGATTAATAAATTATTTTAGTCAATCTGAATGGCAGCGTCACTTTATGTGCAGTTGGATGAGTGAAAACATCCTTAACCCTAGAACTGAGGGCCAAGCAATCCATACAGTATTAGCTTTGTACTGATGCCGGGCAGACACCTAAATTTGAGTCCAAAAACTAAAATAAAATTAATTTCACTTAATTAAGTATTTTGGCTATTTAAATATCAAAAATAATCTTCACGAATTGCACATACTTGGTTTGTTCTCCACTTCAAAAGTGGACAATTCATACAATTAAACTGAGTTAAAGAGAAGCTGTTCAACACTTTTATTCAACAGTATTTGAAGTTCCCAGAAGAAGTCAGTGAACTTAACTGCTTTGCCTTCCTGACTTGCATCCTACTCCCCAAATGCAAAAGGCTTCAATTCACTAATTTCCTGCTGGTTGTAATTCATAGACATAAACCAGCCACGTTAGTTCGGTGCCATCATACTAAATCAATCTCCAGCAACTTACCACCTATAGGAAATCTACGCAGCTCTTATGGTTATAAGTAGCTCAAGTTGGAGGTTCTTGTTCTGTCTCTCTACAATCCTGTATCTTTAAACATTTTCAGAAGCCTCCTGTGATATTCTAGCTTGCCTCATCTTTATCCCATGCTAGATTTGGTTTCAATTCTGGTAGAGGTGTTTTGGGTCAGCTGTGGAATACGGAGCCAACAATAAAAATGACTGCTGTCTGGGTTTCTGCCATCTCTGCAAACAAATTTTCCCCAGCAATTTTTTTTTCTTTCTAGTACTGATTGAATGCTCTGGCCTCACAAAACCACCCTCCTATTACAGACGAGGTGGTAGAACATAATGTCTGTCATCTGTTAAACTTGTAGGGTTATGCATCCACATGTTTTACCTTCTTTGCTAGGCCTGGTCCAAGACCTGCAGTCCATTTCTGTTCATCTTTCTGTATACAGAGCAGTACTTTGCTTCAATCCATGTGTGCTTTTTCCTAGAGTTGTTTTTCAGTATCGATTACATTGAGTCCAATTCAGAATGTAAATCCTTGTCTGCTTCACATTTGTGTATGAAAATGTTGGGAAGGCCAAAATTTTCATGTGGCTGCAGCTAGTGTATGATGAATGTGAAGGTTGGGGTTATTCTCTGAGTGGACAAAAGAGGAAGAGGATACCAGAGGGGCAAAATTAAATTCCCTGTGGCCAGAAATTTACATTAAAAGAAAGAGAGAACTGGGCACCCTCTGCCTCCTTGCTTTTAAATGACCTGTTCAGGCTCTCCAAGGTGGAAATGCTGCATGCCGATACGGTACAAGTGAGGGAAATATATTTTAGGGAAGTCTAGAACACATGACATGTGAGAAAAGGCTGATGTAAACTGTCTTGTTCAAACCTCCAGAAGATAAGGTGATCATGTTTCTGTCCTAAACTTCCTGATGAGAGAAAACAGAAAGAGATTCTTCCTTAAGCTGAGATAGGAAAAGAAGCAACAACCACAATTTGCAATACAAGAGATCCCAGTTTGACACTGGGAAAGAAAATTTCACAGATGTGGTCAAGCACTGGAAGAGGTTGCTCAGGGAAGTGGCATCTCCATCCCGGGAGATGTGACTTTCTTTCCAGCTAAACGTGGACTGGAAA
Organism: Rhagologus leucostigma; assembly: GCA_013397725.1. NCBI lineage: Eukaryota > Metazoa > Chordata > Aves > Passeriformes > Rhagologus > Rhagologus leucostigma. The sequence continues at coordinate 2,019,729 of VZTD01002860.1, read as the reverse complement.
GGGCCTTGACAAACCTGAGCAAATCTAACGTAACGTTTAGCAAGAGATTGGACCAGATGACTTTGAAAAGTCCCTCCCAAATGAAATAGTTCTGGGAATCTATAGCTCTTACTCAGTTGGTCAGTGAAATACTGGGATAAAGTGGGTGCGTTACTGTGTGTGCAGGTGAAGTCTAGGGGAAGGAGAATGTTTAGAGATAACAATTTATATAGGTTTCTTAAAATTTATTTGTCTGTGCTGTGATTTTGAGAGCCTCTACAGGCTGTCTCCTCCTTTTTTTGCTTGAGGATGCGTGCCATTAACACCATACATAAGCGCATCTCTTTGAGATTGATAACTCAAAATTGAGCCTCTCTGCTCAGGACTTGTTAAAGGACTGAAGTGAAGATCACCAGTGCACCCACTGAGCACAGCCAGACACAGGCTTCAGAAGATAGTCTCAAATGGTTTGCCGTAGAAAGACCTGGGAGATAGAGTACACATTAGGATATTTTATGTATCCTGTTCTAATTATGATCTTATGCTCAGAAAGATTGCAGAAGGAAAAAATATTACATTCTCTTAATAAAAGGTTAAGAAGAACATGGGAGAATGGGCAACTGTGCACTGCTTTCTGCAAACACACAATGTGCTGTGATGTGTAAAGTTTCTAAAAATGTAAGAAATGCTGAAATGTTCAGATTGACATTTCAGTGCCTGTCTGAATTCAGTGTCTGTCTGAAACATAGGGTTCAATAATCCTATTATGTGTGTCTGACACACTCTGCCTTCTTAAGCAATGTGCCTCCCGTAGCTCCTATAATAAGACAGAACAGCAAAAGCCTTGTACTCTGTGCCTCATTCTACCATTCAGCAAAGCTATATCGTCATCAGATGCAAACTATTGTTTTCTTTCCTGCTGTGTGGTATTGATTTTTCTAACCTTTCCTAATGTTAAATTTGTTTGGCTTTTTAACTTTCTTACCAAAGGTTAATGTTATTAAGTTGAGCAGGTGAGTATAATAAAACTAGAAGTGTCATTGCCTATCTTGCCATTGTTGTGTTGTCCTTTCATTAAACTCTGACTGCATTGGATAGCTCTGTATTGAAGATTTTTGTCATTCCAGAACAATATGGTGAAGGTTGAAAAGAACTGTATTACAATTGTCATCCAGTTCTGTGGCATAAAATATTGGACCTGATATGTCAGGAGCAACAGATTTATCTCAGGCTCTTATACCATCAGTGAACATGAACTGCACAGACATTCATTTCAGCAAGGCTGTAAAGAGGATGCAGGAAGATTCCAGTTCTGCTGCTTGTCCCCTCCCCCGCTTCAGTCTGACCATGCCAGTCTCTTTGACATTGTGGCAAAAGGAGCAGTACTAAAATCTCTGCCGGTTCTACAAGCAGTTATCTGTTTGATGTGGAAAGAGAATGAGAAATCACAGTTTAGTTTGAAGAAAGTGGTGGCTTTAATGGTAACACTCTATCAACATTTTTTGGTATGATGATCTACAGCAGTACTTGTGTAAAGCATTAAAGGTACGGGCAGTGAGTAAACAATTCCAGGCACTTGTAAGCCCCAATACCCTCTTACTGTACTCACAGGTACAGTAACCTGCCTTTAATGGACTGTGCATTTGACATCACATTCACGTATTTACATTCCATTCCAGTGATATGTGTTTGAGGCCTTTTATTGTGAATATGCACAGAAGAGAGTAGCAGGGTTGAACATACGTTGTCTACACATGGCGCATCACAGCTTCCTCCTAGAGCTCTGGTAAATGACCTTCAGTGCTCTCCAATCACCATGCTAATGTTATCTTGCCTTGGTAGTACTTTGAAGTTCCTCTAGAATAATTTTTTGTCAAAGACCATCCTGAGAAGCTAGGCAAGAATTCAACTCAAGAGAAATGTTTCTAATAGTAGCATAAAATAATAAATTATAACTTGAGATGTTGTAGATCATCATTTAAAAAAACCAAAATCCAACAAAACAAAACAAAACAGCAACCAAAAAAACAAAACAAAACAAAACAAAACAAAAACAAACAAACAAACAAAAAACCAAACAAACAAAAACACAAACAAAAAACACCAAACAAACAAACAAAAAACCTGACACCTTGATATTCCCTGTGTGGAAAGTAGAATTGCAGCCTACCTTCTGCTGACAAACCTGCCTGTTCAAGAAGACCAGGCTTGTTAATGACTGCAGGAAGGAGTATTTCAAAGTGCTGAGGGAGAGTAGGGGTTAAATTTTCATTTATAAATTGGTACCTATAAACCACTTACTTCTGCTAAAGCTGTAAAGCCAAGGGATGGCCCTGGCAAAAGATAAAAGGCTTGACTTCTCTACTGCTAATTTAAAGAGCTGGCAACTGAGGTTGTGTCTTCTCCCATACTCAGCAGTAGCTGTCCCTGCCACTGATTTAGTCTTCATCTGTCGTGTTCTCAAGCTGCTCAGAGACTGTCTGAGAAAGACTGAGGAGGTCCTGTCTGTTCACGGTTTCTCACAGCTTGGTCTCTCTTCCCACTATCAGTGCTGATATCAAGACTGTCTGAAAGCACCCCATCCTTAGTGAATGAGACACCTTTTCATTTAGAGTGGCTTTGATAAACAAGTTCCCTTCAGTAGGTTTCAGATCTGACTGTGAGCTTTTCTAAGTGGGACTGACTCACCCTATACCTTTCCTGGGCTCACGGGGTGTCTCTGGCTGGTGTTGTCAAACTCACATGTTTATTACAGGCTCCAGATGGCCTGTCTCACTTCTCCTCCTCCCAGTTTTACATTTCGACCTTTCCTAGAGAAGAGTGGAGATATGGCAGCTCTTCAAAGAGTTTCATGCTTAGCACTGAGTGCGGAATCCAACTACCTTTTCCCTCACCTCTTTGTGGGGGAAGCAGCATCAGTTGTAAGATCTCTGATTACATGTGCTGGTGCAGCTACACGATGCTTCAGCTTGGCAAGCCTATTATTACTACTTGAAAAAATACTTAGAGCAATATCAAGTCTCAGAAAGGCTTCTACTTTTGACCAGTTTTCTTTCAGAAGTTTGTGAGGAGAGAAGTATAATAGAAAAAGATGTTATTATCTTCTCTCTTTTCTCTTCTACTTCATCCAAATACCCTACTGCCCGATGACTTTATTCGGTTTTATATGCATTCTGGCTATGTGGGTAAGCATTTCAGTGGTAGTGTTATGTCTTCCTATTGGAGGCTTGTTACTTTGTTGCATGCAATTCACTATAATCCATGCCTTCACTAATCTGGGAAATTTTGCCTACTGTACCTTTATTTTTACCACCAAGGTAAAGGCAACTTTAACATTTTTATGTTGGCTTTGTTGTTTGGGTTTTTTTCTGATGGAGCAGAGTAATGTACTTTGTACACAGAGGCACACATACAAAGATTCTGTATTTGGAATGCTTTTCTCTTATCAGTTGTTATTGCGTATAGCAGAAACATAAAAATCTGTCAAGTAAGACAAAGCTTGGAGGCTTTTAAGAGGACCTTGAAGTGGTAGAAGAGGGAACTTCTAAATCCAATGTGTATGATTCTTATTTTAATTCACAGTGCTGTATTGGATATTTTTTATTCTTTAAACCTCTTTGAATAGTGACTTTATGTGGTAGATACACTTCACTTTTCCTTACTCAGCTTTCCATCAGAGGCTTAGGAATTGCTTTAGCTCTTAGTTAAGAAATCTGAACTCCTCCTCTTCTCTAACATGTTCTCAGCCATAATACCCCACTGAAAGGAAATTGTTGAATCACTACAAATGAACTGCAGTACAACTGCACTGTTTCTGGGATGCTTGAACACTTTTGGATGCTCACCTTTATACAGGTTTGAATGTATGTAGCAGAGACATAGTAAGTGCAGCACCAGAGAGGACAGTCATTTTCCTGAAAGTTACTGATCACCCAGGGCTCAGTACACCACAACTTGTCCATCCAGCAGAGCATTGTAAAACATGCTTATCCAAACTCACAAATGTACTCAATGGGCTTTGAATATATACTCCTGGACCTATCAAACTGCTGGTTCATAGTAACTAGTTCAGCTGGGACCTGTGGTCTTTGGGCTCTGTAAGGGTCTTTTACTTAATCCTGCACCTCCGTGGAGAGACTCTCAGTGGTTGTCTGCAGTTAATTTCACCAAAGACATTGTTAGTTCTCAAAACTGAAAAATTACTGACTTTTTTTTCTTTTTTCTCTCTCTCTGTTTTGTTGCTTCTTCACTAGGGATGTGAGTTAATTGAGACTATGGATCAGAACCTCACAGATTTCACAAAGTGCCTTCAAATACTCCAGAAAAAGATAGAGAAGAAGGGCCTCCAGGTAAAGACAACACATCTTTTTTCTCTGTTTCATAGTAATTACTCTTTTTCTCATTGTATTTAGGTTTATCTTTTAAGTTTACACTGAGATGAAATTAATTTCAGTAGCCTTGGAATTCTGCAGTTTTGCCATAATTTAGTGCACAGCTTGTAAGCATTGATGCTTCTGCTAAAAGGAATTACAAAGTGTGTCGATGAACAAGTGTTGGCTTTCTTAAAAGGCAGCTTGTATTGATTTCTGTTAATGAACTACCCAAAGTGCAGAAGAGCTGTTGTGGCTGGTGTTCAAAGCAAGAGTCCCACTTTGGCATGTAAATATATTTTCAAGTCTTGGCACACTAACCTTTGATGTTCATCCCCTTTCTCTTCCCTTCCAAAGGTGAAAGGGATAGGGGAAATCTTATCCTACCAACATTTCAAATGGTAAGCAATACCTCCTTCTGCAAAATGTTTCCCTGGAATCAAAGGGAGACTTTGCAGAGCAACCAGTGCACTAAACTTAAAAGAAGCCATATGGAGTTGTCCAGCTCATTTCATTGGAAAGGCAAGGGAGACAACATTCCCCCTCCCCTTCCGCAGTTTAGTTTCGGAGGCCCACTTGTTTTGTGTCTGAGATGCACAGTTAAAATTCCTTGGGAATTTCAAATGTGATGAGTCGGCGGCAGATGGCGCTCTTGGAATTGCTGCCCTCTCCTCCCCATGGAACAGTCATTCGTAAGAGCTGACCTCTCTCTCCTGCTCTTCATGTATGAGTGAAGAGAGGGAGCAGCTGCTGCATCCTTTACCCACAGTGTGGACAAGAGGCATGTAAGAAAATTAAAACAACAGCACAACATGGAAAGAGACATGTAAACCTCCTCTTTTCCCATTTTCATTGTAGCAGGATAAGAAAGTTGCCTGCTTTCCTGAGATCACCGTACTCCAACAAAGCAGCAAGGGGTAGAAATGCCAATACCCTTCTCTCCTTCTTCCCTTCTCATTACAGGCTGATAAAAAATTAACCAGTTTTTGCTTAAGATGTTTTAAAACTTCTTATTCATCTAAAGACAATAAATGTCCATGGGACACTTTGGAGTGCTGTTGCACAATGTCCACCTGCAATTGCATCTCAATACAATGCTGGTGTTCATCAGGGTATAGGATGCCTTCACCATACGTTTCTCTTATCTGTCTGGCTGTGAGCCAGGAAACTCTTTATACAACAGTTTGTTTTCTTTCCCCCTATAATTTATCATCACGAGAGCTCAGACAGGTGTCCTTCCATCTAGGACAGGAATGATAATGAGTGCCATTGGAATAGATGAGCTACCCATGCCTAGGATTTGTTTTGAATTTGGCAAGTAAGGTGCTTTCCTCTTAATAGAAATGCCCTTACAATGAAGAAGAACGTAAATGTTTCCTGGATTCAGTTCATTATCCAATCCCAGCTATTGCTAGAGAGGGAATTTTTTTAAGCTATTACAAGAGGTTTTATAATGAATAATCAATGTGTGGTTAAAATAAGAGCAATGGGAACATGACAGCTACAGCAGGTGTATTTCAACAATGAGTAGTCTATTTGTAAAAGTTTGAGTTCAGTGATCACTCTCAAAGTAAAGCCGTGTGAAGGTGGTAAAGGATACCACGTTGTAATCTTTGAGGATATTTTGTAAAGTACAAGCCTGAGTGTAATTGCAGTAATTGTGTAGCGTTCATATCAATGCACTAAACCTAAAATTTCAGTTCAGTTATAATCTTATGCTGTTACATGTAAGAGATGTGCTTTAAGTACAATCTGAGTTTTTCAGAGGTGCAAGAATCAACACAGATAAATTTTCTAAAACTAAGCACCATGTTCATTAAATCCTAGCTGCTTCTTGTTTGCAGTGCCTGTTCCATAAAACATAATAAGATGCTATCAGCTGATTCATTCACGGTAGATAAAGCATCGTGCATTTCTATTTTTGGTCTTCTGCATTCTGACGTAAGGAATTTGAAGAAGTCATTGACTGCACTTAGGGGGATAATATGAGAAACTTCAGCAAATGTAAGACAAAACTATCACAACGCTATAAATTATCAGTTCAGTTTCTAATTTGTCCTTTGTTCAGAAGCATTGGATATAATTCTTTAGTAGGAGGTTTGGTGGTTCTTCAGAATGCCCTGATAAAGCAGAGAATAGCTTGATGTCTGGTCCCCAAATGACACAGAAATTCTGAGCACTTGCACAATACAGTGGCCTCGGTTTATGGATACAACCTCTTGGCTCTTCTGAAACTCTAGCCTCTTTAAATACCTAAAGCTGCAGTTAATTTAGGTTTCTTTATGGGTAACATTCTGCCATAAAAAAATGTCAAGTGGTAAGACAACAGACTGTTCCAGCCGTAGACCTAAAATCTTTGAGGAGAATGCAAATTTTTTCAGAGAAGAAAGCTGCCATTGAATTCTGTGGTCACCTGGGAGGTACACACAGCTGAGAAGAAGAGGTCCAGGGTCTGAAAACTAGAAGTGGATAAAGAAGGAGTTCTTCATCTGAATTTGTGGTTTTTGACCTGAAAGACAAACTTGCATGTCACAAAGTGGAGTTCTTTTCCTTCTGTGAAATATCATAAAAGCTTTCCTTTTAACTGAGAGTACTAACTAGGTGGAATATGTCTTCCTGGTGCCGTAAAAAATATGTATGTCTCCAGTTTTGACTTTTCCCCACTCTATCTAAAGCACTTGTCAAAGAGGATTAAGACAAAGAGACACTACAAATTTGTTTTTCTGTGATTTATAGTTGAAGTTACTAAACAAGGAGAGTATCTCTTTAGTATCTTTAAAAAAATGATGCCACAGTCATGCTGTGTTTGCTGCTATTTCTGGTAGCAATATGTTAAGCTGGGAAGTTAATTGCATTCAATGTATACCACGGATCCACAGTCCTGCGAGGTAGTTTGTCTGGATGAAATTTAAGTGTGAGTAGCTGAGGTATTTAAAACAGTTGTCCCTCCATTGGTCAGAGAATAAGTTATCATTTATCTGCTATACTGAATGGAGAAAATTTCTGCTCTGATTTATCAGTCACCTCTATGTCAAGTTCTATGTCAAGGAGGTTTTTGAGCTCACATGTACATATGGGGGCAATATTTTGTTCCAATGGGATTAAGTTTGTGTAATTTACTTTCAAAGTCTCTGTGCCTTTATGCTCTTCCTTTTCTTTTTTCCTGCTCATACAAATAGCTTTTGAACAAATAACTTTTGAACAGAGGAATAGCATATTGAAGTATAATCATGTCAAACAGCTTTCTTGGAGGTCAGCTGAGTGAGAATGCAGACAAGGTAGACACTCAGTGCCCCTACTTGGAAAGAAGGATGAAAAAAGTTAGCTTAGATTTTACTGGTAGTTAGGTTGAGAAGAGCCTTAGAAATGTCTTTACCTCAAGGAAATATGCAGCTAGAGTTGATGGTCAGCTGAGACACAAATCTGGGAGAAAAAACACCTAGTTTGTTCTTGAACTCCTTGTTCAATATAAAGAGCATTAATTCTGTCTTCTAGAATAATTAGCCAAATTCATGACTTCTTTTTCCTTATTTCTCAAATAAATACTCTTAGAATAGTTTCTGAATCCTCAGGGTAATTAATTTCTGATTTACATTGCATATTTTGGTTGCACAGCCAAGTCATGCAGAAAGCAGCATTGTGGTCATTTTGTGAGATCTAAGTCACCTAATTATATGCATTTATAATTACATACTGCAGTGAATTTTAGAAAAAGCAGTACCCTTTATGTGTGACTAGAATCAGTGTTAATCTTGCCTCTCCACAGCCCTAATTAATTTGTGAATTGCATTCTATTGGATGGGTGAAGCAATGAAGTACCACCAAGAGAATCTGACTCCTGAAGTTTCTTTCCAACCTAAAGGCTGTTAGATATTTCTCTTTCTCTTTCTGCATGACTGTGAGTATACATGCACACACATGCATGTGCAAGTATGTATATAAATGCACACCTTTTCTGGCAGTGTTCCTTCCTGGCCCTAATTGGTGCTTTTTAAATGTCTTGATAACTCTGTCTTTATTGCTGCTGTGTGTGTCGTTCACATTGTTTATGGTCTATCAGGTGTGCACATTTTGCTTTACTGCTTTAATCACTGTTTTATTCACTCTGTAGTTATGTGAATACTTTCCTTTCTTCATTGCAAGACCTTCAAATAAACTTACTTCTGTCTGGTACTACTTTCTGTTCTTAATTTTCTCTCATCTTAACATAAGCTATTTCAAGAAACCAACGGAACTGGGAACATGATAGGCAAGATTACAATATCTCTTATTTAGGGATCAACAGATCCTGCATTAGAAGTGTATGCTATTATCTTTGATTTGCAGATTGGAAAGCAGAAGTACAGAAGCAAATTGTCCACAGTCTCCCAGCATGCTAGTGGTATAGTTGGGAATGATCCTCCAACTCCCAATATTCATCAAATGCTCTTTCAATAACAGCATCTCTGGTCTCACTCACAGACAGCTTGTAGCAGCTCATGCCAGTGAGAACTGAAAGTGTGTTTATGAATTTTGCAGCTCCAAGAAGAATACTCATAATGTAAAGGTAGATTTAAGCCATTATCTTTATCTCAGAGTTACAAACTCTGCTTTCCTTAACTGTTTCATCTAAAATACCATTTAGTCTTAAAACTAAGCTCTGGGACTTTTCATTTAGCTTTATTATCTTTTCTGCTTAAAAGAAGTTAAAGCAGCTCATTTGGTTATATGGGCTGAAGATATAAAAAATGAGTTTTATTGAAACCTACATGCCTTTTAGTGGTTTAATGTTAGCATGTTTAAATTGATAAAAGCACCAGTGTCAATATGAAAAAGGGAAAATATCCAAACCAACTCTTCCTAAAAACCCTTGGTAATAAAGAGATACTCTACTAACATTTCCATTTTAAAATTACACTTTAGAGGTTCAGTCAGCAGTCTAGGGTATTAATTCTTTTAAGTGAATGCAAGCATTCTTCCCTTTGTACTTTTAAAGAAGTGTCGAATCAGTTTGCTTTCTTTTCTGTTGAGCAAGACTAAACAACTTAGTGAAGTCCTGAGTTTATGAAGTGCCAAAGAGAAGACAGTGAAATGATGTTTATATATCATCTTCAGCTATGCAGTGTTCAAACAGCTTACTAAGCCCTCTCTGGTTTGTCTTTACTTGAAGGAAAACCAAAAGTACCCTAAAACAAAAATCAGAAGATACTTTAAAAGAGAGTATTTTTTTGCATAAAGACCAGTCCCACAAAGAAAGGGTATAATTATTGCAAATACTGGGCTCTATTTGGCTTAGTTTTGGTTTTGTCTATCAGTTGAAGTTATTCCTGATGATGTGACATTTTTTTAGTAGTATATACATTGGTTTCACTTCCTGACTAAATCATAATTTTGCTGCTCATGTTGGTAGTTGGTAGTTTCAGGATGGAACACTACTTTTCTTCATTTCTGAAGACTTTTGCGTATCCAGAACAGTAGTGGAAATGGGTCTTAAGGCAAAGCCTAGGAATGAGGATAGTCTATTACCAGGATTTGAGAACAGGGAAGTTACTAAATACCAAAATAACGCGGAGAGGCAGAGCGGAAAATCCCAAAGCTGACATGGAGCTGAAATGTGAAGCTTTTATAAGAATCACAGAATATTTTGGGTTACAAGGGACCTTAAGGATCATTTAGTTCCAACCACACAACCACAGGCAGGGACACCCTCCACTAGACCAGACTGCTCAGGGCCCTGTCCAGCCTGGCCTGGAACACTTCCAAGGATGGGGCATCCATAACTTCTCCCTGGAACCAGTTCCAGTGCCTCACCGCTGGACCTGAAGGACTGTAAGGACCATAAGGACACTGAAGCTTGTGGATTTATCTCTAAATCCTGTATAGAAGGCAGGACTGAGAATAAACCTGTTCAGCTTTGGTAGCACTACTCAGTTTTTCTTCTTAATGCTTCACAGAGGAGAATAAAAAATGCAAATAAGATATATTTTAGGGGAAGTTAAATACGTGTATTGAGAAGGTTCTTATACTGTCAAGTGCTGCATCAAAAGATTTTCATGAGTTAATAACCATCTTCATAAACCTTTCCTGTCCAAAAGAAACAAATGGATCTTTAATGTTTCCTGTTAATTCCCACTTCTAAAATGTAGAATTTCATAATACTTTACAGCAGGAGTAAATCCCTCCTATAGGGTGTTCAGACACATCCTTGAGGACTACTTTTAACTCTAAGGTCCAAGTCTACCTTCAAGGAATGCAGTATCTAATCCATATTTCCTACTGCTGAATTATTTTAATGCTTCCCATTGTAAAGGTATGATAAAATGCATTTCTTGTAATACAGGATATCAGAACTTGCCAGTTCCCAAAGGGAAACCCTAATTTCATGTAAGGTGTCTACCTGTTCTGCTATAGCTGTGAGCATCAAGACACACTGAGTATCTTTGCGTTCAAATAATTTTATGCATTGTGAGTGTCTGCAAGAACATAGGCATCGCATACCAAGAAATTTTCTTATGTAATCCTTGTATGCTCTACTGGGGCTTGTATTGGATCTATGAAGATAATTTTTTAAAGATACAAACAGGGCAGGGACTCTGGAGAACACATTGATTTCAGTTTGTTTGTTTAAAAGAGTTAAACCCACACCAAGCTTTGGGGAGAGCAAGAACAAGGGGAAAAATGCTGTTTATTTAGGCAGTTCAAGGGATTCGAGAGATCAAGGATGTGCTCATTAACAGGACTGCAGAAGCTAATAAGGAAGCCAGCAACTGTTCTCTCCACTTAGTCAAAGGCTAAATATATTTGAAACAGAAAGCGTGAGGTTACTACAAGCGATGTACTGTTCCCTTTGTAACCACCAATTTTGCTCTGTTTATAACTTTCTCAAAGGAGATGTGATTCTCCTCCCCCCTTCCAGCCCCTTCTGCTTTGCAGGAGCACAGCTTCCCTGAGAGCAGCTATTGCTGATGTAAGTGCCTCCATGCTGAGAAAGTGGTCGGACTACAAGGACATATCATTACCCTCAAAAGACTGTCATACTTGCGTTGACAGAGTCTTGGAGGTGGATAATGTAGTGGGAAATTTTGAACAGCAATATTTTTTGACACCAGGATCTTTTTTACAGTTCAAGGACTGAGAGCTCAGTTTGTTGCCCAAGATTTTCATAAATAACTTGGGTTTGGGGTTTTTTTTTTGCTTGACACATTAGTACTGTGGTGTTATGAAATCTCCATAAGTTACAACTGTTTTTACTAGATTCTGTTTAGTTAATGGAATGTAAGTTTATTGTTAAGCATATTAAGAAATTTGTGCTAGTATGATAAATTTTAACTGCAGATTATAATGGAGCTTTTTTTACATCTCAAATATGGTTTCTTCCTACTAAATTGAGATGCCTGTCAAGAATTACAGGTTTTTGGCTATTGTAGAGATAGTTTCATGAAAACTTCTAGCAGTTTTCTACATTCCCGAGTGTAAGAAACACTGGCTTTAGAGAGCACACTTTCATAACTTCGTGAATGCAGTGGTCTGGTCCTTAAAGCAGAGGGTGAATCAATCAACAAATTAACTGCTCCTGTGGCTTCTCTTTTGATCTTATTCAAAGAAACTTACTTAACCTAAGTAGTGCATATAAGAATGCTTCCTTACTGGTTTTGGATTGTTTAGGGTTTTTTTGCCCTGACATATTCCCTCTTTTTGTAGTATTGTATGTCTTTTGAATAGCCAAAAGAAACAGTGAAATTGTAATATGGTCAAAGCTTTTGAAGCTGTGGTGGCTCTTCCTCTTTTTTTTCTTTTCCTTACCTAGAAAGGAGTATTGGGGGCAGAGGGGAGAGGAGGGTATTAAGACCACTGGAAAGTAAAAGTGTGTGGCTGGTGCTACAGCGAAATGGTTTAGCCTGTGGTCCTGAGGCCTCGTTGCTTTCTGCAATCCTTTGGCTTTTCCTGACATTTGTCTCTGCACCTCTTTGCTGACACCAGTGCTGTTCAAGAAAGAGCGGAGTGGCTTAGAGTAATTTAACTCTTAACAAATACTGTGAAAATGAAGCAGCTTGGTAACATTTGAAAGGCCCCCACAGTATTCCCACTGTAAAAAAAAGGCAGTAGCACAAGCTCAACAAAAGTAGGGACTGAAGGGTCTTTGTAGCAGAACTGCCCTGGAAACCAGGGCTTTGCTGGTTCTGATGCTCGTGCTATTCCTTATTAAATCACTTACCTTTTACTTTGCCACTGACAGGGGATGTTCTCTTCAACTTGCCTAAAGAACCCATCGAGTTTCCCTTTTAAACAACCAAACAGCTGAGCACCGAACAATTAAAGCTCAATATTTTCTGCAAATTAAATGTGAACATAAAATGTTTACAGCTGCACAAGTGCCTCCAGTTTAAGAAATCATGCTTCATTTCTTTTTAAGTGTGTGGCTAAATTTATATGGTCTAGAGGACAGTGTAAAAAAATAAAATACATTCTGTAATTACTCAGGCTATGTTTAACATACCTGCTATGAATACTGAACCTGTGCTGAAAAGGAAAATTGACATCCAGATCATGATGTACTTTCTTCAGTATAAAAATATGTCAAGCCTCTTAGAAACAAATGTATAAATTCAAGACTTCTTTCTGCAAGTCTGCACTCCCTTAGAAAAAAAAGTCATTGTGTACTGCCCAGGTATTCAGTGAAATCACTCAAAAGAGGAACCATTCACAGAATGGGGCCTGAGAGACACAGGAGAAATTTTCCATCTTTAGTTTCAGGTCTTATATCTGTCCCTGGAGTATAATAGGACAGGTTATTATCCCCTTGTTCATCATGAAGATTAATGTTCAGACCAGCTGAAAATATTACTGCTCTGTTGGGACCTATCGGGAGATCTTCAGACCTGTGTGAACCCGAATTTAAACATTTTAAATAGCAGAGCTAATGCCTCACCCTAGCTGGGCACAACTGCCTCAGGCTGTTATGTCCTCTGCGATGCTGCTGCGGGAGAGTGAAGGTCCTCCAAAGCTCTATCTTACTTGTGATATCTTTTATACAGACTTCACTGCTAAATGTTACAATGGGAAGGTGCCTGAGTTGTTACTCTTAAGTCAGATGAAACAACCAAAAAAAAGTGTGTGCATGTGTGTGTATAAATATATATATATATAAAATGGAAATTGAGATTTTTAAAGTTTCTGTATCTTGTATGGAATGTTTCCCCTTAAAAATCTGTGATTCTTTCCTTAAAATTTGACACCTTTATTTAATATGACAGAATTTAAATAAAACCAGGCTGAAAGTTAGTTTTAAAGAAAAGATGCACCTGGTTTAGGGAGTCACAGGAAAAGGTCTCAACCCTCAATAGTGTTGAAGTTGGCATTCCCTGTTCATGGGGGTGTTAGTACCTGTGGGCTGCTGGCAGAGCGTTTCATATGGACACCCTTGGCTACAGAAATTCTACCCCGTTGCCTCACAGTATCACAGGTTTGTTTAGCTTCCTTTGTGGGCTTTCCAAGGGTCCTGGACCAGCATCTGGGCAGGAGCTGAAACACAACCACATGGAGGTGTGGTAAAGGAAATACACATCTTCTCTTCATCTCAGCCTTCTAGAGAAACAGGCACAGTAATGAGCTATCAGGTTTGTGTGCCCAGGTGCTGGTGGGGTGCAGGAGTGTCCTTGGGGAGAGGCACAGCTGAGCCCCTCAGCCCAGGCAGGGAGGGGTGAGGGGAAAAGGGGGACAAAATGGCGATGTCAGCCCCAAGGGGAGAGCAGAAGGAGGGGCTCCAGCCTCCAGATTCCCCTAGAGAACCCTGGGCAGAGCAGATGGATCTCTCCTGAGGGGGCTGCAGCCTGTGCGGAGGAGCCCATGCTGGAGCAGGTATCCACCCATGGAACAAAGGAACACCATGGTGGAGCAGATAGCCACACTGCAGGCAGCAGAGGGCCCTGTGCCAGAGCAGGTGGATGTGCCCTGAACGAAGCTGCAGGCTGTGAAGACAAGCCGACTCAGGAGCAGGCTCCTGACAGGAGCCACAGTATGTGGGGGACGCACGGTGGAGTTTGTTCCTGAAGGTCTGGATTCTCTGGAGAGAACCCCACACTGCAGCAAGAGAACATGATAAGGAAGGAGCAGCAGAGAGGAGCTGGTATGAACTGACCACAGTCCCCTGTTACCCTGTGCCACTCAGGAAGGGTGAGATAGAGGAGTGAGAAATGGAGGAATGAAGGAATGAAGTTGGGCCTGCAAAAAGATGAGTGATGGAAAGGTGGGTTTAGTTTTGTCTTTTTTTCCTCTCTAACTTGATTTTTAATTGGCAATAAATTAAATTAATTTTCCCCAAGTCAAGTCTGTTTTGCCTGTGATGGTAATTGATAATTAACAATCTCCCTGTCCTTGTCCTGACCCATGAGCTTTCTCATCTCATTTTCTTCTCCTGTCCTGTTGAGGAGAGGGAGTGAGAGAGGCTGGGTGAATGCCTGGCAGCCAGCCGAGATTAAGCCACCACAGAACTGTAAGGGAAATCAAAGGGAAGTTGTCAGGGGTCATGGAGATGTGCAAAGGTACACATCACTCAGTATCCTCACTGATATAGGATATGTATCCTTTTTGTGGGCTGGCAGGCAGAACTTAGAGAGTCTGATCCGTCAGGTCCTGTGTAGCCACGGACCTTCCTGTACAAGACTCTCTTTCTGCCAGGCAGGTTACAGCAGGAGCCACAGTCCAGGGCAAGGTTCCCTGGTTTGGATCATGATCTGTATCCCTTGGGGGAATAATAGAGGCTTTTAGGGAGACTCTTTGCAGCAAAGAGCCTCCTCCCTGTGCAGTCTTTCCCACCTGCTGGCGGTGGAGGACTGGGTTAATGTCCAGCACAGGCTGCAGGCTGGCCCTTAGTGAGGGTAGTGGGGTCCACATGGGATGAGGCATCAGCGCAGGGGGGTGGGGGCCCTGCTGGCTGGGAAGCAGTGGGTTGTACTTGTGTTGCACTGCTGATCTTGTGACAACACGGAAATGTATTGGAGGGAGGGGGAGGAAGACTACTACAGTAAAGACTGACAGCCAGAGTTAAGTGAAATGTGAAATACAAAGCTCACAATGAACAGATTCTCTTGAAGAAGATTTTTTTCCATTCTTGAATTTTTCATTTATGAGGGTTTGTAGTTAGTTTGTATTTCCTTATTTTAACTCCTGGAGGCAGTATTCAAAATTATTAAAACCACAGCATGTGCCAAACACAGCTTTTGGCTCTGGATGCAAGTGGCTGTTAGATCACTGAAGAGATTTGCTTGACCATTTTAGTATAATGTTTAAAGGTCCTTTTTCATTGCTCCTAATACAAATCCATTCTAAGACTTCCATTCTTAGGAACATGATAGTTTAGTTACTGATTTCACACTTCCGTGGGGGTGATACCACAGTGCACACTGTGGATTACAGCAGTTCAGTTATGGGAACAGAAAGGTTAGCCTGATGCTTGTGAAGGTTTTTCATACTGTTTTAAAAGATGAGAAGATTTTATGAATTTTCAGAAGACAAGCGATTGATAGTCCTGGAATCCTTGTTCATTCACAAAATAAATGTATCTGGATCAAAACCAGCACACATTTTCCTCCAAAGCATCAGTAAACAGATTGCTTTAAGAATTCTAGTGCACTTCTACCTACTCAGAACAGCATGGTAACAGTCAGGAGTAGGGAAAAACCTTTCACCAGAAAATCTGAGGCAGTAAGGAATTCCGGTGACCCTGATCTCACACACAGAAGGAATTGCAGAGCTTTGCTCCAACTGACCAGCAGTAGCAGAGCAGGAGTTGTTGGTGTCCCCTCTCTAGCTGAGGCACAGTGAGAACTGTTTGACCATGGTCGTACACAGATACTCAGCACAAAAGCAGGAAGTCAAATTGAGATTGCTTGGGATCCAGCAGTTCACATGGGTTTTGTAGATAAGGTTACTTTAAGTAATAAAGAATTAAGTCAATGATTACAAAGTTTATGTTCCACAAAACTAATGCTAGATTATGTTATATACACTCTCAAACATTCCATTTACCTGCAAGAGAGGGCAAAGCCAAAGCTTCATTTTTTGAAATGTAGTCATTCAAGCAGAGATGTAAACACAAGTCAATAGTAAAACCAAACTTAAGATGTTTCCAGCAATGCAAGTCTGTTTCTGTATTTTGAGATTATCGTTCTCATTTCCATTTTGCCATCATACATCTTTCTTGCTTTAAGCGGAAAAATGCAATGTGTTTGCATACTTATTGTCATTACCAGAGAGAATTAACCTCATATTTGAAATAAAAACCATTACAAATAGCAAAAGCAGTTGGGTGAAACTGTAAGAAAATGAAGATAAAAAGCACGAAATGCTTTGCGAGGGAGCTGGAACAATATAATATATAGATGAGTAGCGTCAGTGAGGTTAGGATGAAGATGATTGAAGGTTATCCTCTCAGGTACACAGACAGGATGGCAGCCTTTGGCTGAGAGCTCGTGTTCCCAGGAAGAGTCAGATGGCTGAAGCAACAAGAAAATTCTGGCTAAAGTAGAGAGGATTCTACCTGAGCAAAGTTCAGGTGCTGCTGTGTGGTTCAGCATATCATTCCTACAGAAATGAATATCATACTTTTTATGTAAAACACTGACCTAGGGAGCCAGTATAATCAACTCAAGTGGACAATATCTTGCTACATATTTAACATTGGATTGTGGGATTTTAGTAGTTCATTAAATTTACATTGCAGTTTTGAGGATGATATAAAAAAATTACTTATCTGGCCAGCACTAGAGCTCTGATACATCTGTGGGCAAATGAGTTAAAATCTACCTTGGCCCATTTGTTATCAAGGGAAGTGCTTGGTGTATTTTAAAGTCTTCAGTACTGAAGCTGATGCAAAGACCAGAAAATAATTTAAACCACATCCTGAGCTGACAAATTGTCTTACTAAGAAGAAAATGCTTTTCTTGTAAACTGGCCAAAATTGATGAAGTGACAAACCAATAAAACAATAATAAATGTACCATTCACGCTACTACTTAATTGTTAATTTTTCAACACGAGATACTTTATATATATATATATTTCAGCACATAATAAACTTCCAACATGCTATGCATATTACTGCAATAATTTTGTTGTCTATGTCATATTCCTTTAAAAATTAAACTAAATTAAAGGAATAGTCTTATGAATTATAGAAAATTAAGAAAGGCTGTGGAAGATGAAAAGATTTCAGTGAAGTGAGAAGTTGCTAAAGCCCCTCTATGTTCCAATCAGATATCTAACCTGTAATTGGCATACTAATATCTTGGATATTAGCAATGGATGGTCTCCATGATCTCAGAGCGGGGGAGGTTTAGTCATTACTCCAGAACTTTTACAACATCTTGATTACTCTTGCCTTCCCTTTTTCCTTTAGGGGAGATCTTTTTTCAGTTCGTTCAGTGCTGCTGATTGTTGTCAGTAAATTGGTTTCCTTTCATCTACCCACCTCCCTGAGACTTAGGCATGTTTGTTTGCAAGTTATCTGGCTGAAAGTGAGCTCATGGGGAAGAAAGTCCTTTGAGTTGTCTGTCCTCTCCCTGGGGAGAGGATTTCTTATCAGAGATAATGAGCATGGTTTTGAAAAGATTGGGCATCGTTTGCTGTCCATTTGAGCCTTGGACTTCACTCTCATATGTCATGGTGATGCTGACATTGCAAAGCTAGATATTGCACTCTTCTCACCCACTCCAGGCAGTTCCCAGCTTCCTGTGTCCTTAAATGCATGTTCCTCAGTCATAAAGTGGAAATCTTCTTTGTATTTAACCCACTCATACTAGAAAGAGGAATGTCAGCTGGGCCTGCTTTCACAGTGTTTAGCAAGCCTGCAAACAGTTTACAGCAGGTTGTCCATTTCAGTAGTCCATGAGAGTGGAAGCAGGAGCCTGAGCAACTTCATTCTGATGTGGTGGGAGCCTCAGCTCCCCTTGGTTACTGCACCCTTTAAATTACAGCTTGCGGGAGAAGGAAAAAATACGTCCCTGAATTGCCAGTACAAAGTCTTACTTTATTCTTTCCTTCTCCTTTTAACTGCTCTGCTGTTTGGTACTGACTTCTAAAACTTTCTCAAGGCATACTAACATATGGGTGTATAATTTAAAGAGGACTGGATCCTACCCTTAGATCTTCAGCTATTTCTAAGTTAAAGCTTGGTAGCCTTTAAAGATACTCTGTATTTAAATCAGGTTATAGATAGTCCAAGAGAATGTGCCTGCAATAATCTAAGCTGTTCTCTGTAGTTATTTATGATTTTATGTCCTTTTCTTTCAGGAAATAAAAGACACAGTGTGAAAACAAATTGTGTAAGGGGATTGGTGATGGGACATTTAAGTGAAGCATGGACATTTCAATTGAAGTACAGCGTGTTGGTCAAATGTTGCCTGCTGGGCTCATTAGCAGTAACAGGATTAATTCTGTAGCCTGTGGTATGCAGGAAATCATAGCACTAAAACAAATGGCCTTTCCTCTCTGTAGTGTGGGAATATCCAAATGTCCAGTTCTTGGGTATTCACTTTGTCTTAGGTTCTGGAATGACAAAGAGTTGTGTACATGCTTTCATGGCACATCCATTTTCTTAAGTGCTTGGCGAAGTGAGAGGAGCAGTGATTGCAGGGAAGGAACTGATTGTTTTGTTAGTTTGTGATTTTTGTGTTGTGTTTTCTGGGGATTTTTTAACAGAGGTGATAGCTTTAGGATGAAAAGGTTCTTGAGGTTTTGTTTGCACTTAGCCTCTCTGTGGTTTTTTTTGTTTTTAATAGACAAAGTGTGAATACCTAGACCTTCAAATAAAGGCTATAAAAGTCCTACAATGTCTGGATGCCTGTCACTTCTGCCAGGATTATCCAGTGAAAGGTGGTACTGTAAACTGTCACAGAAGTGCAGAATTTCAGCTTTTCTCTCTGTCTATTCGTCTCATACTCCAGCTGGGTTTGTTTGCATACCTGTCACATACTTGTGTTTTTCATTTTCACAATCTATGCAAACTCTAAATAATAGATACATTCCCTTTTCAGATATCTTTATTATCCTTCTTCCAACACACCTCAGCCCCATACCTCTGGTTTATGAATGCCTTTTCAACGTGTCTACTCCATGGTATATCGGTTTTATTTTCTTCCTGTTTGGTAACCAATCCACAAGACTGCACTGTTACAATTGAATAAGGAGTAGGACTTTGAGTAGGTTTCTGTATTATTTGAAAATATAAGAAGTATTTTTTTGCTGCCTTTTTCTTCAACTGCAGTGCTCTGGCAGTCTCTGCCACAACTCTGCAGTTACTGAGCACGTCATTGCTTGAGCTGGGTCCTGTACTTCGTGGGAAGTACACGTGAGGTAATAATAGAGCCGGGTTTCTCTGACGTACTGGCAATTTTACAAGGGAAAGAAGACACATTTGGAATGTTATTGCATCATTTCAATTCCAAGTCAAAGGAACTCTATATTTCCTTCATTCTTACCTTTTACATTGTACCAATCATCAAAGCCAAAATAAAAAAGTTCATGTTATGGTGAGACGTAGATACACCAAGAAACTACGCAGTAGTTGCTCAGTTTCTTGAAGACTAATCTAGGCTAATATTTAAGCTTCAGTCCCATTGCTTAGAAGAAAAACAACATACATGTGGATCCTGTTCCTTTGTCAAGCCACCTTAAGTTCACTGTGGTTCCAGGTTAGTGTAGCAGATTCTCCCTGTGGACGCTATTGGGGAAGGAGGAGAGCATTTTAGTGCTGGTTGTCTGGTAGGGAACTGATGGGTGTTGGTGGGTCTTATTAGTAGTATTATTTTCAGAGAACTGCTCTGCCCTTTTAACTCACAGTCATCACCAGTCAAACAAAGCAGTTTGTTTCTAAAGTGGAATCAATAAAAGGGAAAATATATTATGGTATTATGGCTTAGCTGGGAACACATGCTTTTTACCTTTTGCTATTTTGTCTCCTGTTTAAGGATAGGTTTTCCTACTATTCATATTCTCTTGGTTGTACATTAGGTCTGCGTGATCTGTAATCTGCACAGGAAATACATCCTGTCAGCAATACAAGGATCGTTTTTTTTGTTTCAGTGTTTGCTGCTAGTGTAATGTGTTATATTGATCCACTCTGGCCTCTGAAGAATTTTCCTAGTGGTGATGAGAAAGATGGTATATCTCTTCAAGGAAGAAAAAGACCTTAATTTTCATGCAAAGCAATATTCAACAGAATCATGAAGCCCTAGACCTGGTAATAAAAATAGACGGTGATGCTATTAATACATCATTCCAGATACACAGAGCACCATTATGTGGCTCCTGGGTTGAGTAAAACTTCGTGTAATCACAGAAACCATAGACTTAAGCTCTGTAAAGTCGGAAACAACCAGATGGCCGTTGTCAAAGCAGCTTCTAAAGACTTCAGAGCTGCACTGTCTTAGGGCCCTAGGTACGACTTAGTGTTAGCTTTTTAAAATACAGTTACTGAACATAACTGATCTACATTATGGAAGTAATAATAATAATGCTTTGCACTCCATGACCTTTTATTTAAGAACCCTTTAAAAGCTCTTAACCAAGCCTTTTGAATACTCCCTTTCTGCTTATAGGAAATAAAGTCTTCAAAGTGCTGAACAGCTGTGTGAGAAAATTGAGCAGGAGCAACTCCATGGCATGCTGCAAGCAGTCATGAGGTGTTTTCTGTGTGTCTGGGACTGGCACTGGAGAGTGCTCCTGTGGCTGTCTGTCCCTGAGAGCTGGGAGATGATTTCCTAGTCACTTGGGATGGAATTTCCTGTACAGTAGTGCTTTTAATCTTGAGCAGGGCCAGCCTTTGAGTGGTATTGCTTGTACATTGAAATACTGTGTGGCAGGAATGAGAATGACACGTAATGGCCTAACCTGAAATTTCCTTTATTTGCTCTGTGAACTGTGAATATAATAATGAAATGATGTAAAGAACTGGGGATCCTATGGCTCAGATATACCACACTTACCTGAGGAGCTTACGTATGGAGTGATATATCTTAGACTCTATATATTCAGGACAGACAGGTAAGGACTTTCAAAGACTGGCCTGTATTTTAGGGAGAATGGTTATGGTCCTTTTGAAAAGTATCGCATGTTGGCCATGAATTTATGGTGCTTTAATACTCAGCTTAAAAATCACATAATGGTATTTATCAGTAATGGGAGTAAAATAACTGTATATGACATTTGGTTTTCTATAGTCAGTAGGTTTTTTGGGGGTTTTTTTCCCCCAAAATGATTTTATTGTGGATTTTCAGGGTCTAGAGATCATTCGTGGGAGTTTTCTTGGTGAAAACTTTCTTTCTGTCTTTTAGATCGACGTGATTGTGACTTTGGGCGGACTTGGAGGACGGTTTGACCAAACAATGGCATCAGTAGAAACACTTTTTCATGCAACAAATATCACTCCTTCTCCAGTGATAGTTATCCAGGAGTGCTCACTGATTTACCTGCTTCAACCTGTAAGTGTTGTGAAAAGTTACTTCATAATAAAGTTGACTTTCCACCCACTCTGACACCATAGGTCTTGCGCCATTAAATGCTCATTTTCTCAGTTGTGTTCTGTAGGGTCAGAGCTGAAATATAAAATACATTGCAGGCAAGTGGACAGCAAATGATGGGATCTGAATTCCTCTTTTTGGAAAAGATTGTGTTTCATTTGTTCAGGATAGATTTGTTTAAAAGGGGAGAAACAAGAAAACCAGAAAGTATAAAAACTGAATTGGGTAAATACAGGATATTGATTATAAATGGGAAAAAAAATAAAATTAACCTTTTAAATTAGATTCCAGTAAGTCTAAATTTAGCACACAGCCCTTTTGCATGTTGAGTAGCAATAAGGATGTCTGCAATAAGAGGAACAAAGAAAAGATGTAAGAGGATGTTATGAGGGAGTTCCTGACATACAGAGCTCTTATGCAGTCCAAGTGGTGCAGTTCGTTATGATGGGAATCCATCCAGCATCAACAAGGGAATTTATTTAAGATGTGTTATTTCTGTGGTTTTTCAGATCTGTTATTGCATTTATTGATTCATAAAAAACCACACACAAAAGGCCTTGCTGATCTTCTGCTTCTGAGATTTAAATTAAAGGCAAATCTAAACATCAAACACTGTTCTCTAACAGTGATTCATTTATTTTTTGGAAAATATTTTTTCCCCTTGGCAAGGTTTCTAAAAGCTTACCTAACTTTCCCAATATCTCTTGAAAAGCTTATTCCATTAAAATAAATAACATTCACAGGTAAATTTGACACAACCTTGCACCAGATGTGCTTCATTGTAATTTGAGAAAAGCATTAATGAGGTTCTATGAGATTATAGATTTAAGGCCACAGGGACAGGTGCTCTATTAACAATTTGAAGCACTGTGTCTGCAGCAAAGGTAGTAGGCACAGGAGCTCTTTTGCCAGTATGATGAGGAATTACTCTGATCATTACTTGCACAGCTAAATGGATGAAAGCAGCAGAGTGAGGGGGAAAGAGAAGTAAAGGATAACTGTGGTTAAAATTTAAAACTGAGGAGTAACTTGCTTGTGATTGATCTGTGAGTGCAGTACTTCACTGACCACTGTAGATTTCCTTTAGGGTATTTTTAAGAACATGTTGAAGAGCTGAAATAAAGTGGACAATTTCCAGTTTCGCTTACAAAACTCTTGCTCAGACTGGAAACATTTCTAATTATTTTCATTCATCTTTTCCATAAACGGCTTTAAAATGCCATGCCTAAGGCTGCTTTCACGAGTCTTCCATGAATAATTAAACCCTTTACAACTTGAAAAAAAAATCGTGATCTGTGCATTTTAAATAGAAATGGGAGGTTGCTAATTGTTTTGTTTGTTACAAACTTCTTTGTTCTGTTTTTAATAATGCCATACAAAAAGCATTTAATATTTTTTTGTAGATGGGCAGAGTTCCACAGGAAATTTCATGGTATTTCTAGCATACAGAAATAAGGGGCAGATATAGCGGCAGGCCATATAAACAATCTTAATGCTAACTTTGACACAACATTGCTTTTCATTGTTGGTTTAAACCTGTCACTGTCAGCATCTTCAGTCAACTGTTGTGGTACCTCCAGATAATAACATTAATCCTGCATAGTTGCTTTTCTTTTAAAAAGTGACTAGTTTATAAACTGAGAGAAACAAGGATCCTAAGCCTGGAAGTACTCTNNNNGTATGGAGTTCAGCCTGATATTTTTCTCTTGCAAACAGCCACAATCATGACATTCTCTCTTTTCCCCCTTTAAAATCAAGGTAGGAGGGAGTTTAACACAATGGGAGATCCACTGACTGTTTGAGATGCAAGTCTGGAAACTGTGCAATAAATGAAGCAAGGTTTTGAGATTCAAATGCTAATGCAAACGATAAAGTTGAGAGCATGTTACTTTTTCTATACATGTAGATTGAAAACCTTTCTCTTTTCAGGAAGAAGAATCTGATCTTTATTGGATTCTTTGGATAAAATATATGAGCAAAACAGAATTATGTTTTTGCTTTCAAAAAACATTAGCCTTTGGTTCAGTATAGCAGGAAAGTGCTTCTCTGTCATGTGTACCTAGGCAGAGTCTAAAATACTTGGATACAGCAGATAAACTGGTAATTCCATAAGAGCCCTAGAAAGTATACCAAGGAGAGTAACAAGTCAGGCTGTTGAATTTATAGTTACTAGTGCAGAAACTAAGAGGAGGATGGTGTGAGTAGGTATCTAAGGACACCAAAAATCTATTAATTGCTTTGAAATTGTTACAATGTATAGGCAGTTACAGTAGAAGAGATACATCAATATTTAACACACTTGTAAAGGGCCCACAGCGTTGCAGGAAACATGCTTATGGACTTGCTAAAAGTCTTCAGGGTGGTAAGAGGAAGACAGCAAGGACAATGCCTGATTTGGGTTCCAGTGCAGACTACCAGGCAAGGTGGACCAGGTAAACAAAGCCTTTTTTCATCAGCCAATAACATTGTCCAAGTACTGAATGTAACAGTAATTAGAACTTTGAGTACTGAGGCATTTCTTGGGAAATAGATAGACAGACAGTGCAAGTTTTTGAAATATATAGATAAAAATGTTTTGGCATGGAAAACGAAGAAAACTACAGGAAGGTAAACTCTCTTATGTTCATTTCTGACCTTTAAGGATGAGCTCCTGTAGGAAAAGGAGAAAAAAGATGAGAATAATTACATCCCATAAATACCTGTCTCCATGCTCTCTATGGAGAAATTGGGTGGGAGGCTGAAATGTAGATATATAGACCTTTAAGTATGTAAATTTAGATAAATGAATTCCAATACATGTCAAACCACTAGACAAATATTTAAGAAAAGAAAGCAGGCATGAAACGAGTTGCACCTATGGAAGGGCTCAAACAATGAGAACATGATTTGTAGCTGCAGAATTTATAAATTGACAGTGAAAGATTTTCTCTTGTCTGAATGGGAAAGGAAAACTAGTAAGAAGCCGCCTAAATGAGCACTTTTGCTCGGTCTTCACTAAAGCAAAATATTCCTTTAAGCAGATAACCAACGCAGTTAAAATCAGTGCCAAAGTCGGAAGAATTTAAATTGCTTCAGAGAAAAAGCAAATAAAAGATTGAGCTGCCTTTGATTCTGTCATCTCCAAGGGCTGTTACTTTTTGTGTGCCATGCAACACTAATTAGGATAGGATTCAGAAATAGAGAGACTTTGTAAGAATTCTAGGATGTGATGCTTGTTCTGAAGCATTTTCTAATGTGATGATTGGAATTTTAAAAAAAAGAAAGAAGAAAAAATGTACCTGTGTACTGAATAGATGTCATATTTCTTTCTGTAGTGGCAGAGGGAGGAAAGCTTGAATTTTTAATAATGAGTAATTAGTCTTTATAAGCAGGATATTTTATGCAAGAGTTCATACATTTTATGTTTGAAATTTGGTAATATCAATTACCATTAGACTATACCCTGGCTGAAGAGCATAAGGCCCTTAGAGTCATGTTTATCATGCTAGCCATGCTCAATATGAATGGCTTAAGGTTTCACATACATACTTTCTCATTTTCTGGTTGTGTGCTTCTCAGGAGTACAGAAACATTAGCTTCTGTACACTGAGCATAAATTATCTTTTATCTGTGAATTTTATGGCAGTTTGTAATACAAGGTAATAGGATTTATGACCAAGAAATGAGAAGATGTCCAAGAGTTAATGAGGCCTATCTTTTACATATACTGAGCAGTTCAGTTTTCCCCACACAGGGTTCCAGCCCTAGGATGTAGAGATGAGTTGCTGCCTACACATGAAAATGTGTTACAGCAGCATATTTTTGTCAGTTAACTAACTCTTTTGAAAGAGTGTATGAATACTTTGATAACCCTTTTTCTTGCACCCAGCTTTTCTTGTGAGTGCATGCCTGCCTTCCCTGTGAGAAATGATGAATAATTTAACATCATAGTAGTGGCCCAGCAGCTAAATGTGGGCAGTAAGAATCGGGAATCCCACTCCTTATTCTTGGCTCTTTACCACCATTTCCTTGAGGAGAAGTATATTGGGTAGTCTTTTGATCTCACAGTCTCCTAGACTGTAAATTGGGTAAAACCCATGTCCTTCTCTGAATGGGTACTGTGAGGCTCGTTTAGTTATTTACAAAATGCCATTACATCCTCTGCTCTGCACTGGGGTGGAACATAGTATCATGGTAATAGTAACAACAGTACTAGCAAGGCCCCAAATTAACATAAATATTGCCGTACAGGAAGCTGTGCAGATAATTAGTTAGCATGGTCCCGAGCACAGTTTCAGTGGGAGCCAGCCATCCTTCTCGCAGATGGCATCTGGGCATGCTCCAGGTCTAGCACAGGCCAGGAGCTGCTCCTGAAGCGTTTGGAAGGGACTGCCTTGTCGTGGGGCCAAGAGAGAACAGCCACATGCACATGAGCAGTGCTGTGCCGGTTGGCTTGAGTTCCAGAGCTATTACCTGAACCAATTTACAGGTGCAGACAGAGTGACTTGGCATGAAGATCTGCTCCTAGATGGAGACACTGCAGCAGACGTGAAAGAAGATACACAGACCGGAAACTTTCCTGGGGTTTGTTGCTGCAATTCTCTGTGCCAGTGTTTTTTGATTTGGTTTGTGTCTGTGCTTGTAAAGTTTAATGGGAAGTTCAGGGTATACACCTTCAACTTCTGAGTTTCTCTCTGGCAGCCAGTCCCTTGAAATTTGCAGGAACCTCAAGAATGAGTTATCCAATCAGTTCTATACCGCCTCATATGTGTAAGAAGCAGATCTGGCTTGCACTCAATGGAGAAAATCCTTAATGAATGGGCCTCTTATGGGGGATAATTTTGGGATCTGGTAATTTAATGTCTTCTGTTTCTATATATTTTTTTTTTGATGGGTAAATTTGGTTTCTAAAAGATTGCAGTTGTAAAGGAAGGCATTTAAAAATATATCTAATATTTAAACATGCATTTATTATTTACAGTGTTTATGGTCCTGAAAGGCTCGCTCTCCTGTTTGGTATCTTCTCTGAAAGAGCACTATTGGAACTCAATCTACTTGGCAAAGCAGTCAGTCTCTGTGCCTCAAGCTCCTTGTGGAATTCACAAATACACAACTTCTTGTTCTTTGATAATACCTTTTTCTGTGACTTTTCCAATGAGAAAGCCAGCTGTTCAGCTGGACAGAGACACTGCAATGTCGAAAATATTAGCTGAGGAAAAGTCTTAATCAAGCCTTTCTCTGGGAGCCTGAGTCCTTCACAGAAAACCTTGCAGAAAAGGGTTTTGTGCTTCCAGAGGTTTAGTATTACATTGAAGTGGCTTCTCAAAAAAAAAAAGTTGCTATGTTGATAGTTTAGCTGCCTTAGTTTCCTTCTTTGGTAAGAAACTTTGACGATTTGGTTACAGCTCAACTTCTGTTCTTAAAATAAGTCTTAAACTAGAGTCTGTATTTTTATTCTTTCCTGAGAAAATCCAGCTGGACCAATTCATTCTTATCCTGTGGTAAGGTAGTGGGCCTGTGTAAATGTGACCTTCAAAAGGCTACAGGTTTAAAGGACTTAGGTTTATTTCATGATTATTCATGTCTATGAAGTGGTGTTGCTTCATGTTTGCACAGGATTTCTCTGCTTTACTGAGTATCAGTGATCCAAAATTTATTCATATCTGTCAATAACATTCTGACTTGGAAAAGATCTACTCGCTATCTTGCTTCTCACTGTTACAAAAGGAAACTTCTGGGTGGATTTCCTCTTAACAGCTACATTCTTTGTAACTTTGTTCTATTCCAGCATCAGCAGATGTGTAGTATGAAATATACAAAGCTTATATAGAACCTTAGAAATAATAATTAGCTTTTGAAATAGTCAAATCCTTTTAAACAGTTTATTTAGCATCAGTTTAAAAAGTGCAACCTGCATCAACTTTATGGATGACACCTAATAGTTACGGATTACTTCTTTATAAGGAAGAAAAACTGACAACAAAAAAATTCATAAATCAGTTTGTTAGCTTGCAGGTAACCAGTTTAATATAGTACCTGTCTTTCAGAGAGGAAAGGAAAATACCAAACCATCATTGCCAAGTGAAAAAGAATAGTCTTTATTGACTGAGATTTTCATCTGTTCATAATTGTTAAGAAACAAGTCATACTCTATAGCAGGATATGATAATCACACAGCTGTTTTTAAATTCACATCTTAATGGTGTCTGCAAGAGAAGATGATGTAAGGAGTCTAATTGGATTACTTAGATACTTCTAAATTCTGAAGTCATCTAATTTGATTCTGAATCAATAGCTTGCGCTTGGTAGGTGTCAACAGTTCTGCTCCCAAATTTTTTCGATCTTTGTCCAGATTTTTAATTAGTTACTGCAGCTGCTGATGGATGATCATCTAGGAGAACCTTGGCCCTAAATAAAACTCGTCCAATGAGATTCCTGCTCTTTGTTGTTGCCCCTAGCTGTTGTGATATGATCTTGTCAATATGATAATATCTATTTTGTTGCTTTATGGAAACCACAAGAAGTTTTCTGTTACAAAGCTATTTATCTTAGAGCTGGTTTGTTGCGGGTTTTTTTTATCCAAACTTGTCAAATACTTTTCTTTTCTTCAAAATCTTAATCCATTTTTTCATCCTCTTCTATTACAAACTTCTTTCTGCAGTCATCTGATACTTCGGGCTTTTGTATGCAATGTAGTATTAATGATTTTGCATACCATAAAACAGTTCTTCTGTTTTACATTAAATGGTCAGCAGCAACATACAAAATGTTTGTCTTTGACATTTGTTTATTGGTAGGAGCTGATGCTGAGATCAATAGAAAGCTGGTAAAACTTTATCCTGTTTTGACAATATTGGTAAGCTGAGGAAGACCACGGCAGTATTTTCACTTGCTGCATGTTCACTTATCTTTATTCTGTAACTGAGTGGAACAAAGCTGGAGAGAGTGTGTGTGTGTGTGTGTGTGTGTGTGTGTGTGTGTGTCTTCATTCCAGTTTTGTTTGGGATTTTTCCCAGGTAGGACTTTACTCCTATGTGGGGATTTTGTAGCAAGCTAAAGAATTCCTAAGCTTTTTGTGAATAGATTTTTGGCCAAAAAGGAAAAAAAAAATGAGGCAAAAGCACTTTAAAAGACTGTTAATATGGATTCCAAATCTGACCAAAAGATTTAAATATTTTGTACATAACTTAATAAGCTTTCTGTTTCTACAAAGTGCCATATTTTTATACTCTAAAAAAGGAACAATATGCGAATGCTTGTCTGTATGAAGGTGTCACAGACTGGTACTTTGCAGATTGATTTTGTAGTATTTTTATGATTGTGGTTTAAAATATTTGTCTATCATCTAACACCTGGAAGAAGTAATGCAATGTTTTGAATTTCAAGGTCAACCCTTAGACATAAATTAAGGGAACTCAGAGGAAAAATTATGCATAATGTCTGTGCCTTGCCTTATCAGATGCCATTATCCTTACTAAGTAGTCATCATACTGCAAGATCTTACTTTCTTTATCTAATCTTGTTTCTTCTACTTTCCTTTTTTTCCTCTCTGGATTTTTCTTGGATCCCATCAACTGTCTTTTCTCAGTACATCATCTTATCTTAATTTTTTAGTTCAGTTTTGTCTAAAATGTTCTAGCTTTAACTTAAGCAGCCACTCCTATCCTGAAGTTTTTTCCCAGGATTTGCCTCCTCCCAGCAGTTACAATAGCGTGCTATGAAGCATTAATTCATCAATGCCCAGTCATTCTGGCTTCATCTATTCATAGAATCGTAGAATCATATTCCTTTTGGGCCTCACAATGTTTCATCTTCATTTTGTTGTACCAGTGACCAAAGTGGCCCCATCTTTAGTACTGGAAACTACTGGAGTGATACCTGCTGCAGTGTGCCTTTGCATCACACTGAAATCATTGCTGTGCTGTAACTCTTTGTTCAGTTTTATTGTGTTAGCCCAAATTTCTCAAGTCCAAGGATTCTGTTCTACCCACTAAGTGGCACTGTCTTTCTGAAGGCTTCTTACTGCCTTGCTTGAGGTGAATTTCACCAGAGTTTTGCAGTTACAACTTTCCTCTTTGAGTATTAAATGGATTTCAGTGATAGTTTAGGGGTATCCAATTTTTTTCACTCCCCATCTGAGTTACAGAAAGTTCTGTAGGGAAACAAACAAGTACCAGAAGTCTGTAATCTGTGACAGAACCTTATCTGGAAGGAAAATTAATGGGAAATATATTATTTCATACAATCAAAAATATAGCAGGGAAAATCAATATTATTGTTCCTATCCTGAATGTAAATAACAGCAAAAAAGTGATAGTAGGTGATAAATTATTTTCTACTACAAAATCAAAAAAATCAAAATGCTGAACACTTAATTGTTGACCTGAAAGGTTTATAGAATCCTTTAGAGGTAAATTTAATAATGGTCTTTTCTGTTCACATCTGAGTACTGGCAATAGTTGAAGTTGTAGAAGGTGAGCATCTGTATTCTGGCCTCAGTTATATTTGAAAATGTGTTATCTCTTCAATTCAATCCCTTTGTGAAATGGCTTAGGGTTTTGCAATCCCTTACAGTATCACTGTTAATTCTGCATCTGCCGGGGCAGTGGTGTCAACTGTATGGATTTTCAACATTTACTCTTAATATTAAAAAAGGGTCAGGGCAGAAGAATGATAATATTTGGTAATCTCAGAGGTTCTAGGGAAAATGCTGTACTACACTGATAAACAAGATTTAGGTAGAACTATTCCGCTTTGCCATGGGAAGTGATTGACTTGGCAATCCGAATTTTCTTCATGTTGATAGCAACTGATTACATTACTTCAGGACTCTCTCTGCTCTAACAGAACATTCCAAGAGCAGATGGTGATCAGGGATTGAATTCTTCATTGTCTTTTAAGGCTGTAATGTGTCTGTCACTGTCACATTGACTCCAGTCAAAATACTTGCCAGCACTGCTGCTGGGCCAGTGACCTTCAGAGAAGTGCACAGGCTTCTGCTCTTAATCCTAAAATCAAGGGATTTGGAATGAGTATGTTTCTGTTAAAAGCAAGAAAAGGAATGTGGAAACAATCTTCCAGGATCTGTGAGGGGGTGTCAAGAAGATGAAGCTAGGCTTATTCCTGAGATGCACAGCAGAAGAATGAGAGACAGTGGCCCTAAACTGAGATGGAAGATTTGGGGTAACTGTAAGGAAAAATTTCTACTCTGAAGATAATTACAAATTGCATACAGGAATAGGTTTCCCAGAGAATCTCTGTCACTGGCAGTGTTCAAAACTGGATGGGAAGGCTGCACTCCCGAGACCCCCTCCCACCTAAGTGATTCTGGGACACTTGGGAAGACACGGGTAGACTGAGTAGGTATGTTAGAACCACTGCTCAAGTACCTGTTGAGAAGAATTTGGCATCTCCTGGTACAGAAGACTGTGGCCACATTCAGAAACAGTGATTCTGCCCACTCTGATCTCTTTTCATGTTTTTGTTACCTTACAAAGGGAAGTTTGTAAAAGAGAAGTCTCTTGTGTAACCTCACAGAAGAAAATGCTGAAAGGAGAACTGATTGCTGTCTCTGAATGCACTGAGCAAATGCCAGGGAGATAAACGGTCTGGTTAAGCTCAAGGCCAATGTTACAACAAGAGTAAATTGCTTTAAACCAGTGATGGATAAATTTCCATCAGAAATTATGCCATCCAGAGGGAACTGGACAAACTTGAGAACCAGGCCCGCAGTCTTCCTCATGATGACTTGAACAAGTCCAAGTGCACCAGTTCAAGTCGTAAGTAGAGACTGAAAGAAGGAACTATTGAGAGCAGCCCTGCTGAGAAGGACTTGGGGGTGCTGGTGAACGAGAGGCTGGACATGACACAGCAATGTTCACTCACAGCCCAGAGAGCCAAACGTGTCCTGGGCTGCATCCAAAGCCGTGTGGGCAGCAGGGCGAGGGAGGGGATTCTGCCCCTCTGCTCTGCTCTGGTGAGATGCACCTGGAACACTGCATTCAGCTCTGGGGTCCCCAGCACAGAAAAGACATGGACCTGTTGGAGCAAGTCCAGAGGAGGCCATGAAGATGGTCAGAGGGGTGGAGCACCTCTTCTACGAAGACAGGCTGGAAGAGTGGGGTCATTCAGCCTGGAGATCAGAAGGCTTCAGGGAAACCTTGGAGCATCCTTCAAACATATTACAGGGGCTTATAAAAAGGAGGGAGAGGGACTTTTTACATGGGCAGATAATGACAGGACAAGGGGCAATGGTTTTAAGCTGAAACAGAGTAGGTTTATTAGCTATTAGGAGGAAATTCTTTGTTGCAAGGGTGGCAAGACACTGGAATAGGTTGCCCAGAGAAGTTGTAGATGCCCCATCCCTGAAAGTGTTCCAGGCCAAGCTGAACAGGGCTCTGAGCAACCTGGTGTAGTGGATGGCACTACAGGCCCATGGGATTCGATGAGTCTACGAAATTAGAAAAAAAAAGTCCCTAATCGTTCATCTGGTGAGATTCCACAACAGCTTTACAAAAGGAAAAAATGTAAGAGGGGAACAGAATCAGAGCTCACTATGTTGGTTTTACATCCTCAACTCGATTTCCACAATATAAAACTTTCGAAAGTTGTTAATATATAGGATTGTGTTTCCAACTGTCCTTGATTTGCTGCTTTTTAAACATGAGGCCTGACAGTGGCGTTAATCAGTCTGAGCCTTGAGTCACATAAGCTGTGCTGGTCTGTGATCAGCTTCTCAGCAGTGCTGTTTTGCAAACGGTGAGCATGAGTTCCAGCCCTGGCCATGGAGTCTGTTTCACAGATGTAGGTCCCTTCTGCCTTTCATGTACTATACCTGGAAATACAGTGTCTCCCCTACCATCCTCACAGGTAAGCGCAGGAAGTGGGGGTTAGATGGATGGACAGTGGGGTGGATCAAGAACTGGCTGAGTGTCAGAGCTCAGAGGGTTGTGATCAGCTGGAGGCTTGTAATCAGGAATCTGCTGAGTCCAGTCTTATTGAACTTGTTTATCAGTCACCTGGATGAAGGGATAGAATGTACTCTCAGCAGGTTTGCTGATGATACGAGACTGGGGGCACAGGCTGATACACCTGAAGTCTGGGCTGCCACTCAGTGGGATCTTTATAGGTTGAAGAATTGGGTAGAGAGAAAACCAATGATGTTCAACAAGGGCAAGCGTAGGATTCTGAACCTGGGGAGAAATAACCCTAAGTATCAGCACAGGTTGTGGGCTGACCTCCTAGAGAGCAGCTTTGCAGAGAAGGGTCTGGGAGTCTTGGTGGGTGACAAATTGTCCATAAGCCAGCAGTGCCCTTGTGACCAGGAGGGCCAATGTTATCCTGGAGTACATTGGGAAGAGTGTGGCCAGCAGGTCAAGGTAGGTGATCCTGCCCTTTTACTCAGCCCTAGTGAGGCCACATCTGGAGTGCTGTGACCAGACAAGTTGCTACTGCAGAATGTCCAGTGGAGGCCACAAAGATGATCACGGGTCTGGAGCCTCTCTCTTGTGCTGTTGGAGCTGGGCCTGTTTAGAGCAAAGAGTGCTAGACGATCTTGTTAGCGCATATAAATATCTCAAAGGCAGATGCCAAGAGGATGGTGCCAGACTCTTTTCAGTGGTGCCCAGTGACAGGACAAGGAGTGATGGCCATAAACTAAAACACAAGAAATTGCACCTCAGCATGAGGAAGAACTTCTTTACACTGAGGGTGGCAGAGCACTAGACAGGCTCCTCAGGGAGGTTGTGGAGTCTCCCTCTCTGGAGACATTCAAAACCAACCTGGATGCATTCCTGTGTAACCTGCTCTAGGTGACACTGCCTTGGCAGGGGCGTTGGACTAGACGATCTGCAGAGGTCCCTTCTAACCCTAACAATTCTGAGATTCTGAAATGCTGAAATCTAGGCATTGCTCTTGTGTATGCCATAAGAAATCACAGATATCCAAAGGTGGTTTAGCAATCGGGGAGAATGCACTAGTGTGAAATTGTATACCTTTTGGCTAGTGATGTTGCCAGCACAGAACAAATGTAAGCATATGGCAAAGCAGATTAGTGAAATCTAAGCATGTGCTTAAGCACTTCATTGAACAGGGGTCTGCAGATGTAAATATAGTTACCTCACCTGGTATGTAATTCCAAGTTCAGATGTCTCTGCATTTTCCCATCCACATGACAGCCAGTGGTGCTTCATGGGGAGTATCGGCATTTCTGTGGCATCAACGTCTGTTTCTAAATGGTTAATTTTCATGAAGAGTTCTCATCCTTTATTAATTGATTTATGGCCTTCAATTTCAGGAATGTCAGGTACCTGAGGGAGAAGAAAGAGCTGTACCCAGAGGAGAATCCTTTTATTTTGGTGAAAGAATAAATTATGAGATTGAAGAATAATTAGCTTGCAGAATTCTCTTCTACTAACCATAGTGTTGGCAATGAAATGTGCCCTTGTGTTATGAGTCTGAGGTCTTCCTACCTCATAACTTAAAGGTTTTTAGATACAAGCATTTAAAAGCTGCATTGCAGTAGGTATATCTCTCTCAATAACATGGGCACATTGTTCAGTTCTTTCTCAAATATCGCTTTTCTTTTGGGGCAGGGAAAAGAAAAAGACTCTGGTAGAAAACATTTTTTTTAAAAGGTATATTTTTCTTCTATTGTTAACCACCAGCAGTTTTTCCTCACCTGGGGAACGTACTTCTGAGTGAAGCGAGAGCAGCTGAAGATCTGGAATTAATCTTCTGTGGCAATGATGCCACAAGCAGACAGTCTCATTAGCTGCAAGCTTGGTGATTGTTTTAAGGAGGAGCTGCCTGTCTCCTTTTTGTTAGAGGAATCTGGGAACTGAGAAAAAAACTGATGAGGTAGTCACTCTACCCAGGGTATTGACTGAAGCTTAAAACCAATTAGAAGATCACCAAGAGAGGACTCAGTAGGTCTCTGACGGGCCAGTATGTCTCTGCATAAAGTGCTAGACCCTCCTGTCCATTCAGGATTTTGTGGGAGTTTTTTCCACATGTTGTAGTTGTGTAAGCTGCCACATGCAGCCTTAACCCACCCATGCTTAATGGTTCTTAAAATCCTTGAGGAATGTGGAGAGTCTGGTGTGTTCCTGTTGAGTGAGATGGATGGCCACAGGCAGAACTCTTGAGCAGCAGTTATCATAAACAAATCCAGCTATTCTGGTATGCAAGATGATGTCTGCCACAAAAGAGGTGTACTTCAGAACCTGTGCAGATAAAGGAAGTAGCTCACCATCCCTATTACACATATTTTATCAATTTTCTGTAAGCCTAATGATATAACTGAATTAATAATGCCTCTGTCATTTCTTGGTCTTTCATCTGTCTGACTTACACATCTCCTTTCCTGTTCACAAGCATTCGGTGAAACTGCAGAAATATCAGGGCAACATGTAATTTCCAGTTTATCAATAGTAATGACCTTCATGAACATTTATCTTTTTTTTTAATTCTCTTTTGTACTTAAACCTAGTTCCAGATTACTGTACTAAATGTATTCTGTGTCTCCTTAGGGGATATGTATTATGAAGCCATTGTTTTAGAAAACAAGTTTTCCAGCAATAGTGTAGGAATTTTTTAAGCACTTCCGGTATGGAAGCCCACTGAACTGTCAAACATATTCCTGGAAAATTCAAGGAGATAAAATACTTAAACGTTCCCCTTTTTTATTCCAAGGCATCTGAGAAAGTGAAGCAGTTTTAGTTATTTAGTGTAGTCTGTTAAAAGGCAGAGAAGCTGTGGATGCCCCATCCCTGGAAGTGCTCAAGGCCAGGCTGGATGGGGCTTTGAGCAACCTGGTCTAGTGAGAGGTGTCCCTGCCCAAGCCACAGCCTTCAGATAATGAAGTGAATGCAATTCCTCATTTCTGTAGCCCTTGGAAACCCATGCATGATGATGTTCAAATCTCTCATCTTGAAAGACAGCAGGAGCTTGTGTTTCTGAGACAGCCTGAGTCAACCCCTGCAGTTCAGTGAAGCTGACACCCTGCTGGTGTCTCCTCCTGGAAGGCCATGCCTGCCAAATGCCCACATCTGGTTGCTCCCATGCAAACTTCACTTTCAGCTGGGGGAGTGAGAACAAGATGATCTCTCCTTGAAGTTTGGCAGTATTTTTCCACAGAACTCTGGAAATGCAGGGTGATTTTAACACCACTGTTTTATAATTGGACATTTTTTTTCCCATCTGATGGATAAAAATCCAATGTTAAGTCATCAAGAGCTTACCTGAAGCTGATTGTTTTGGTAGCTCCTACTTTGCAGTCATCTTGGAGAGGGGGAAAGTGAAGTAAATATGAAAATCAGCTTAGTATTTAGACATGCTTGATAGTGGCCTTAACAGTGTTATACTGTACTTAACTGTCATACCATGATTCTTTTCTTTCAGCCTGTGCACCTAAAATCAGATTACTGTGGCTATGTGTGTTCTCAATATTTTTTATTGTGCACGGTAATGATGTACAAAGTCTTTGGTAGTAATAGTTATTTTTAGAAGAATCCATAAGATGACAAATAATAACTTGCCTTGCTTTTCATGCAGACTCTGATCTTCCATTAGTGAATCTTGGACTACATGTCATGTCACACTCTTTAGCTGGATCTCAAGATGTATTACTCCTATATTACAGAGGGAGAGAGAGAGAGAAAGGCATGAGGAAGTGAAGTTATTTGCTCAGGTACTCAGGGAGTCAATACCATACTGAAAATTGAATCCAGTTTTCCAGGTTCCTATCTCCAGTGACCTGTAAAGTGGGACCTGTTTCCTCCTTGGTGCTTGTGACTTTATTAGAAGTGGCCTTTAGAGATGATGGAGATTTTTACTGAAAATGTTTAATCCTTTCAGAAAAATCACAGAAGCTCACTTTTCTTTAGTAGTCAAAAACTCATCCTAACTTCCTTAGGAGAAATTCTGAAGAGATAGATTTCTATAAATAATCTCATTTCTTAAGAAGCCTGAGAGAAAAAATCTTATGCTTGAGTCTCAGAATGCCATGTCTTAGAGTGGCCAAACATATATATGCCAATTATAACAGCTGATTATTTCTAATTAACAATATATCCAGGAAAAAAAAGAAACAAAGAGCTAGTCAAAGTGTGGCAGACAGTTATTAGAAATAATAACTTCTACATTTTAACATCTTCCTGCTTTCTGCCCCGGTGCATGACTGCTGTGCCATCCAATAAAACATTTCTTATCTCAGCAGAATTTTACAAGTTCAATTTCAATTGTCATAAGAAAAAGCAGTTCACAGGAGACATCAGAGGATGTATGTTTGTTTCCTCCTGCCTTTTTGAATGTGTTACAGTTGTGTAGGTTAGAGATGCAGAAGGGAAAATGACTGTAGCTATCACAGTCTTTCATAGGCGAGTGAGCAAAAGAAAATCCTAGGGTATCACGTAATAGAGCTTACAGCAAGATTTGTTCTCGTTCTCTGAGGTGTCTATGAAATACGTATATCATGTCCCAGTACAATGAGCTGTCATGAGCACAGCTTACTCAAGCATAGCAGGAAGTTGTACCTCCTTTAGTATGGAGGCAGACAAACTTTAGTGGTTGGATGGACAGGCACATTTTCCCCCTTTCTTGTCCAAACTAATCTCTAAATGTAGATGTTGTATAAAACCCTGAGCAAGTAGCTGATTCTTTCATTTCTTGGAAGAGCTGCTGGCCTATATTTTTAGAGAGGCCAAGTTTCATGAAATTAGTTCAAAAATACGGAGTTGAATGCTTATGCACCACAGTTGTGTAGAACTAGCATACATTTTTTTCTTTTTCCTGAAATAAAGACACTTAAAAAAATTATGTGTCAAATGAAGTGTTTGAAGTGTAGTGTTCGGCATAGAGAAGCGACTGAGTACACTATGAGAAAATCAGAATCATGCCTGTCCTTTTATAGAGAGAAGGTAAAGGAGGTTAAGTGTTGGGTTACGTCTGTAATCTAAGCCAAGCTAGGCAATAAGTTTGGAAATGGAGCAAAAACATTTGTACTTATCGTGACAGGAGTGAAATTGGTGAAAAGATGCAAAGAGAAGAGAGGCAATGCAGATCTTCCAAATTGTATATGGACTGGGGAGTGCTATGGACTGTAGAGAGGCTATAAAAGGAGAGCATAAAATGAATTACATGAAGAACTGGCAGAGTAAGGATATGGTAATTATTTACTGGGATGAAAATTTGTTGTCCTGTTGTATCATTTAGGAAGAATTTCAAGATATGCCCATAAGCATTTATCTGGATTCATGGTAGATTGAAACAGAGATTGAAATGATCTCTAAGTTCATAGCAGAGTATCAGTTGCAAGTCCAGACACACACGCATTCACTCACTCTGCTTTTGTTGACTCCTTCCCCAGGCAGGATTTATTCATGTCAGGGACAAAATTATAGGAGAAGGTTCTTCTCTGATTTATTTGAGACAAAGGGAATGATTCTTTGAGATTCATTGCTTTTGGGTTTTGGTTGTGATTTTATGTTAAACCAGCGCAAATATTAGCAGTACACTTATAGTACACCATGGAGCCCAGGAGCTGCGGCAAGTACAGGGCTGATGTGGCAGATGAAGACATAGCCAGCTAGGAGACAGCCACAAAAAGATCAGAAAGGAGTCAGAAAACAGAGGGAGATACACTGGAAGGATGAGTATTTTTCTTACCTGAGCTCTGTTTCTGCATCATAAAGCAATGAGTTTCCCAAATAAACTCTTCTACTTCCAAGGACAGGGGAGGTCATGCAAAGCATGCCAGTCTTTTCAAAATGGGCTATAATTGGCACTAGCCAGAGCCTTAGTATTCATTACCTGTAATTGAGGGACAAATGAAAAGTGTGATTTCTTTTCTTCATCCTAAGAAATATTCCAAGGAAATAAACAGAATTGCTTCCAGTCTGTTCCTTGCAATTGAATGGTCCTGGTCATAAGTGAGGGTTAAACAAATGCAGAGTAAAAGCCAGAGCTTCTCAGAAGTAATTTTGTCTCTGAGTAACTGATGTGATTTCTATCAATAATCATCACATAAACATGATACATCATGTAATACATAATAAGGAGAGTTTGGTTTAAAGATTGTAGGTCTGTGTGTTTGACTATAAATATATCGCAGTTAAAGATCTATTTTCCCCTTCCAAAACTCCTGACATTTTTTTCTGCTATATGGGTGAGCTCTTACACACCTGGAGAAAATAGCATAGTTCTAAAAATTGAAAGCTATCCAATAAAGAATATTCAGCCTGGTTTCTTTATAGACCCATAATATGTTCTCAAAAATGAAACATGATTTTCTAAGGGGGTGTTATTAACCATAGTGTTATAGCTCCCAGGAGTATGATGGATGGATGGATGGATGGATGGATGGATGGATGGATGGATGGATGGATGGATGGATGGATGGATGGGTGGATGGGTGGATGGGTGGACAGTATATTCTTATAAGTCATTTGGGGATGGTGTGCCCAAATGTGCCATTTTTTTAATTATTATGAGAGAGAAAAAGCAATATAATGATATTTACTGGAAATTACTCGAAGGCTACTCTGAACTAATTGATGTTTCTGCTGGTTAAAAAGGGTGTTTCCATTTTATGATATTAAGACAGATTAGATAAAAACTGAGTAAGTGTTTTAAAATCCAGCTTTCATCTTGATGGAAGTGCAAAGATGAGTCTGTTCATGTAATCTGTAAAGTAACAGAACTAAAACACTCTCAGTCTTCTCCAAATGTCCGTCTGTCTGTGTTTTTTAAGAGAAAAAATAAATATAATATTGGCTGTACAACAGAAATATGCCAAAGACATACATCCTAGAAATATATGCACAACTTCAGAATTGTGTACTCTGCCGTTTACTTCATTAGAATTTTTAAAAGATTTAGTTGTTCCATGTTTGACACTCTTTGGATCTAAGGCATTGCTCAGACTAACAGACATGTTTTATGCATCAGCAGGAAAATGCATGTGTTTATGAGAAAGCTAATTGGAAAGTGGAGGAGACTATTTAGCGCTATCTGAACTTTTGTTTCCACGCAGATGAGAAATCTTACACTTCTCTAAGACTCTTGTGTAATTGTACTGCCCAGAAGAATGCAGCTCTTTGCAGGCAGACAAGACCTCATTTGCAGGAGTTAATTTTTCGAAAGGCTACCTGAACCCTATTATCAAACATTGTTAATGACCCCTCAGTTGGTTTAACTTACGCTCTTAGCAATACTAGAAATAAGCACCTGCATTTCTGTATGTGTGAGCACTGAATGGTGAAAATCAGATTACTACAGTTGTTGAGAATGGATGAGAAGGAAGTTTGATTCCTTATTTCTCTCCTGATTGATATTTATGGTGGGTGGGAAATGTGGATGTACTTGTGTACACAGGTAATAAAACCATAGAGACTTTTATAATAAGGCATTGAGTTTAAGAGCATTTGTGAGTTCATCAGTAGATAACAAGCCACGTTTTGAGAGGGTACAGGCAGAACACATTCTGGTAGAAAAAAGTTCTCTTAGACAGCAAACACTCTGTATGTCATGAATTTTTATTATTGCTTCCATATTCATTAAAGTTTAAGGCCTTAAATGACTTGTCAAAATGTTATGCCAAGCTGAAAAACATTGCCTTGATGTGCTGTAGCGTAGCAAGTCTTATTGGCACTTCTAGCACTCTCAGTAGTCAAGAAAAAGCCCTACATTTTTCAAGTCACTTGTATGTTTGTCTCCAATGTGCACTTCTCATTTTTCTTCATTCTTGCTACATTTTTCTGAATTTTATACTTTTCTTATGTAACTCTCATCTAAAATGTGACGAGGTTTGCTTGTACATGTATATACATGGTCATGGTTAGGGAAAGTCAAGTTAGATCTGAACTTCTTCCAGGTTCTGGGGAGGTCAGATTAGAGGCTTAGTCCAAGGCCATCCCTACTCTTTTTTTATTTATGAATAAGAGACATTTGTGTAGGCTTGAGTCTTAACATGGTTTGACTCATGTTGCTCTTGGGACAAATAGAAAAATATTCTGAGAATAAAGACAGTAAAAAAAAAAGTGGGGAGTGAGCGGAGTGGAAAACAAAGAAAGAAGAAATGAAGGCAAAATGAGAGAATAAAGGTGTGGGAAATGTATTCCCTGTGTTCTTGTGCATAAACCATATGCCCAGTAGGATTTGTTAGCAATGTGTAGGAGTTTGGGATGCTTTATAGATATGATACATTGTAAGTAAGCACGTGCTTCTAGCAAATGAACTTCGACTGTGGCGGTTTCTTAGTTTTTAAAGAATATAAAGAAGCTCTTAAAGGAATTTTGAGGCTTGAGTCTGGGGTAGAAATGGATGGGGAAAATGTTTTGCAGGCAGGATAGCGTATCATGCCTTTATGTAAATATCCTGAATGTATAACACTACAACACAAAAAGTCTGTTTGATTCTGAAGATCACTGTTATAGCTGTCTACAGATAATTGTGTTGGACCAACTAGGAAACCAGTGGTTTAGACAGTTGGTCACTACATCTGAAATAAGAAAGAAAAGTACATGGAGGAAAGACAGTGATGGTGCCATCAGAAAAACAAACACTCTTATTTTTAAGCAGTGTTCTAAAGCCATTATTAACATGTTTTCAGAAAACTCACCTGAGCTCCCACTAGACCCCGGGGAATGTTACTGGTGGTGATATTAGTGAGAGGAGAAGCAGGTGGGCACTGAGTGCACTTGAAAACAGCACTCTGACTTTTCACTGACGTGCAAGAAAAACACGTCGTGCAAGAAAAACATGTGGTAGCATGACCTACAGCAGACTTTCTTTCCAGTGACAGCTCTGCTCTGTGAGATCTGTAAAAGGGAGCCTTTTGTAATAACAGCCCCTCCCTTCTCAAGAAAAGTCTTTTCTGCCAGACTTTGCCTTTCTCTGATATATCTCAGACCTCAAATAAATATCAGAACTGTTAGACATCTTTACACTCCGGTTAGCAAAACTTAATTTAAAAGTAAAAGTAATTTTTACTGGATCCACTGATGTCAATGACTTAGGAGTGCACAAATAAGTTTTTATTATTCTGGAAACAAACTAAGTGCATTAAGTTTTTTTTGTGCTTGTCTCTGCCTAAAGCAAATTTTTATGGTCTAGTTAGGTTCCCTTGAAAACAGACTTTTATAAGTAAATACTCATGGATGATTAACCATCCTAAAATAAAACTGTTGTCAGATGTTTAAAATGTGTGGTGCATGAGAGAGAAGGTATGGACATGGTGACCTGAAAGCTAATTTCTACATTTCAGTGCATCTGCAATGATTGGTAAAACTGAGGCACCTGCAGATACACTTCCAAGGACTTGAGCTTGAGGAAAGCATGTCTTTTTAATTGAGTTGATTCTGGGGTTTGGGAGAAAAAAAAAGTTGTGGCATGGTGGTTTTGCAGAGTAAAAGCAAGGATGTCTTAATCAAAGCAGACCTTTCAAGACAAAGAGTATTTTTAGAAAGTTTAAGTGGAACAAAAACCAACTGAAGAAATGGCACATGAAGAAACATGGAGGAAAACCTGTAAATTAGTTTACAGAAAATGTTTTAGTATGTGTTACTGCACCCATCAATAAAATACCAGTATACTGCTGGCTGGTTACTTGTCACAGTAGGAAGAAACAATTGCATTTTGTAAATTGACTTTCTTAGAGTGGCATCTTAGTGTCAAGAGAAATCTAAGTTTCAGATGAGCATTTTGCACATTAATTTGGCTTTCCTCTTTCGTTCTTCTTTCAAGCGGTATAGAGTCTGTAATTAATGCAATGGACTTGGTTGAATAACTTTGTAACTGACAAGAGATGGTCCTTTTTGACCTTCATTTTAATATTGAAAAATTAGGAAAAATGAAACAACTTCTGCCAAAGAATGAATAAAAGATGGTTTTGAAGGTGTCCTTTTTCAGTAAAATAGCAATATTCTATTAGATGATCAATTAGTCACTGATA
The DNA here is from genome assembly GCA_013397725.1 of Rhagologus leucostigma. Lineage (NCBI taxonomy): Eukaryota > Metazoa > Chordata > Aves > Passeriformes > Rhagologus > Rhagologus leucostigma. The sequence continues at coordinate 1,976,956 of VZTD01002860.1, read as the reverse complement.
ACTGGTCTGTCTTTTTGGTGGAGAAAGCAAATAATTTTTTGTGACCTTTTATTTCTGTTCAACTTATAAGAGAATCTCATTTTTTTAATTAATTTTATCTTCTGCTTTAGAAGTATTAGATCTCACTCAGGAAGATGTAAAAGTTAGAACTGCAATTTTCCCCCTCTCGTATGTCCCAATTTCATGAACCTTTTTTTACTTAGGAGTAAGATGAAAGTGCAGACATCTGAGGTGCAGTGGCTCAGGCTCCCGGGATACCAAGAGGTGACCGGGGGGCCTGGCAGCCCAACCTCTCCCACAACCCCAGCCAGGTGGCAACCCCAGCCCAAGCACGGGAGACCTCGATGGGGATGGGGAGGGGGGCAGGACAGGGTGTGAGCCCAGGAGGGCAGGGCCATGGGGACCAGGTGGCACTGGGCCAGGTGCTGATGACCCCAGGTTCTGGGCCACAAGCAGAGTGGAGGAGCTCCAAGGGGCTGGGCAGGTACAGTCAGAACTGCCATTGCCTTAGAACCCCAAGAGCATGATGTGGAGGGGGCTTAGTGTTTAAAATTAGCGATGTGTTTGTCATTGAGTTCACCTGAGAGGGAGTTCCAGCAGCTTTTACTTAATGTGTTGTGCCGGTTTGGCCAAAATCTAGTAATATAGCCCCTGAGAGAAAACCAGGTTACAACCACCCTTCCCCCCACAGGGTTCGGGAAAAAAGGAAATTTTTCCTCGAAGGAAAGTGAAAGAGATAAAAACTATTTATTTTAACAAACACACAGGAAAAGGATAATGATGCTGAATAATGAATTAAAACCCTCGGT